>JAVIWB010003037.1:0-41101 GCA_031893035.1 Dermolepida albohirtum | reverse complement strand
TTTTTAGTCGAGTTAAATTCGTAAATATTAATTATTTTTTATTAACCGTATCCCTTTAAAGACATGTTTTAAGATTATGAAAATTTACGTAACTAAATAAATCCTGTAGCGCAAACATTTTTAAAGACATTCTAAAATTTCCAATATTATGTAACGCAACCTTACTCATAAAGAATTAGTTCTCGTATTCTTTTCCCCTAAAAATAAATTGTAAGCTTATAACAAACTCTTAATTTTAATCTGAATTTGTAATATACACTATCAATGAAGATATATTATTTGTGACTTTTTAACTAAATAATTCTGTTACATGTACTACATACATACCATCACTAGTACCAACATTCATACCTGGACTGCTTGGGATCCCTAGTCTATATAGCATGGAAAGTAAAGCCAGAGCACTTAGTTTTGCCTTTCCTATGGATGACCGAGGTTCGGCTATACGTTCCTTCTTTCCAGAAACCTGGCTTTGGGATTTAGTGCTTATAGGGTAAGTTTTTTAATAAGAAATATCTGCTTAAATTGAAGACTGTTACTAAATTCATAATGATTAATTAAAAAATAAGCCTTTACCACAATGTAGCTTTAATTCTAAGTACAGCTTTGGCACATAATTTGTCATCATTAGCAATAGAAAAATTACCACAAGAGCACTAACACACACTACACAAATAAAATATATCAATATAACACTAATGTATTAACGATTTCTTCTGCTGATGATGTCAACTTAATTATTAAAATGTATATTCCAAATTAAAGCTATATTGTGGTAAATTCTCTCATCCATCCTCTCTCACCATCCAAAGATATAATTCAAAAAAAATATTAAATTATAAAATGAAAAATAAATTTCGCCGGGCTCCCTTTTGCTTATTGTAACATATCTATAAAGTATGCCAAAATAATTTTTAATCTAATTTTCAAATAAGTTGGTAGCATTTCACTCCACTTCAGTGCCGCTTTAAATTATTATTTAGTGCCACAACAGTTTTATAATATGAAAAAGTTATTTGTTTCAAAAACAAAGTCTACTTAGCTATCATAATTTATAACAAATATTAAAAATATTCACCATTCTGTTACAAACGAAACAATTCTTCATATTTGAAAAAACATTCTAAAGTTCTTCTGCAGTTATTTAAGTCTCGTTCAGAATAACTGGATACGAATTGTCTAGGTCGTCTGGTTTTTCATAAATATTCTTTTTTATTCAACTTAATAAATAATAGTCCGGAGCCGATAAATCAAGCGATTGGGGAGGCCACAAACCTTGATTTATTATTACAGTCTCATAAAATTTTTAAAAAATCTGAGTAGCATGAGGTGTTATACCCATTAATTAATTCAAAATCATGTAACTATGCAAAAAATTTTGCAAAATAGTTGTATGATAAAGAAGTCATTCATTGTAATATTGCTACCCTACCCTCGCAGCAATTTTGACTGAATGCATCTGAGTTTCAATAAAGTTATGAGGGTTTTCAGTCGTTTACCGTCACTTGTGTGTGTGTGTGTGTGTGTGTGTATGTGTGTGTGTGTGTATATGTGTGTGTGTTTGTGGGTGTGTGTGTGTGGGTGGGTGTGTGTTTGAGTGCGTGTGTGTGTGTGTGTGTGTGTGTGTGTGTGTGTGTGTGTCTGTGATTTGTGCCAATATTAACCATTTATGGTTTCCATTGTTACCAGGACCAATTGGCGTTAGGGTAGCGGGTAAATGCGCCGACAATTGTATGTTGTCTGTTATCACGCCTATTTACATTTGTCTATTTTTATGGTTTCCAGGAAAGCAGACGCTCGCCTCTCTCTTCTATTTGATCGCCTCTCTCTTTCTATGGCCTCTCGTATGATTGTTGTGAGCAAATGTTCGCTTCCTACTATGGTTTTTGTCCCGTCAAAATTTATATTGTGATATATCACAATCGTGTGCTGGACTAAAGGTGGCGTAGTGATGTTCTTGTCCACGAATACTTCTTCTGTTCATCTGCCCCATATAAGATCAGTTGCAATCTCCGCATTGTATTTCATCACGCCTCGTTTTTCTAAAGAGACTTTATCTTTAGGATTTTCTATCACCTATCCTAAAGTTTTATCTCTTGTGAATATAGTATCTATGTTGTATTTCTGTAGTACTCTTTTAATTCTATCGGCGGTTGCTTTTATGTACTCTGAACAAGCCTTTTTATTTCTTTCTTGTTCGTTTGTCATCTTGCGTTTTTATCGGAATGCTTTGTTATGTTGCTGCTTGAGAAATCATTTACTATTAAAGTATCTTTGATGTTTCTCGTTTCTGCTTGTATGTTATCTGCATCTGCGAGTCGATGTGAACTGGAGACCAAAATTTTACTACTGTCTGAAGCTGAGAATTATCTCAGCTTCAGTTACATTAGTAACTGAGAATTTAGATAACGATTTTTATGGGTAGGTTTTCGCTATACAGTATGTCCTAGAGAGCTATCAGTCTTTCTGATTACTAGTATGTCTAGAAAGACTAACCGTCTTTTAGCTTCTAACTCCCTAGTAAATTGAATTTTAGAGTTGATATTATTCAGGTGTAGTAAGAATTCGAGTTTATCGGTTTCGTGGGCCCATATAGCAAAGATGTCATCCATGTATCTCAGCCATAACTTGGGATACTATTATATTTAGCTATTTCCAAAGGTTTAGTTTCAAATTCGTCGTTACCGTGAATATATATATACACGAGGATAGTTTGACAAGTAGTGAGAATGACACATAGGTGGCGCTCTAATTGGTAAAACAATTGCACTATAATTTAGGTTACCTATTTATATGTTTACATTTGGATATTTGGATAAATCGGAAGAAGCAACACGTCGTTTTGTTAAAATGGAAAAAGCAGAGTATCGTGCGGTGATTAAATACTTCGTAATTAAGAGTATGAAAGCTACCGAAATAAAAGATGAGTTACGGGAAACATTAGGTGAATCTGTTCCATCATCCGCCACAATAAGTAGTTGGGTAAATGAATTTAAACGTGGTAGAACGAGCTGTGTTGATGAAGCGCGCTCTGGAGCACCCAAAAACGTGACTTCTAAGGAAATGATTATAAAAATCCATAATATTATTACGCAAGATCGACGACTCAAAGTGAGGGAGATAGCAGACATGGTAAACATTTCAACAGAAAGCGTACACCATATTTTAATAAAAGAATTAGGCCCTTCCAAGTTTTCGGCAAGATGGGTTGCTTACGACTGATCAAAAGTTCACTCGTTTGCGCATTTCCAATAAGTGTTTGGACCTTTATAAGCCGAATCCGGTTGATTTTTGTAGGCGATTTGTTACTTGCGATGAAACTTGGATACACTACAGTACACCCGAAACTAAACAACGGTCGAAACAATGGTTAGAATGTGGTTCTGCACCTCCGAAGAAAGCGAAAACCACTTTAGGTGATGGCATCAATTTTTTGGGATTCAAAGGGCACTTTGCTCATTGATTACCTCCAGAAGGGTACCACAATAAACGGACAATATTATGCAGAACTTCTACAAAAATTAAATGTTGAGATTCGTGCTAAACGGCCAGGAATGGCAAAGAAAAAGATTCTGTTTCACCAAGACAACGCTCCCTCGCATGCCAGCAGTTACGATGTCCAAAATCCACGAGCTACATTTCCAATTAGTACCACATGCGCCTTATTCGCCGGATCTAGCCCCTTCCGACTTCCACCTTTTTCCAAAATTGAACGGCACTAGGTGGAAAGAAATTTTCGTCTAACGACGAGCTTATCATCTTCGTAAATGAGTATTTTGCAAGCCTTCCGGAATCGCATTTTAGAGATGGCATAAGGGCATTGGAGCACCGTCGGAATAAATGTATTGCTCTTTTAGGAGAATATATTGAAAAAAAAAATTATTTTGTATTTAAAAAATTCGTTTGTCTTTTCCATTCTCACAGTGACAGTTATGACAGTTATAGATATTGCGTAATATTTTACTTGACTTTTATAAAGTTTCCCTATTCATAAAATTAATCATTTTCGAAATATAATTTTTTCAAAAAAAAATAGAAAAAACATTAATCAGCTTAGATCCAGGTGTATTGTACAGTAAGAAAGACAACAATATTAACAGAAGGGATTTTTAGATCTCCAAACTTTATCTTAGAAGTACATACAGGTGGTAAAAATTTAATGCCAAGTTTAATTAACTTAAAACCATCATAAGTCGGCTTTTCCAGATAGAACATTCTACATATTTATCCTTACTTTGATACACAATTTTATTTTCTTTCAAATGGTAATTATAGTTCTCTATACCTATCCAGTTTTTAAGTTATCTACCGTTTTTTCTGCAATCGATTAAAATCATTTAGTTTCATTTTAGTTTCTCGCGAGAATGGCTACGAAATTCGAACCACAACTACGAAACAAACAACGAATCTATCTGTCACCAGTTATTCGTTGCCAGTTTAACACCCACAGTAACGATTTAATTGTGTATTAGTTATTTAAAAAATGAAAACAAAAAAATTCAAATAGTGTGCATTATTAAGCATTTTTAAGTTTCTATGATGCACAATATCGTTTTTAGTATGAGATTTTGAAAATTATTGACAGACAACATTCTACATCAAAATTTAACACAAAGCATAGACTTAAGTTAAGGCATACAATTTTATGTCCAAAACCTATTCGGCATCGGATATTATTGAAAGCAAATTTTATAAATTAATCATTCCATGATTTAATTTACAACAATAAAAAACAATAAAAAAATACCTCAATTTAAATCATGTTAAAAATATCAATTGAAAAATACTTAGGTATAAACAACCTACCTTCTTGCACTCAGCATGCTTATATGCATAATAACAGCTATTGTTCTACCTTTTTTTAACTGGTTTATTTCTATTCGCAAAACGTGAAGTCAATTTATGCAGAATCGGTAAAAAGTGAATACGTATTGTAGATTATGTTCAATATTTTACCATAATTAAAATAAGCGTTAACACTCCTTTAAACATAAAATCCCATCTTCTTCTGGGCTTCCGGGCTGGAAGCCCAGAAGAAGGTAGTATGGACCACGACCCCGGAAGTCAACATACCAGATAAAATCCCATATTTATAAATAATTAAATAACTTAGCAGTAAAAAATAAATTGAATTGAAATGTTTACGAAATGAAAACAATAAAGTTATATGTCAAAAGACATTTAAAGACGTTTTGAAAAGTATTTCTAGTATTATATGTTTATTATTCAGCTACTGGACAAGAATTTTAAATTTATTTGTAAAGAATTCCATGCACTTTTAAATATTCCAAAGTATTTAAATTATAACAGAACAGAAAAAGCAATTACGTTAGAAGAATTTGTATTGCGTGGTATAACATTGAAGTATAAACCATCTGCTTCATGGACAATTTATTCTATGCATTGTTTGTGACTATTTGATTTTTAATTGACTGCATTTGCATTTGACAATACAAATTAAAATTAAGCGCCAAAAAAATATACACTCGAATTGTCAGATACAAACTTTCAATTAAACATAAAATAATCACAAATAGTACAACATAATAAGATGTCCTAAATTAGATGATTTACATTCAGAATATTATACCCAGTAGTAAAAATCCTCCAAATGCAGGTAGCTTCAGTTAACTTTTCCGTTATATCAAATTTACTTTGACATATTTAAATATATATGTATTATTTGTAGTTTAATTTAAATTTAAAATTGTTCTGTACTTGAAGAACGAATATGTAATTTAGCAAACGTAAATAACTTTTCAAAATATCTTCAAATAACCTAAGATATATAAATTTTCATTTCATAAACATTTCAAAATCATTTATTTTTTCACTTTAAATGACTTTCTTATTTACGGGATTAACGTTTAAGGTAATGTTAGTGTTTGTATAATGAACTAACAAAGATAAAAATATTGCAAATAATGTACAATACACCTTAGTTGAACTGTCAGCGATTCATTCTTCAGGAATTGATTTTCCAGTCAGAGAAAGCAGAAATCAAAAATATAATATATGTTTACAAAAGTTTTACTCTCATTTAATCAATTAGTAAAAATTAAATAGTTATTAGCAGTAATAAAAAGAATAATTTACTTTTAGGGAAGATGGACAAGCTACCATAAAACCAAAATTGCCAGACAGCATTACCGACTGGGTTGGAAATGTTCTCTGCATGTCATCAAACAAAGGTTTTGGAGTGAGCGACAGTATTGAAATGAAGGCCTTCAAGCCTTTCTTTCTGGATGTTCTACTACCTTATTCAATCAAGCGCAATAAAGAAATACTTAATCTACCGGTTCCAATTTTCAATTACCTCAATGAGAGTTTGCCGGTTAGTAACCAAGAATACGATTATAAATTATTTTATCTAGGACTGGAGAGTAGGTATTCCATTAATATTTTTTAAATAATAGTGCCCATAATACCCGCAAGAAATAATGAAATAAGAACAGGGAATAACAGCACATAACGCGAATTTTATTCCCTGCACAATAATTTAAATCACCATAGTAATGATAAACCCGTACGGTCATTTTAATAATTATCAAATGTCATACACGTAATAACATCAAATAATGTTCTAAAATAAAATCGTTAGTTAGTTACTTCGCCGCCGTTTCGTAAAGTCAGCTCTCGGAAATAATAGCTATCATTATTGACACGTATAATCTAGTATTATGTTTCACATATTAATTATCGAATTATAATACCTTAGTTGCAAAACCTATTAGTAATCCTATAATGCACTAGGGCATTATAAACGGGCATAATAAATTATAATGCTCGCGAATTAAATAATTAAATAAAAACAATCTTTGAAATAAGAAAGAATATTAAATTTCATTAAAATTAATTTATGAAAATAATTAAATTCATCTCTTTCACAAGAATAAAAATTACAATTTTGAAATATTGTTTGCAAAATCCAAACCAACTTCATGTGAATCAATTGATGATAGTTCATTTTCATTCACTGTTAAATTGTTGTTTTCCTATTCACTGATTTAGTTACATTTGGTAGTTCGTTTTCAATTACCTGAATTCCTGTTTAGTTACTAAATTAGTTACAATATTTGTAATTCGAATTTCGGATAGTAGACTCTCTTCTATACACCTTTCCGTTATACTGAAACTCTTCTATTTGCCACTTTGCATTGAATTATATTCGACAAAAGCAACGGCTTGTGTATCGGGATTGATTTTCCAAATTTAGTAATTTTACAATAACACAAGGTGCATTAATGCCAACTTGACAGATAAAAGTGAAAAGTAAAAAATTTTTAAGTAGAAAATACGTAAAAGGACAAACCAACACTTACAGAACATTCCATTTTGTTCAAGTATTTATCAGTGATACACTTAAATATAAATAATCAGAAAAAAGAAATGTCCTAGTGTTTAATAAAATGCCACCTCCTACAAAGCGTGGTAAAAATGTCAAGCACGGAAATATGTACAGTAAAGAGTCTATTCTCGACGAAAAACTAGAAGAAGCAAGATAAGAAAAAACTGTGCAAATAAATGCGAGTGTAAGGTCGAAGATACAGAAATATATGAAAAAGAGAAAGAAATAGAGGCATTCAGAAAAACGAGAACAAGTTTTTTAACCTACAAAATATTAATCAATATAATTTACGAAGTATTTATGTTTAAATAGAAAAGATAAGCAATCAACATTTAGGAAAATTACACCCTATGTATGGAGGACATATTTTGCATAATAAACTGAAGTTGGGCCTAAATCGTTTTAGACCAGGTGTTAAAAATTTTAAACATGCGAACTAGTTAAGAGTGGTTTAATGAGTGAAAATCTATAAACTTCCATATCCAATAATATGTTATCTAGGAAAGGAATAATACCTGATGTTAATACATATTTCAATAAAATATATTTAAAAAATAATATCGTATCTTACAGCAATATCTTAGAGGTCACTAGACTTAATCGGAAAATTGTTGAGGAAAGTGTAAAGTCAACATTTGAAAGAAACCTATTGCCTATTTATGTTGTCCTAAATAGTGTCATTTTCTGTGTATAACTTTATGTATAACTTGTAATTAAATATTTTAAGTGCCTTAGGTAGTCATATTGGTAAACAATGTGGTGGTTTGAAAACCTTACGTACTAAGTATGGTATCGAAAATGAAACAGACATGTTGCAAAGACAATACACAATACAGTATCTAAAACTTGCTCACATTATATGAATCAACAGAAAATTATAGAGCATATGACAATGACCAATGGTCTTTCTCAGAAGCTATAAGTACCTTTGATAATTCCTTTTCTAATGTCATTAAAACCAAAAATCGTTTTGATGTGTTCAGAAATATTAACAATAAGCAAGCTTATCGACCTCTCACATTAAATGGTGATAAAATTAATTCTTCTGAAAATATATCGCTATCGCAACCTGTATTAAATCACAAAGAATCAAGCAAAACACCTAGCAGAAAGCCTTGTTCGATCATGATGATAATAACCTCCAACGTTCCGTTTGCAATGGGACGATTTCAACCTATAACAATGAACCCATATAAACTAAACTCCGATGAAACATAAAAGAAGGATAATCCAGAAATTACTGAATTCCTAGTACGATTATTTAATGAATTTTATTCAAATACTCAAAATACACAAATATAATAATCTTATTAAGGAAATAATTGCTGAGACAAAAAAAGTATTCAAGCTCAAATCTAGCCAAAGTTGGAGCAGCTGCTATTCAAAATTAAAACATACCACACCATCTCAAGAGTTACAATAATAATAATAATAATAATAATAATAACAATCGTTAATGCCCAACAGTTACACGGACCATTTACGGGACATATTGCACTTAAAAATAAAATTAAAATTAAAAACAAAAATAGGAGCAGTTAATGTAATACAAAGAAAAATAAGAGTCCAATTAACAAAAAAAAACTGAACGAACAATAATAAATGCAAATTTACGAAAGGGCTCCTCGTATAAAACATTGGCATTTCTGGACATATCTACCAGTGGAGAGAACATTGGTTGTTGCCCTGGCTATTGCGAAGTTTGCCGATGATCTAGCGCCAAAACCAGGCACGAGGAAATCAACCTAGGACAACAGCACAGATTTATTAATTAATTTATTAATTTATAAAGAAAACCGCCACTAGCTTTCTCCCTAAGTATACCAAGAGAATCGAAATTGTGCCTAGCAAGCAGATCCTCATACGTCGAACCAAAGGCAGGATAATGTCCATCAATCCTGTAGGATAAATATTTAAGGAACCTCTTTTGAACACGCTCCAGGAGTAACTGCTGGTAATGGTGTGGCGGGTACCACACAACTGAAGCAAATTCCAATCTGGACCGGCAAGAGAACCGTAAAGAACTTTCAAAGTGTGCAAGCTACTAAAACCCCTGCAAGAACGAATAAGAAACCCAAGACCTCTAGAAGACGATGAAGTTATGCTACTTACATGCTTCGAAAAGCTAAGATGGGAGTCGAACAAGACTCCAAGATCCTTGAAGTTGTGTACTCTAGGTATAATGGATTGCCGAACATTGTAATTATAGTAAAGCGGAGTATCACTTCTACTAAAAGAGGGAACAGCGCATTTGTCGATGTTGAGCTTTATCTGATTGTGGATACACCAATCGTCAATATTGCACAGATTTGATTGAAGGTTAATACTGTCGTCAAGTGAATGAATACAGCTGAAGATCTTCAGATCGTCGGCGTAAGATAATACTCTGCAGTAAAGACGTTCCAAGAGATCATTAACATAGTTATTAAACAAAAGGGAAAAGGGGTCCCAAATGGGAACCCTGTGGGACTCCAGAGGAAATATCGAAGAGCTTGGACAAATACCCATTATAATGTACATAAGCGGAACGATTTTGCAGATAGGAAAATATAAATTGGTAATATTGGGAGCAAAGCCAAAAGAAGTCAACTTAGAAATCAAAATGCATGATTGATGGTATGGAAAGCTTTGCTGAAGTCCGTATATATGACGTCCACTTGCTGACGTTTATCAAGTAATTCCCCGATAAATTGCTATGGATGTACTCATATCTATTGTAACTGATATTCGGTATTGGCAATCAAAGAATGTTTGTACAGTTTTTCTAGACTTTAAAGATGCTTACATATATGATTATATAAATTAATTAATTCTACGAAATAAGCTCATCGAATATGTTATACCACTATTGTACTTTTTTGATTGATTTCTGTCAAAATCTTACCACGTGAGAAGTCCAGATAATAGCAAATTTCGCCAGTAAAGAATAAATAATGGATTACCACAGGATTCTGTTGTAAGCTTCATATTAAACATATACATTGAAAATTGTGACTTTAAATACCCTAACAGTAAAATAATACAATATGCAGATGACTTGTATATGTACAACATAAAAATGTGGATAAATGTAAAAAAAAAAGATAATGGGTCATGTATTAAATTTATTTGACAAATGCTGCTTGACTAGTGATTTAGAGCTAGTAACATTACATTAGTAACTACAGCTGCACTACATTAGGCCACTGTGAACTACCTTTATCCAGTCATCCAACATATAACAAATAAGTGTAAAAAGCATTAAGTTAGCTAGAACATGGTGGAGAGCAGAAATTAATGTTAGTTTACTATTTTATAAAATCTACATTAGGTCTATTACTAACTATGAAGTATTTGAGTCCCATTTGTCACCAAATCATTCTGATCTCTACCTAGATTGATTCATTTACTAAACTTTATAGCTAGTTATAATATTCTATTTTCGAAAAGTACGAACTTTACCAAACAGACCAAATGAAATCTTATAGCACAGAACCGTCTACAATATGCTGGCCATAGATTTGTAGTCAGGCCACATAGAAAACAAACGCCAGAAGAACATTATGAGACAACAGTTTGAATGTAGAAAATTCACGACAGCAATAGAAGGAAAATGAAGACCGATGTAATTGTATGAGAAATGAAATTATTAATATTAAAACATTTAGTATATAGGAAGTTAGCTACACGCCATATTTTAATAGATAGCATATAGGCTAATTAAGGGAACTAACAAAATACGCGTGGTATATTGACCGAAATAAATATTTTAATTAAATTTATGCAAAATTGTTAATTAAATATCTCAGAACTATTTCTATCTATGCTATACTTTTTACATAAGTAGAGATTTATAAAGTGACGCCGTTGTGAGTGTATTTAAAGTGGCATTATACATTTCTTCCATCGGAATGTCTCCCCAATTCGAGTTCATTAGCTTTAAAAAGAAATAGAAAAATTTATAATTGATGAAATAATAACAGTTTTTTTATTAATACTTTTTACAGCATCTAAATAAATAAATATATATAAATAAATAGTAAGGTCATTAATTGCCTCTGAATAATGCGTAACTATTTCTTTGCATTTTATTAGTTGAAATATCATCACGTTATCTATCTAATTGGTCAATATAAAATAATTAAAGAATTCTTAGAAAATCCAAGTTTTACACAGATTCGTCAGAACTTACTATAATATCGTCTACTCAATTACTCCTACATCAGAATTTTGTTAGTCGGTAGACAAATTATTCATTGCGAGTTTGTCCGCCTTTAATTTCTTTAAACTAACTTTCGAATAATCATGTGAGGAAAATATTTTAAGGATAAAGACATATGATATTGATATTTAATAACATAAACATAGAATCAGAATACCTTACTTTAGCAAGGAATAAAGTCTAGGACGATAGCAAACTGAAAGAGACTTTCCCCATCATTTTGGTCTGCGCATACCTCAGATAGCTATACCAATGAGGAAAGAGGAAAACAATGCGTTCTAAGCAAACTTAAGAAGAAAACTAAATATCTATATACCTCAGATATGTATGTACTTTGCAAAAGTTACAGTTCTTAACACCATATTGTTGAATTTAAAAAAATTTTTGGACACAATTTCAGTTGTCACCACCAGCAAATACATATTTTTAACGCTGGGTAAACAGGAAGGGTCTTCATATTTACTACGTCATCTATATTATTACTATTCACTGTATTTATAATTAGATTATGACACTAAATGTACTTCGCATCTAAAACCTCAAAAATGTAGGTAACTATACTTGTAATATGTAGGTAACTAAATCATTGATGCCATTGTCATTTCTTTTTCTTTTTTTTTAAAATACCCCTCATTACAAAAAAAATTCAATAGCCTGTAAAAAGTACGATTTTTCACGTCCTTTTTAACTTATAGCTAAATCTGGTGTAAATCTAGCGAGTCGGAATAATTTCTATTCATTCATTTATAGAGCGTCTAATTTATCCTACCTAAAGAATTGGAAATACTTTTATACAAAATATAAGCATCAATTACAGTTTATTGAGAATGTGCAACACAATTCTCGTCGAAAACATACGTGCGGATACATTGGAATATATTTGATACGAATACCTAGATTTTAATAAAATTTTACACATTTACGTAAATACAAGTAGAGGATTCAATAAGCTTATTTATAATCGAATCAGTCTTTTGCTTTAGTCGAAAATTATGTTAACACTTTTTTTATTTTAAATTAAAAGTCCTTGCATTTGTGAGAATTTCAGAAGAACTCTGCTTTGGAAGTCCAGTAATAATAACGTTTAGCACCTCTTTGTTCAACAACAAAAGAGATTTTTAATTACATATAATAAAACGAATTTTAATGAAAATAAAAAAAAATTAATACAAAAAATATAAACCATGATACCAACCCAAACGTTTAATTTCTGTAGATGTTAAGTATATACTCCTTGCATTCAATGAAGGTCACCTTTGACTAATATCAACAATTATAGCGATTAACAAAACCAGTCAAACAAAACCTAGTCTCATGGAAAACAGCAAATTTTACATAAAATATTTGTCAATGTCACAAATCTCCATCCTTCTTACATAAAATTTAATTCTGTCATAATCGTCGCTCGATAATTCAAATGATATTTTTCATCATATATATCATAGTCTAGCATGAAGAATGTAGTAGAAGTTTGTGGTAATCCTCCTAATGCTATAACAATATCTTGAACAACAGCTCTATTGCACCTTTTGATCGTCGGCTTTTCGGTAAATCGTGGATCAAGTTACACCTTTTCAAAGTTTTCGTAACTACAGTTCGTTATATCAGATGCCGATCTTGATGTAAAGTATTAAATACATTGCTACTTCTTCATGAGTTCTGACACTATCACCAAAACCAATCATCATCAAAATATTAACACCTTCTTTTTCAGTTAAGATAAATTCTTAATACATGGCCATCTACTAAGTAACTACAGATTAAGTAAAGTACACTTGCCCACTAAACATAAACGTGATTTTAAAAAATCAGGTTTAGGTAAATATCTCTATCTCTATTAAACAAAAGGGCTAAACTTTATTATTACTGTACTCCCAAAGCAGACTTTTATTGAAATTTTTAAAGATATATAGGGTGTTTCATTGAAATTAAAGAAAGAACATAATTTCCGGCCAAACCGAAAATCTGATTCGAATATAAATAAGCTCATCTAATCATCATTTACATTTACTTAAATGTGGATTAATGCATTTGCCTGACCTTGTAACCTTGTACACAGCTACATTCATTAAATAGCGTTCGTATTGCAGAATTAACACAATACATCGCTCATTAGAATATACATTCGATTCTACCTGATTGTAATTTCGACTGCATTCATTTAAACGTTTTTACATTTCTGTTATCTACTTGCATACTATTATCGTTTTAATTTTTGAGATTGTGCAGACACTAATAGTTACGACTACTACGAGGGTAGCCGCCCATATTTCGGGAACAGCAAACAAAAGAAAATTTTTTATTATCGAAAATAGTTTTATTCCTTTTAAAATATTCTCCTTGAAAATCAGTGCACAGTTCGCATTCGTTTAAATCAATCCGAAAAGCATTGCTGGCACTGTGAGGGCGAAATCTCCAAAATATGAGTTTTGAATACCTCAACTGCCTCTTCCGGCGTAGAAAACAGTTGACCACAAGTTTATTTTTCACGTGTGGGAACAAAAAGATATCACAGGGTGCTAGATTAGGGCTGTACAACGTATGGCTCACCAATTCAACGTTTTGCCCGGTCAAATATTCAATTGCTTGAACCGACCTGTGAGAGCTCGCATTGTCATGGTGGAGAATGATCTCTCGTTTTCGGTTTATTTTCCTTATTTCTTCAAAAACTTTTGGCAAACAAATAGTTGTGTACCATTCAGAATTGATCGTTTTACAACTCTCTAAAAGCACGGTTGCAGCGTGACCGGTTTTTCCGAAAAAAACAGGTGACCATTTGTTTTGTTGTGCTTCGAGCGCGAACAACTTTTGTTGGTTTTGGCTCATCTTGGGATACCCACATAGTCGACTGCTGTTTACTATCGGGCTCATACGTTAGATCCAAGATTTATCACCTATGATGACTTTATATATCTTCTTTTTAGTACCACCATTTTATTTTTTGTGCATTTTTTGGCACCAATCGAGGCGTATCCTTTTTTGAGCGGTCGTCAAATTATGTCGTACCCAACGTGTAACGGCTAAATGTTCATGCAGGATCTTATACACGCTGGTGTTACTAATGCCTAGAGATGCCTCGATCTCACGGTATGTCACATCACGGTCTTGCATTATCAATTTAGACACTGCATTAATGTTTTGCGACACAACATCTGTAGGACGACCTTCACGAAATTCATCGTCCAAAGAAAGGCGTCCATGTTTGAATTCACTATAGCAACGATATACTGTAGTTTTCGATGGTGCTTCATCATCATATAAAGAATTCAGCTCGTCGATGCATTCTTGTTGAAATAATCCACGCCGAAAGTTATGAAAAATAATTGCACGAAAATGCTCGCGAGTTAATTCAATTTTTTCGCCGCCATAAAATTTTCAAGTTAGTATCAATAATAGAAATAGCGACAGGATAATAAAACTCTCAAGGTAAATATATTGTCAAAAATGACGAACTTTACGAAATCGTCAGATCGGAGGCAATACTAACAGTGTTTCCAGTTCCCGAAATATAAACGGCTACCCTCGTATTTGTGAACAACAAAATCTTTCGTCCGGTGAAATAAAGCTTCGCCATAAAACTTCAGATTCTCATATATAATATTGCACAAAAATGAACCTTGCCCCTTTGTTTTCTTCAATCAAGAAATCTTTTTTTACAGCTGAATAATATGTTTTCCCTGGTTTCCCTGCCGTTTAACCACCTTGTTGCAGCAAAAATAGATGCCGACAAAGCGCGTTCCTTCATAGTTTTTATAATATCGTGGAAGGAATGATGGATAAAATATTTTTCTAAAATAATTTCTTGTTTAATAGTTGTAACTTTTGGATGACCGTGTCCTCCAGTTCTTTCCACTGAACTTGCTTATTCCTATTTTCTCATTAAATTGTAAATGATACTTTTTTCCCTATCTAAGAAAGTTCGCTACATCATGAATAGTGTATTTCTCTTGAAATCTTGTACAGTTCCTTTATCTACTCGATAATAATTGATACCTCTGACAATAATGTCAAAACATAAGTAATATAATAAAGTCATAAAGAAAATGTAAAGTATTACTGTCCCTAATTTTTTACATCTAACAGTACATTTTATACAGTAAGAATGCTAAAATAATTACCTAATATTACATTTTACGTGTTCCATTACCATAGCTACCAGACCAACGGTATTATCAACAACACTATTATGAAAAAAATACCAAAATTATTTGTTTCAATACTTAAATTGTGTGACCATTTTTGCCAAGATATAAAACCTCAAAATTGATTTTTTGCAAATGTTTTGAGATTTTGTGAAATATACTCTAAGCAGATCGCGCCTAGAATAGTAAAAAATTATTTTTAATTCGGGTAATTTTCAATAAGAAAACTCTTGAAACGATGTAAGATTTGATACGGCTCGCGAGACATTGTCGTATTATTTCATCTCTGATATCTATCGCTAAAAATTATGAACACTACTTTAAAATGCACTACTTTTAAACGCGGCCCGCGAACGTATTTGCACATTAAAGTTTGGCCCACAACATGTCAAAAGTTGCCCATACCTGCTCTAAGACAAGACTTGTTGAAACTTTGTTAGTGAAATCTTTGTTGATGCGAGAGATTATATTACACGCTGAAATTTTGAGCAGCTCCACATATTTATCATCTGCTACGAAATTGTTTTGACACTACCTACACCAGGTCGATGGGTACAAATTACCTAATTTCACACTTATAATAATGTATTCAGTCAATACAGAATGCATTGATGCAACTACTGTTTTGATAACCTATTAGGAATGTACCGAGCCTGTTTAACAAGTATTAAAAAATGTTAAAAATAAGAAATTGCTTCAGGAACTAGTAATTTTGGATCAAATAGAAAAGGATTTTGCCCCCAATCACGTGCGATGAGATCGTTCTTCAATATAAAGGGTTTTTCAATAAGGACTTGACAACTTTTTTTCAAAAGAAAATGCAGACCATTTGATATATTTCAAAAACTTTATTATCGGGTTGAAGTACAATCAAAACATTTATGAATGGAACTCGACTTCGTTCATATAGCCACCGCGGGCACGTTTGCAGCGGTCGATTCGTTGGACCCAATTTTCGATGACTCAGTCACACAACTCGGCCGAAACGGCTGCTATTTCGCGTTCAATGTTGGCTCTGAGCTCTTCCAACGTTGTCGGCTTGTTGGCATAGACCAATGACTTGACGTAGCCCCAAAGAAAAAAGTCTAGAGGCGTTAAATCGCACGAACGAGGCGGCCAATCGACTGGTCCATTTCTTGAGATAACACGCTCAGCAACTTACTCTTCAATAAATCGATTGTAACGTGTGCTGTGTGGCTTGTGGCACCGTCCTGCTGAAACCACATGTTGTCCAAGTCCATATCTTCCAATTCGGGCCAAAAATAATCGGTAATCATGTCGCGATAACGATTACCATTCACAGTATCGTGACGATCATTATCGTCGACGAAAACATATGGCTCTATGAGGTTGCCGGCATGCAAACCGCACCAAACAGTTATTTTTTGTGGATGAAGTGGTGTTTCATGAAGCACATGTGGATTTTCGCTCGACCAATAACGCATATTTTGCTTATTGATGAACCCATTGAGCCAAAAATGAGCTTCGTCACTGAAAATGATTTTGCGATGAAATTGATCATCTTGGCGCATCTTTTCCAGAGCCCAATCAGAGAACGTACGTCGCATCAAATGGTCCATCGGCTTCAATTCTTGAGTCAGCTTGACTTTGTATGGGTGTAAACCAAGATCCTTACGCAAAATTCGCCATAAAGTGGTCTGGGCGATACCCAACTCTTGAGAACGCCGTGGAATTGACTGATTTGGATCATTTGCTACGGTCGTTTCAACGGCAGCGATAATTTCGACACTTCGACCAACCCGTTGTCTCACTGGCACGGCAACATCACACAACGAATATGTAGACTCAAATTTTTGCACTAAACTTGTTACTGTCTGTCTACCAGGGCGATAATTACGACCGAAAATTGGAGTTAACGCTCTTAAAGTAGCGGTCACCGACTCCGAATTTCTGTAGTAAATTTTTATAATTTGCAGGCGTTGTTCGTTCGTGTACTTTACCATGATGAAAATTTTAAGTTTACTGAATAAATTGACAGTGACTGTTCGATGATTAGTGAAAGGGTGCGTTCACAAATTGAACTAAAAGTTGTCAAGTCCCTATTGGAAAACCCTTTACAATACATACTATAATTTTTACGGTATTTTGATTCAAGCTGTATATAATAGCTTGTCATATTTTTTTGTCAACTAACGTGAGACGAAGCATCTGGTACACGTTCTCTCACATATGGTCACCTAATTTCTTTTTGTTAACCATATTTTCCGTTTTTCTTTACAGTGAATTCCTGACCGTTTTTCTTTACATGCTTCATTTTAACATTTTTTTACATTTCTGTTATCTATTTGCGTCTTTTTAATTTTCGAGATTGCGCAGACCTGCTACAGTTAAGACAAACTACTACTGCTCAAACGCACGCTCTATCTATTTTCTCGAAACTCAATGAGCTCTAGACCACATTTACTATATAATAGATGAAATTCTAAATATGGTTTATTTATACCATTTTTATCAAAACCTCTATTAGTATTTGTCTTTGGTGGATTATTTCTAAAATTGATCATAAAATGTCATAATTTCTTCTATCGGCCTTATGTATAATGAATATAAATAAAATAAAGTACAGTGATAATTTCATCTATAAGCAATAAAAAGTTACTATTTCATTTTAAAATAAAGTGAGGGGACCAATATATAATGAACGTGAATAAAATAAACTAAAATGTGGTATCTTTGTTTTACTAATTAAATTTATTTTCATCAGCCGACTTATAATAAAATATATATTTTTCAAATATTAACATACTATTATTATTTAATTTTAGATTCGTGTTACTCTAGAACCTACCGACGATATAATTCTAATAGATGGAAAAGAAAAAAAGAGTTTCAGCACATGCTTAGCAGCTGGCGCCAGCTATACCCATAATTATCGTATTAAATCTACCAAAATAGGAAAAAATAAAATAACTATATCTGCAGATGTTGATCCAAGTTATGTTGAAGATTGTAGTTCAGAGTCAATAACACGCCGGAGGTAAAAATTAACCGGTAACAATTTTTAGTAATACATACGGTGTCTTTTACAGAGATGCTGTGCAAAAAACGATATTGGTAGAACCAGAAGGATATCCTAGCAGCTTTCTCAAGAGCGCTTTATTATGTGCAAATGGTATGAACATAATAAAGATATTTATTATATTTTATATGCATTTGCATTTCAGATTCTTCGGGCTCTGATAATATTAAATGGGATATAAATTTACCAAAAAATGTTGTAAACGACACTACAAGTGGTAAAGTAATCATAAATTCTGACATTTTGGGACCAATATTTCAGGTTTGCACGAGGTTCTGTAATAAAATTAATAATTGGTGTGAACAAATTTTAGAATTTAGAAAACATCCTTGTGGTCCCCACTGGTTGTGGAGAACAAACTATGGCGAGTTTGTCACCGAATCTCTACGTTCTAAATTATTTACAAGCTAACAATGCTTTGACTGAGAGCATTAAAAAAAAGATTTTGAAAAACCTAGAAATCGGATATCAACAAATGCTTAATTACGTTCATACTGACGGATCTTTTTCAGCTTTTGGCAGGAATGATGCAGAAGGTTCAATGTTTTTAACAGCTTTTGTTATCCGCACTTTTAAACAAATGAAAGAATATATTTTTATTGACGACGGTATTGTAAACAAAGCTATCGCATGGATAGCACAACGTCAACTGGAAAATGGTTGTTTTGATCCAGTTCGTCATGTTTTCCATGAAATGGTAGGCCTCACTTGATTTTTAATTTATCTAAATGACTGTGTTAACACTATTTTATAGGGATTAGCAAGTTCCAAAAATCAGACAACAGCTTTAACAGCTTATGTGCTAATTAGCATTTTAGAAACAAATACTAACATTGACCAGAAAGCATTTTCTAATGCTACTCGATGTATATTAAACGATAATACCTCCGATAAATATACCTTGGCAATTAGTTCTTATGCACTAAGCTTAATGAATTCAACATTGGAAGTGCAAAAAACATTAGACAAACTTATAGAATTAGCCGAGAAAGTAGATGGTTCTATATGGTGGAAACAATCTGGTACGTTTTTCGCAAATTTTAATTGCAAATGCTTTTCATCAAAAATTTGCATTTATTATTACAAAAAGAAAACATTTTTCTCATTCGATTTAAATTATTCAAGTATCAAAATAAATGAATTTATCCATTTGTCGCCAAATTCTTTTATTAATAGTAATGTTTATAATTCGTAAGTTAATAATGTCAAAAAATACGTTACAAAAAAGAATTTTAAAAAGAAAAACAGTACACTAAGAAATAAAAATAAATTCCCAAAAAGCAATCATATACTATTTTGAAGACAAAAAAGACTTAAGGAAGTCGTTAAATCACGAACAAAAGAAAATTACAAATTTCTTATTTGAAACCTACAATTTTATTCTAAATTTCTTTTCCAAACATAGAAGAAAAATTTGTCGGAAACATCCAATCGTTAACATTAAAATTATGCGTTCTCCTTTTTTAACAATAATCTATTACTAAAGATATTACACCAACATACCGAAACACTATATATATATACAAAGGGTACTAGGAAAGTTTTGCAATACAGCTTCGTTTATTTAATTTTTTCGAAGTAATTTCCTCTACACTCAATACACCCCTCCATCCTCCGAAACAAATCTTTAAACCAGTTCTACCAAGTTTCATTAGGGAGTAAAGCACACTCGCTGTCCCAAGCCCGCTGAAGGTCCTCATCACTGGAAAACCGCCTCCCTTTTAGTTTCATTTTCACATGCGGGAACAGTGCGAAGTCGCAGGGAGCAAGGTCTGGACTGTAGGGAGGGTGCTCGAGAAGTTTCAATCCTGTCGTGGTCAAATATTCGGTGCAGGCTTTGGCGCGGCGAACATTATCGGTGAGCGGTGAACATTATCGTGATGGAGGAATCAGGTGTCCATTCTTGACTTTGGCCGCAGGTTCTTCATAGATCCAATGACTTTAGGCAGGCACTGTTCAGTATACTAGTCTTCTGTGTCTCCAAAACGACGCGTTCCACAATTCCACTTGATTTGAAAAATACAGTTATCATTTTCTTCTTTAAAGATCGGGATTTTCTGACAACTACGGGTGTGTCCTCGTCATCAAAGATCCAAACTTTGTTTTGAGCTTCGGTCGGCACATCGTAATAGTACAGCCAAGTCTCGTCGCCTTTTTTAGCATCTCCCGGCACCAAATCACACGTCGTGTCACCTGCTCTTCAGTCAGTCGATGCGGCACCCAGAGAGAACAAAGTTTCTTCACGTGCAAATGATCATGCAGAATCGAAAGAATGCTGGTGCGTTTAGGCCTGAAATACCCTCTATCTATAGGTAGGTCACTCACCTGTCCCCGCCAAACATTTTCCTCACAGTAGTAACGTTTTCCTAGGTAACTGACATTCGTGGCTTTTCCCGTCTCTCAGCATCCTCCACAGTTAAATTTCCTCTTTGGAATTCTCTATACCACCTGAATATCGTTGTGCGATGTGGACAAACATCACCTAGTGCAAAAGTCATTTCTTCGAAGCACTGGTCTATATTTAAACCACGCACGATATTATAACGCAAAACTGCCCTTATCTCATTTCATAACCACGATGCCATCGCAAGCACTTTACACTCTCACTGCTAATGAATAACTGAGCCCATCGACATGGCGCGGCGGCTACTATGCACGTATGAACATGTCTCAACATGCAGCAACAAGCAGCTTCCTACGATTCATTGTTGCGTCATATTGCAAAACTTCCCTAGTACCCTTTGAACATATACATATATACGAGGTGTTAAAAAAATATGTCAAACTTTGAAAGGGATACTGTGGCCCAAAATATATTTTAATCAACATGAATCTGAAAACGGGCAGTTTTTGGAGATAGAAAACATTTAATTAGTTAAACATCATCGGTAATGGATACGTAAGAAAAAAAAATGACCTCTCCAAGCATTTTCACTAAATGTCAATAAAAAAATACGAATAGCATTCTAAACTTGTATATATACCTGTGGTAGGCATGTATTTCCGATTTTCTAAAAAAAAATAAGTATTTACCCATTCAACAATAATATCCCTAAACGTCTTCGGCATTTGTGTCACCAGAATTACTTTTACTTAGGACATTATTTACACTGATTATTATATAATAGTGACAAATATAGAGACCGCTAAAATTTTCACTTATTTGTTGTTGCAAAAATAATTATTTCACCATCTTCTTTAAATGCTTGAGGTAAACTAAATTCTAAACCAATTATACAACAAACTTAATGACCTAAGTTACAATAAATTAAAATTTTAAGGAAAACGCCCCTACTTAATGGGCTCCTTACTCTCTTATATGGATGATCTAATTATTTAATATAATTGAATACTTGCAGATCCAATGAAAATAATTATTTTATACTTGCAATAAAATTCTTTTTTATTTTTGGGCAGACATTTGAAATTGCCTTGTCATACATCTTTTGACTACAATATATAATTAGGTATGTTGATCAACTTATGAATCATAGTATTACTCACTGCTAACTTGTGTTATAATCTGATGTATTGACCTACGTCAGACTTAAAGAGTAGAGGCATTCGTTTAGTTACTCGCCTAAATTTATAACTATACTAAATATTTTAGCAAATTCATTGGTAGCTAATATAGAAGTAACCAGTTATGTATTGATGTCTTTACTCCAACATGATTCTAGTAAAAATCTAGGAACTGCGAGTTCAATTGTTAGATGGTTGCAAACTCAAATGAATCCTAGAGGTGGATTTTATTCGACTCAGGTACCTAACTTATTTAAATAAATATGGAAAGATGATCAATAAGTTTGATATATAACCCCTTTAAACATTAACTTTTTGTAAATTCTGTATACGCATTTCGACAACCAAGTTGTCATCATCAGCAGATAATTTCAAAGTGTCGCACCTGGTAAAACACGGCGAAAAACAACTGTACGAAAATCAAACTCCGTACGCGATACACACCGCTCAAAACCAAGATGTACACTGTGTTTGTTTCACAAGATTTTTAAAAATTATTTTATGTGCGTTTTAGCTCTCGACGGTACAGATCGTGTACGGAATTCTTTTCGTGCAGATTTTGTCGCGGTGTGCAGCTGCGATATTGTTTAATTGTCTGGTGATGATGATGACTTGGTTATCGAAATACGTACACGAAATAAGAAAATTATTGTGCAAAGGAGTTATATATCAACCTTAAGTGATTAAGACTGATAATCATTGACAGAGATTTAGCTAAGACAAATTTTGCATCTTCTATTACAAAATTAGTTATTAAATGATCACTGGCAGTGGATCAAGTCAAATGAAAATGTTGACATACTATTAACTACCTCGTGTAGTTTCTCATATCATATATATATTTCATAGAATATGTCGTAAATAGCAAATTATAATTTTTACTTAAACTAACATGCACTACATTGAAAAAGGAATTACGGTCAAGACAAATGCCTGCCTGTGATTTATTATATTGTTCTTCCTCTGACATTCAGCAGAGAAAAAAAGGGCGATTGTAAGGGGCCGGCCTCATTATTGTTCACCACATGGTTTAAATTCTTTAAGATGTGCATGCTTTCATACGTGTCTAATTCTCGATAATTATACACGTTTTTTATCAAATGTAAACAATCCATATTAACACTGGTTATTTTCTAATACATGTCTCGCTATACCCGATTTTTCCAGTCGGTTGAATTTTATGTGCGAAAGGTGTTCTTTATACCTGGTTTCAATCTAGCCTGATAAACTATAATAGAAAGTTTTTTCTGTTTTGGTACAAAAACCTTTCAAGAAATGAAAAGCAACATGAAAAACATCTTTATTTTATTTTGTCTGAGTTACGTAATTATTCCAAAACTATCCAAATATATCACTTTTAACGCCATTTATTCTTGAAAAAATCGATATTTCTTATCCTCATCCATGCAAACTATTATATTCTCACACTGTTGTATTCCCAGTAAGAAACCATTTTAAAGGAGAATATGTGTAAATATTATGGGAACACAAACAATTTTAAATCTATTCTATACGTGCATATATGCGACACCAAGAAGTCCTGCGAAGGCCCTTGTTTTACGTGCAGTATTTAAGACAAAGGCAATGGAATATTGAAAAAACGACTACAGTGTTAAATCAATAAAATAAAATTAATACATCGTTTATATAATATAAATGAGAGCAATCATTACGAAAAAGGTGATACTATTCAGATCAATTGTGTGCTGCAAAGATATGTGGAGGCTGGGTGAGAATGAGGTTTCTTCAAATGATAGATGAATATTCTAAAGCAGAATATTATGTAGAAAAACCGTTCTCGAAGCTGATAAATCTAATTAAAAGAGAGAAACTACAAAATGTACTCTAACAAAAGATGAAATCTGCAAAAGCCACAGTGAATGGAGGTGAAAATTGTATTCAGTAAATCTACTGATAGTATTGATTATTTTATTTTAAATAATAAAAATAGCATTTCTTGTCCAATAGTTTCCCATTCGTAGAACAAATATACAAATTAAATTTGATACATAAATGAATGTAGATATGATTATTATGAATTAATAAAATTCCTGACTGGATAAATTCTGCCAATTCTAAACCACAACTATTAAAGGAATCGACGCTGAGTGTTCTCAACCATCTGCCTCTAGTTAATGTAATCATGCTTGTGATTCATATTCCAATTTGATAACTACAAGTCTGAAAAATAGTACTTTCAGAACTCACATTATTAAAATATTTCATTGTTCACATATCAGACGTTAACTGTTTAGGCCGGGAACTACAAAGATTTGTAATATACAGTACCAAACTCATTTACGAGTCGTATAGAACACCAACTGATTCACTTTTTTTTATAATAACTGATTCACTTTTTTTATAAAAAAAGAATATTTGCTTACGTTACATCCAATATTGAAATCAGAGCAATAAGAAATAATGATGTTTAAGTTCTGTTACAAAATAAAGATGTCATTCCCATTTCGAACGAAGGAGAAGATTTTTCCGATCATCTGCGTACGTGAGTACTGGACAAGATAAAAATGTTAACAAATCATTTATGAAAAGTATGGACAGAAAAGGCCCTAAATTCGATCTTTGCGATACTCCCGCTGCAGAAATGAACACAAAAAAAGTGTGTAACCATTATTAAAAACATAGTCACATCTGTGACTTAAATAAGAATGTAACAATTGTAGCAGTAATGGACTAAAACAAAACGCCAACAATTTTTTTAAGTAACATTCCAAAATCAATAGTGTAAAATGCCTTATTAAAATCCATGCAAATAACATCGACCTGATCTCGCATATTCAACTCTTAGCTTATGTGTTCTGTAACAAGATTAGTACCAGTGGGTCTCCCCCAAGCATAACTATGCTAATTTTGTGATATGTAAGATCTTAAATATAAATAAATAATATTGTCATAAACTATAGCAAAGACGAAATGAACACAAATAAACCTACAGTTATCTACATGTGATCTTTCACCCTTTCTTAAAAATAGGAATTACTCTCGTGTGCTTCCACTGATCCGGGAATCTGGCAGTTTTTATAGATTGATGATGGTAAATTTGATGTGAGTCAAAACGTACACTGGTGTGCGCATAATGTGCGTTTTAGCTCTCGACGGTACAGATCGTGTACGGAATTCGTTTCGTGCAGATTTTGTCGCGGTGTGCAGCTGCGATATTGTTTAATTGTCTGGTGATGATGATGACTTGGTTATCGAAATACGTACACGAAATAAGAAAATTATTGTGCAAAGGAGTTATATATCAACCTTAAGTGATTAAGACTGATAATCATTGACAGAGATTTAGCTAAGACAAATTTTGCATCTTCTATTACAAAATTAGTTATTAAATCATCACTGGCAGTGGATCAAGTCAAATGAAAATGTTGACATACTATTAACTACCTCGTGTAGTTTCTCATATCATATATATATTTCATAGAATATGTCGTAAATAGCAAATTATAATTTTCCCAAGAATAAAGGATCCCGATTCTGGCACATTTGGGTATCGTCCTCGAAAATCAATATTAGTAGTATAGTTTTTTTAGATGATCTGTCTAGTAATATGTAGTCTATTTCTAGAGTCGCGTTTTATTCCACAAATGCATTAGTAGCTACCAAATTTCATTGAAATTTGTATCTTTGGGCCGAAGAGCTTTCCCTCGCTTATGTCTTAATTGGCAAATAAAAGAAGGTAGTAGATCAAGTCAAATGAGAATATTGACACAATAATGACACAATAATGACTACCTCATGTAGTTTCAAATATCATATATATTTCATAGAATATGTCGTGAATAGCAGATAAAGATTTTTCAAGAAATAAATATGCCGATTCTGGCACATTTGGATACCGTCCATGAAAGTCAATATTGGCAATACAGTTTTCTTAAACGAACTGCCTAGTAATATGTAGTCTATTTCTAGAGTCGCGTTTTATTCCATAAAATGCTTTGGTAACGTGAACAAAATGTTTCTTACTTACTTCTTAAGTCCTACAACGGCTGTATAGTATGTAGCTGCCAAATTTCATTGAAATTTGTATTTTTGGGCCGAAGAGCTTTCTTTATTGAATTCTTTCCCTCGCTTGTGTCTTAATTGGCAAAAAAAGAATCAAGGCGTTGTACAAAACATACCAAGGCTATTCAAATATTTATTTCTAAATAGGATTTTAAAATTTCATGTACTTTAAGGATACCGTAACAGGATTGGATGCGATATCTCGTTATGCTGTACTTGTTAACAAGAAGGAACCAAATGTGGTAGTCTCAGTTGTCACTAAAACTGACAAAAAAGAGTATAAAATTACTAAACGTGATAGTACAAAGACTGAAGTAATTCCATTGAAAACCTATCCCAACAATGTACAAGCTAAAATAAATGGTAGCGGATGCGTATCTATACAGGTATTTTTTATTATATATCAGTTAGATATATATTTAATAATGAAATGCTTACGATATAGGCCATAGTTCATTACTATATAGATAATCCATTGGTAAGAGATGATCTCAAGTTGGAAGTTACATTAAAACCATTTAATCCAAAAGTAAATTGTTCTGTGATTGAAATAAAACCGTGTGTTTCATATACATCTCCTGGTTATATAAATATGGCCATTGTCGAAGTTAGCATGTTGTCAGGCTATGCCCCTAATGAAGCTTCACTGTACAAACTCACAAGTTCTAATTCTACCGGTAAGTAAAACTAATTAAATTCTACTTCGATCTAAAACACGCTAGCTTTTGACTTATACAATATTTTCATTTTTATAAACAAGTATTTCACCATAAACTAACATCTTAAGCCCATCTGATAGATTATATGACCCATACATTATTATACTATACTAAGCAAAAGTATTTAGGGCAGACCCCCAAGGTACGAAAGTGAATCAAATATAAACCGGAATTTTTTATGCCCCTTGTAGTAAATTGATCTGAGTGCCTCAAGTATTCTAGATGCGGAGTCCATAGCTTCAACACTAGCCACCCACCGCTGTACGACAAAAAGAGGTGCCGCCATCCATTGCACAACGCATTATAATAAAATTTATCACAGAGGGCGGAAAACCGCCAGAATCCTGAAAAAGCTTCAAGTACCGTTTGGGGACAACACCATTAAAAAGAAGTGTACGAATGGCATACAAATTTTAGTAGGGTAGCTGCCCAGGACCATTCGCGTCGTCCGAGAAGTAACGTGACTAATGAAATTATTCTGGGTCACCTTCTCGAGGACAACCGTCCGTTAATTATTGCTGAAATTGATTCTAACTTAATGTAAACTATGGCAGCGCTCAAACAATCATTAATGATGATCTCTGGTTTCGAATAGTGTTTGCAAAATATTATTGATGGTTCGTCTTTTTAGACGAGATGAGGCTATTTAGTCTATGCTGATTGGAGCACTTACAATCAATCAACATGGATACAAGAAAGGAAGACACACATTAGCGATATTAAGATTGATTGAATAAATAACCACCGCATTTAATGTAAAAGAGAACATGGTTTCAATTTGCTGGGACTTAACAAAGGCATTTGATTGCGTGTACCAGGATTTGTTTATGGATAAATTATTCTTTTATGGCATAAAAACAACATTAACTAATTAAATTATGTTTATCCAGAAAGAAGAGAACAAATGATCTCTAATAGCACTAAATATAATATCCGAAGTGATTTCCACAGTTATGATAATCACACCAAGGACATGTGGTACACTATAAAAGAATATTCAAAGCCAGGTACTCGAAACTACTATGCAATCAAATTATACATCACCTGCTAAATGAAACGAAAAACTAAATAATCTGTCGCGTAGACTTTCGCGGTCATTGTTCATGCTTTTTGCATCTTGGCATCCGGGTTGAAGCGCGTCTTAGATTTCCGTTTCAGTGTAACAACGAAAACAATAGCAGCAATTAAGCTCTGAAGATGTCCCATATAAATGCAGGTGAAACGTCGACAGCGGAAGTATCAAGACAAGACAAAGCATCGGCAGCAAATGTAATGAAGACGCGGTTCGAGTCTGGAGTCTAAGATGAAGAAAGGAAAAAATTAAATAGTTTAAAAAGAGAGTGGAAGAAGTTGCTTAAACATGTGTAATATACTCTATTAATAAATATTTACATAAAATTTTAATATGTTGCTTCTTGAAAAAAATGTATGTACTGTTTTAATAAATCTAAATATAAATCTTATAAAAATATTATTCCACAGGTGTGAAAAAATTCGAACAGACAGGAAACAAAGTCATATTTTATTTAACACAGTTGGGTGCCGACAAAGTTTGTCTACCATTCATAATAGAAGAAAACCTTGTTATTGAAAATAAGAGTGAAGCAACAATTAAACTTTATGACTACTATGAGCCCAATGTATCTGTCTCCAAGGTATATATAAATTTATAATACATATAATAATCACTGAATTAATTGAACGAAACGAATTATATTTAAAATTTTGTATTTTTAGAGCTATACGTCAGATGACTGCAAGACCAAAACATATGGTAATGCTTGAAATTATTTCATTTTGAAATATGCTGTAATAACTAATTCTTTAAATGAAACAAATGCCCAAAATGTTATTATTGTGATATTCCATCGAAAATAATAAAAAAACAGTTTTGGTATTTATGGTATTTTCACTTTCTTTTTACGATTTTTTATACTGTGGAAACGAAAGGGATTAGGTGCAATTTTAATCCACCAAAGCTTTTGTTTTTACGTAGGGAGACGACATACATTTCGGCCAATTGGCATATTTTCTTAATATATCGTTTCGGCCTGGCCTAAAAAATTTTTCAATTTTGAGATATAACGTTTTTACTTCATTTATCAGATTAATGTTTCTAAAATAAGAGCCTGATATATAAATAAATATTATGTCTTTAAAGATTGCTTAATGGAAGTAAAAAGGGAAAAATCCTTATGTAGTTAGATATAAAGTATCTTTTTTGATACGTGTACCGAACAATTTTACATTCCAACTTTACCCGTGCAGATGCATAATATCCTACCATAAAATTATAAATAAATAATAAGATAATCGAGCACGACCATTTAGAACTTATTTTATTTAACAAAGAATGTTACAAAACTATTGACAAAAGTTGACATGTGGTATTTGAGAGAAACCCTTATTTACCAGTGTTAAATAAGCAAAAAATTCTAGAAAATGAAATCAAACATTATACGAGCCAACAAATTTGCACTTTTGCACTTTGTTAGAGCGCGTCACCCCTTTGGAATCGAAGTGACTTTTCGCTTTAGCCGCGATTGCGGTTTTTCTTTATCAGCCTTGGGTTGCTGCTAGGGGACCTAGCCCAGTTTTTCACGTCGGGAGACGGGTCGCGGTCACAAATTCTTAGGATCTTCGGGGCGCCACAACATTTATCCCTAGCAATACCTGGATCAATGTTGAGATCCGAGTGACTGTCAATGAGTACGGGAGTTCCTAGTCGGAATTCGCCAATTGCTACTTGTTAATTCCTTTACAAGGGAGAGAAGGAGGAAGACAAAAGAAAGACAACAAAACTTGCGTATTAAAATGAAGGAATGGTTTATTGACAATTAAATAAATTTAAATCACCTTACTATCTGCGTTGGTACCAAACATTTAGGCCAACGGTGTATATTAAAAACTAAAACGGAACAATCCAATACAGCTAAATCAACTTATTAATGTGTTGTAACAAAATTTTGACCAACGGTGTATATTACAAATTAAAAATAACTTCACAAACATCGGTCTCAAGTTACAAAAAAAAAGAGAAGAGAAAATCAATGCATTGAATTTACTCGAAAACGAGAATTCTATCAACTAAATAAAGCTAGCCGAGTCTTCAATTTCGAATTGGTTATGAGTGAAGAACTATAGCAACGGTAATTACAAGAATTTTTTTTGTTTGTTTATAAGAATTTTACTATTTACTAACCGTTCCTGCAACCTCGAAATTGATGGCTGTGATTAATTAAATTTTAAACGAACAAAATTTACAAAAAAAATTACATTGAGTTTTCAAATGCCCATCTGTTCGACGGTACAGGTAATTTTTATCAGATGTTTAAATATAAAACATTTAACAGATGTGCACAAGGTGACTGTTTCTTACATATGAACCAAAGAAAACAAGGAAAAAATTCATGTAGAATGTGCCGCTCGTGAACGTTATAATTTATTTAACAAGATTTATTATATGAAATTTAATAACAGACAAAAAGTAAGGAAAATGGTTCTAATATTTTCACCAGGCCGTAAAGCGGTAACCAAATTTCATTATATCTAATTTAGCAACAGGAAGCAACTGACTCTAATTTTTCGGTTGGCTTAAAACAAAAAGAAAGGTTACATCATCAAAATTTGCAATTAAAGTTCGAAGAATTCAGAGACGGCCGAGTGTCCATAAATTCTTTTGTCGTGATCGACGGAGTTTTCTCGATAATGGCGATGAGACAATTACAAATGGTGCCTACCTTATTAAGATGATTACTAAAATAAGGGCCGCCTTTAAGTTCGCTTACGGAAATTCTGCAGACTCTCCACGTCGATGTTCATCCGGATAAATCCACCCAAAAGGTGTACAGAGACAGATACGTAACACGTAGGGGCAATTCCCCAAAATCTTGCCTACAATATTCGGCAATCTTCGAATCGGATCCAATCTATGGTTGTAGGATAACTATTCCATCACTAAACACTTCGAAGAATTACTTTCGGATCGCTTTTGTATCTAACGTGGGTGCGACAGCAAGCGTGTGGCCTCTTGCTTCACCTGTTGCTCTTCTCTGTCTTATCTCATCAAAATGTCTCTCCCGTCCCAGATACTGAAGTAAGGGTAGCCTCTTTCCAGAGTCCGCAACTACTGATGCCAATTTATACATGTAACAACTTTGCAAATATTCTAAAAGGTTAAATAAATACAAAAATAATAAATGTTCGATATGACCTCCATTTTGCTATAAACACCGTAAAATTATCGGATAAACTTCTCTGCTTTTCATTAAGTTCTTATATAGTTTTTTATGAATGAATAATCATGCATATTATGTTTGCTCGAAATTTTCTCCACTGCATAATAAGATAAATTTAGATATCGCGTTAAGGTTCTTATTAAACCATGAAAATTGATATAACTGAAATATGCCAGGACATTAATTTAATTCCAGAACCGTATAAATTTTGATTCCATTTGTCTAAATTTTTGTTTATTCATTGGTGGTAAATGAGGATATCACTTGTTGAACCTACAAATTTAATCAACAATTTTATTACGTTCTCCATGAATATAAAATAAGATCAAAGTATCTGTATTAGTAATTCTCGTTTTCTAGTTTGTGTATTACGAGTAAACCACCAAGCAAATATTGTAAACATTAATTGTTTACTTCACTTTCATATATTATATAATAGTAAAAATATTAATATTTTTTATTTTTTTATTTAATCCTCAGTCCTTCTATCCTGCGGTGTCGGACTGAATTTTACATTATATCTTATATATTTTATCGATATGATAAAAAAATATTAATAATGATGTAAAACTAAATATTTTCAAAAAAAATTCAAATATCTCTAAAATTGTTCAATTTAGGTATAGAGAAAACTTAAGAAAATCTTCTTCGAATATCTCGTATAATTCAAATACGTAATAAAAAGTACATATATTTAAAACAAGAGTATGTAGCAACTTCCGGCTTAACTGGAAGTGCAGCAATCACGAAAATATTTTATTTGAATATACTAACTAATTTTCGCAATACATCACCTTGTATATTTCAGCTTGATTAAGCAGAACGTTTTTTCTGGTTTCAACGAAAAAACTTTGGTAAGCAGGAACATTATGACGTTTCACACTTATAAGTATAACGTAATTGCCGAGTAAGCCATAAATGAAACACGCCTACATTTTATCATTGTTACTTACTTCTGAATTCTTTACAGTAAATTTTAAAATATTATTGAAGACAGAAAAAATATCCTATGTTCATGCAAATAGTTAACACTTTATAATTCATATGCACAAAAAATAAGAAATAATTCTCCTATGTTTGATCAAAATATTTGGTCGCGAGAAATGTTTTATGCAAAGAAGGTAAATAAATAAAATTGTTTTCTAATTTTTTGTGTACAGAAGGCGGCATACTACTAACTAAGCAACCGTTAATGACTTCTACAGTTACTTAATGGACGATCTGCCACTATCTTTTGTGTTTTACACGAATTCTTGGTGTAATAACACCATGTATGTACCTCTATATCAATGTCTGTTCAAACTTTGTGCCGCGACACAGAAATACAAAGGGTACTAGGAAAGTTTTGCAATATGACGCAACAATGAATCGTAGGAAGCTGCTTGTTGCTGCATGTTGAGACATGTTCATAGGTACATAGTAGCCACCGCGACATGTCGATGGGCTCAGTTATTCATTAGCAGTGAGAGTGTAAAGTGTTTGCAATGGCATCGTGATCACGAAATGAGATAAGGGCAGTTTTGCGTTATAATTTCGTCCGTGGTTTAAACATAGACCAGTGCTTCGAAGAAATGACTTGCACTAGGTGATATTTGTCCACATCGCACAACGATATTCAGGTGGTACAGAGAATTGCAATGGGGAAATTTAACTGTGGAGGATGCTGAGAGGCCGGGAAGGACACCAACGTCAGTTACGGAGGAAAACGTTACTACTGTGAGGAAAATGCTTGGCGAGGACAGGCGAGTGACCTACCAATAGATATAGGGTACTTCAGGCCTAAATGCACCAGCATTTCATTCGATTCTACATGATCATTTGCACGTGAAGAAACTTTGTTCTCTCTGAGTACCGCATCGACTGACTGAAGAGCAGATGATACGACGTGTGACTTGGTGCCGGGAGATGCTAAAAAAGTTTAATAAACGACAATCTCGGTATGTGAACAACATTGTGACAGGTGACGAAACTTGGCTGTACTATTACGATGTGCCGACCAAAGCTCAAAACAAAGTTTGTGGCTTTGATGATGAGGACACACCCGTAGTTGTCAGAAAATCCCGATCTGTCAAGAAGAAAATGATAGCAGTATTTTTCAAATCGAATGGAATTGTCGAACGCGTCGTTTTGGACACACAGAAGACAGTCACAGCTAAGTGGTATACTGAACAGCGCCTGCTTAAAGTCATTGGATGTATGAAGAACCTGCGGCCAAAGTCAAGAATGTACACCTGGTTTCTCCATAACGATAATGCTCCAGCTCACCGCGCCAAAGCCTGCACCGGATATTTGACCACGACAGGATTGAAACTTCTCGAGCACCCTCCCTACAGTTCAGATCTTGCTCCCTGCGACTTTGCACTGTTTCCGCATGTGAAAATGAAGCTAACAGGGAAGCGGTTTTCCAGTGATGAGGACCTTCTGTGGGCTTGGGATAACGAGTGTGCTTTACTCCCTAGTGAAACTTGGCAGAACTGGTTTAATGATTGGTTTCGGATGATGGAGAGATGTATTGAGTGTAGAGGAAATTACTTTGAAAAAATTAAATAAACAAAGCTGTATTGCAAAACTTTCCTAGTACCCTTTGTACGCCCCGCGAAAATCTAAACGTGCCGCGAAAGATTTAAAAAAATAGGAAAAATTGTGCTAACACACTATTACAATATATTTAATGTTGTTGGGACTTTTGCTTATTGTATCGCAAAATAAATTCTGCCCGCTCAGTGTGCCGTAAGATAAAAAAGATTGGCATACACTACTTTAGATCTATAACCTTCCAAAGTACAACTACTATTTTTGAACAAAAAGCTTCAGATTCTTACCATATATATAATTTTGAACAAAAATAAAACTTGCTTCTTTGTTTTCGTCAATCGAGAAAAATTTCTTTACAGCTCAGTAACATATTTTGCCTGCTCCCTTCAACCACCATGTTATTGCAAAAAAGGTGTCGACAAATTGCGTTTCTTTAATAGTTTTGATAATATCGTGGAAGAAATGGTGGATAAAATCTTTTTCTAAAGCAGTTTCTTGTTCAATAGTTGTATCTTTTGGATGACCGTTTCCACCAGTTCTTTCCACTGACCTTGCTTATTCCCATTTTATAATTAAATTTCAAATAGTACTTTTTACCTATCCAAGAATGTTGGCTACATCACGAATAATGTATATTTCTTGAAATCTCGCAATTATAGTTCCCTTATCCGTTCGAGTGTGGTGTATGACATTTTAAGAGACAATAATTGATACCTCTAACAATAGTGTCGAAACACAAGTAAAATATTACTGTTCCTAATTTTTACATCTAACAATGCATTTTATACAGTAAAAATACTAAAATAATTACCTAATATTACAGTTTACGTGTTCCATTGTCATAGCTACCAAATCAGCTGTTTTGTCAAAAACTATCAAAAACACTACAATCAATAAAAATTTCAAAATTATTTTTTCATAACTTAAATTTTATGAAAATTTATTTTTGTAAATATTTAGAGATTTTATGATATATGAAGGTGTCCCATAAGTACCCGACCTGACCTAGAGATGGCGGTAGTTATTTGAAAAATATCACTGTATTAGAAAGTACGTTGTTTAGTATTTGTTTGGCGGCCATCCATAGTTAACGTTTTCAGTGACTTTGTAAAAATGGAGAAAATTGTTCATCGTTACGTGATACAATACTTTTATTTGAAAGGCCTCAACCCAACCGATATAAAAGCTGAACTGGATTCTAAACTGAATGAGTCTGCTCCTTCATTTACATCAGTGAAATATTGGGTAGCAAAGTCTAAACGAGGTCATACGAGTTACCAAGACGAGCATCGCAGTGGTCGACCAAATGAGGTGACGACTCCAGAAATGGTGAAGAAAATCCACAAAGCAGTGCAGGCAAGGTCATGGGATCGGTTTTTCGGGATGCGCGTGGAATAATTTTTATTGATTATCATGAAAAAGAAAAACTATCAACGGCGAGTAATATGTGAACTTATTGCAACGTTGGAGCGAAGAAATCAAGCATAACGACCGCATTTTGCTAAGGAAGTGTTGTTTCATCGAGACAATGCACCGCTCACAAATCCGTTATTGCAATGGCCAAAATTAATGAATTAAAGTGTAAATTGCTACCTCATACACCCTTTTCTCCAGATCCCCGCGGATTATTTTCTGTTTCCAAACTTGAAAAAATGGCTCAGCTGTCAAAGATTTTCCAACGATGAAGAAGTGATGTTGGCAGTTAATGGCTATTTTGAGAAGCAGGGCAGTTTTTATTGTAAAAAGAGTATCGAATTTATTGAACATAGCTGAGAAAAGTGTGTAGAGCTAAAAGGAGATTATGTTGAAAAATTTAATATATTTCTTTCCAAAATTTTTGTTGGGTCGGGTACTTCTGGGAGCACCCTCATATACTTAAGCAGATCGCTCCTAAAATAGTGATAAATTATTTTTTATTCGGGTAATTTTCAATAAGAAAACTCTTGAAACGATTCTCTAAGACAAGACATGTTTAAACCTTATTCGTGAAATTTTTGTTGATACGAGATATTATATTACACTCTGAAATTTTGAGCAGCTCCACATAATTATCACCTACTACGAAATTGCTTTGACACTACACACATCAGGTTGATGGATACAAATAGCCTAATTCCATACTGAAGAAATAATACATTCGGTCAATACAAAATACATTGACTCAAGTACTGTTTTGATCACCTATTAGGCATGCACCGAACCTGTTTACCAAACATTAAAAAGATGTTAAAAATAAGAAATTGCTTCAGGAATTAATATTTTTGAGTCAAATAGAAAAGGATTTTGTGTGAATACTATACTTTATTTTAACATTTTTTTGACTTTAATAAAAGCAGTTTACTGTTTAAAATGAAATAATAGTTTCTTAGTGCAAAATCTTCTTTACAACACTTTGTTATTTCTGCATTTTTGTGTCTTAAATAAAAGCAGTTTAGTGTTTAAAATGAAATTAAAACTTCTTACAGAAAAATCTTCTTTGGAAGTTATTAAAACAACAAAACAGTACTTTATATATATATATATATATATATATATATATATATATATAAAACATTATAATGAGAGAACTGTGCGTTAATTTCTCGGATAGAAGTGAATGTACTCGCCTTTTAGGACCCAATGAGGGAACTGTGCGTTAATTTCTCGGATAGAAGTGAATGTACTCGCCTTTTAGGACCCTTCTCGTTTCGTTCTTCGGCCCTAATATACTATACTAATATACCTTTAATATACCATAGTTTTTAAAGATACGGTGTTTTGAATCAAGCTGTATATAATAGCCTGTCATATTTTTTGTCAATTAACGTGAGACAAAGCATCTGGTACACGTTCTCTCACATATGGTCACCTAATTTCTTTTTATTAATCAAGTTCTCCGTTTTTCTTTAGCATGAATTCCTGACCGTTTTTCTTTAGCATGAATTCCTGACCGTTTTTCTTGACGTTTGATCGAATACATCTACCGCTTTAAATCTTTTGCATTTTACATTAATTTGTACATAAAGAACATCATCGGATATTTTGGTATCTTATTTCGACGGCTATGGATTTATATGAAAAAATATAAACGAATTAATTTGATAGATCATTAACAATTACCGTTACGAGTATATTTTCGGATTATCGACGCTATAAATTTGTGACTTATAACACGTTAGGGTAGGGTTCTCTATTTTCTTTTACATATTATCCTCCTTAAGTCCTTTTATTTTTATTTTATTTTTTTAAAATTAGTGATACAAACGGTATTACTTTTATTAGTAATTAAGCATTTAAATATATTTTCTTTGGGCTGGATTTGAGAATAAGAAATTTTCTGATCATGGATTACTGACAATTTGAACTCGGCAAGTGAACATTATAGGAGTCAGTGAGATCTGCCGAACAGCTTTGAAACACAGGTATTTTTAGGTTACAAAATTAAATACTAATATGCAAATATTCTCCCATATTTCTTTGGCATTTTATTTATAACTACTATGTCTTAAATAAATATGTATAGAACTATTTAGTACTTCATAAGATTTCAATTAAATGAAGTTTTACCGTATCGCGATTTGGTAAAGTAATAAGACCTCTGGTTATTTATTTCAATCTAATTGGACATTCTTTCTATACATATTTAAATATAGAATGTAACAAAATGATTAAAGGTAAACTTTTGGTATCATTTTCAAATTGTCAGTTCTGTGCACATTTTTAATAACGTTTTAAATTATTATTTACTAGCAAAATATGTTGAATATTCGCACGTTCATGTCAAACGCCAAAGCCACTGAAAGACTGAATAACATAGAACAAAAATAACTGCTTCAAAGATATGTTCTTGCATGTAGTCAAAAAGAAGTCGCCGTCAAATACATGCCAAATAAATTTAGCATTTTTTAAAATTATTCATTTACCAAAAATTTCTGTTAGAACCATACTTCTTAATCAAGAAGTACATATGTATAACAATGTTTGAAATTTATAAGGTAATATAATCATATTATAAATTTCAAACATTGTTCCATACAGGGCCCCGTTAATTCTTTCATTCTCACATTCTCCATTTTCAAAGAAGTAGGTGCCGATAACAGCGCACTTCTGAGAACGCAATTGATGCTGATGTAATTCCCTGGGATTCTCAGTATCTCAAAATCTGAAATTTTTTTAATCGATGTGCTCGTTTAAATGAAAATAAGACCAAGATAATACACATTGACTGTTTGACAAGTTAGTACAAACTCTTTGTGCACTATGCCTTTCGAATCATAAAAACAAACCAACATTGTCTTCGCTTTTGACTTCTTCAAACGGTTTTTTCTCGGCCTTTCTGCGCTGGAATGCTTCCATTCAGAGCTTTGACGCTTGGTCTCTGGATATATTGAAAACACCACGTCTCATCGACAGTTACAATAGAATACTTGAAGTTTTCGCCCTTTTTTGAGTCTTTAATCAAGTCTGTACGATGTTGAATTTAGTTATGTTGTATGGTACAAACCTTGCGCAAATCTTTCTCAGCCCCAAATGCTATGTCAAAATGGGTGAATCGAATCTTTCAAAATATTTAATTCCATTCCCACGTATCGCAATGAGGACTTCGGCTCATTTCTAATAAATTCACTCACAAGTTCGATGTTACTTTCCGTAACCACAGATTTTTTTGCACCACGATGTTTTTCGACCAATGCCAAATACACACTGTTACTTTTTGCATAATTTCTCTGTTTCTAATAATGCAAATGTTTTTTGACATAACATTGTTGAAAGATCTACCGTAAGATAGTAAAAGGTAGCAAGTAGATATCTATTTACACTACTTTGCATATATCTTTAGTCAATAGTAAATATTTTTTATGGCAAAAAGCACAACTGCAGGTTTGGTATTTTATTAGATATTAAATAATGACTGTGTTAAATAGTAAATACTACTTGTGTGTTCTTTTTTCTCTGTGACAAATTGCATATATGATACATATTCATGGGTGGAATATGAAGTTACTCATATCGTTTGTTCCCGCATCCTACGCGAGGACAAACATATTTGTAATAAATTTTGGTAAAATTTAAATATAGAACAACCTTCATAAAAGTTTGTTTTTTTTTTGGTTTGTCTTTGAAAACGAGGCAAAATCTTTAAGTAATAACATCCCATTATCCCATTCGTGTTTGATCTTAATCTGTCTGGATATTTGGCAAAAGAACTTCGACACGTTCTGTCAATAATTCACATTATTTATAGCCAATAAATAAGTCCATAATTTTTCTTAGATAACGGTAAACGTGATATTTTAGGTAAATTAAAATTTGTATTATTGAACGTAAATGTAATATTGTTAAGAATTGATATGGAGAATTGTTTACTGTTTCTATGTACTTTTTGTTTGTTAGGCATACTTAACCAAAGCCGAACACGATTAAGAACATTAATTCCAAGCATTTCACTGGGTGCAAGGGACTCGTAACATGGCGAAAATATAATTTCCCTAAATTTCTATAATAAATATTTAATATTCAGGCTGTAGTTTTGAACTAACAAATTGGGCGTAGAACGACGTGATGCATAATTTGTTGTTCCGAACCTTATATCTAGAGTTATATCTTTTTGTAAATCGGTTGCCATAATCTGCCGACTTAAGGATGAGCTTATTTTTCTAATCGTAATGTTGATCCTAACAATCAATACCTCAGCTTGACTCAAAAATTCATTTCCAATGATGATTTGCATCGTTACTAAATTGCCGGGCATTATATGAAAATCTGACGAATTTTGATTTTCATCCATAAAAATTCTAACGCAAACACAATCAATAAACCAAACTCTTGCATTACTAAAACCACGTGATTCAAAGCCGAAAGACCAAACCCCAATAAACCTAAACCTTTATACAAACTCCCTTTTATTGAACTTACAGGGCTGCCAGTAAATAGTCAATAGCTAGAGCTTTTGATTCGCATATATATTTTCACGATTGCATGTATTATTTGAAGTGATTATAATATTGGCAAATTCTGATTGTGTTACACGAGTTTCAGATGAGCATTTCATAGATGTACTCCTTTAGGTATTCTTGCACTAAAAAGACAAAAAATATCCAAATCAGTTAAACCTAAAACACTCCTGCTTCTGAATGAACCCATTGTCATAACTACAGCAATTGAAATAATTGAAACAAAAATTATGTTATAAAATCAGAGTTTGTTAAACGTAATACCATTTAGCAATTTGAGAAATAAGATTAAGTATTTTGAAAATATAAACCTAGCCAAAGTATTATGTACTTTAAACGAAATAAAGAATAAATTAAAAGGTATTCCTGGTAATTCTAGTAATAAGCTGAGTGAAAAACTTACTACTATCCTAAACAGAAATCCTAGTTAAAGTATTTTCTATGATTTGTTTTCTAACGAAAATATCTAATCTCGAGTACATTTGAAAAATATAAAATTTTATACTACAAATGATGTTACAAATTCTTTTTCTATATTTACAGATGTGCTTACATCAAAACCAGCTAGCTTTACACCAAACCTTTGCTGTAATACTTAATTCAGCTATTTTAAATAGAATATAGAAGAAGTAAATAAATTTATATTTTTTATTACACTGCTACTGCAAGTAAACATTTCTAACTTTCATTTATTGTGAATATAAATAAAAAATACGTTTAAAATGATTTATTATTTACAAAACTCTATTGCTCTTGTTACCTAATCAAAGTTTTCATTAATAAATTGCAATTTATACTAATTAAATATTATTTAGCTTTTTAATTTGCAGTTTAAAATAATTTTATTTTAAAATTTCACGTCCGCTATCTGAGTAGCAGTGAGTCTCTGGAACTGCCAATAATATACCCTACCACATCGCGTTGACTTACCCTCTAGAAAATAGTCAAGATATAATAAATTACATATCGTCACACAGAGATAGATATCTAATGAACAAACTTCGTCCAGTTGACTTCGACCAGTGGATAAGCTAATACCAAATTTCGGTTGGCGTTAAATCTTTCAAACGAAAGTGCCTTATCACTCCTCGCAACTCAGTTTCTGCAGTTTTCACAAACTGTCATTGATTATATGTTTTAAACTATGTGTAAATAATAATCGTTGCTTCATATATCCCAATTTTTTACATACATGATGAGACTAGATACTAGTGATAGTGTTTGAATTTAAGCAAGTTGCCTTTATTTTATGATATCTTATTTTCCCAGCGGAACATATAACACGAATAGAATAGATTTATTCATTATGATCATGTTTTGACCACTTTACACTTAATTATATCGTTGGTCAACACAAACAGTGGGTTGTGGAATGTTTTGAGAATACAAACATTGTATTT
>JAVIWB010003036.1:0-419288 GCA_031893035.1 Dermolepida albohirtum | reverse complement strand
AGAGAAATTCTATGTAGAAAAATCGCTCTCGAAGTTGGCAGGCTAAATTAAAAGAACGAGGTCAGACAGCGTACTCTAACGAGATATGATGACTGCAATAGGTCTGGAAAGATCTACTTGGAATAAGTTTTTTAATGGCCACATCAAATAATCTAACATTTTCATACATCGACCAAATGTTATCATCTTAAAAATTATAGTTCGTAAAGTCTCCTTGAAGGCTAGCAAATTGGTTTTAATATTTGCTTTATCTGTACGACTCAATATATCAAGAAAATCGTTAAATATTAAAGTATAGATGTACATACCTACATTATCAGACTTCAAACCTTTGAATATAAATGAAGCCCTTGTTGTTTTTAAACGAAGTTTGAAATTCAAAATTTTTAAATAAGAGCCTTCCATATCTTTTTCTATCTCTAAATTAGCCTTGCACGTCATTTCGTTGTTGGCTAAAACATTATAATTTTATTGTATAAACTATGATTGTAAAAAGTTTTAGAAACTAATCGCCAGTAAATGATTTTAATACATTACCTGACAACCAGTTATAGTGCATTTCATAGTGCCACAAAAACTGTACGAACTAAAGTACAGAAATAATTACTGACAGTGATAATTGCTCGATATTTGTGAATAAATGTATAAATTAGGCAGTTTAAGTTTATTCGCACATGACTAACAAACACATTAATTGTTTACTGAACTGGAACTTTCTAAATTTTAAAGGAGCATATGAGGGAGTGACTCGAGTTAGAATCCAAAAGGCAGTGGTAAAAGTCAGACTTCTAAAAAGATAATTGTGTACGTAGAAATATCGTTGCAAATCCAAGAAATAAGTTATAATTGAATAAAAGTCTTTCAGAGAGCTTCAGCATAAGCTTAAGCATCAATATATCACATGCAGACGATTTGACGTTGATAACACGCCCAAAAGTAAAAGCTGGAATAAGTACTATAATATATACGAGGGGCGTTCTATGTGTTCGTGGTATCAGCATGTAGAAAACAATCAAATTTATTTATATTTATCAATATAATCCTGCAATGCATTTATTACAGCTCGAAATTAACTTTTCAATACCCTGTACAAAATCCTTGTTGGAAAAATGTGTATTGTTGCCGTCTCATCAAGTTTTTTTTCAAATTAGGAAATTGATTGTTCGGCTTATAGAGTGGGTAGTTGATTTCTTCGAAATCAGAATTTCTAACAGCAGACTTGAAAACACGCGCCGTATGAATCGGAGCGTTGTCGCGAAAAAGCAACACACCGGCGGTCAGTTTAACTCGCCTTTTTTTTAATTTTGTTAAATTACGTCAAGTGGTTGCGTAAGATGCTGCGTTCATTGTTGTATTTTTTTTTCATATACTCGATTGACAAAATTCCTTTTGGTTGTTAAAACATGGTGTCCACGACTTTTGCGGCAGACAGAGTGACTTTGAAGTTCTTTGGGGGTCTTTACCCTTCTTATGCAATTGCGTGGATTTCTGCATACTTTCAGGATAATAATCATGAATCCACGTTTCGTAACAATTCGGTCAAAAATAATTGATGAATCTTCACGAGAGGTCTAACAATTCTTTGCAGAACTCAACTCGCACTTACTTATGAGTCGCCATGAGCAGTTGCAGCACCTATCTTGTACTGACTTTCGAAAGGTTAAGAAGGTCATGAATAATAGTGCGTATGGTACCAACGCATATATTAGTCACCTCTGCTAATATTCTAACCTTCATCGGACATCCTTCAGTACAACTTTCACATTTTCTTCCGTAGCGACATTAAGCAGATTGCCCGAGCAAGCAACGTCTTCAATGCTCTCTCTGCCCCTTTTAAACTATACGTAACGAAGGAGCAGAAACTGTGTAAACAGCTACTTCGTGAATGATTTTTCAAATTCTTCCTTCTGTAAGGAACTTAATTACAGCGCTGTGCTCGATTTTCTTCAACGTTGTCGCGTCGGCCATTCGGAACTTCGTCAACTAAGGATCACCAGCAAACTAATTATATGAAATTTTATATTTATTTCTCTCAGATTGTGTCATTATCTAATAGTTGAATTTGATGGAGCCTGTGGTTGATTGACTTGATCAATAAGGTTGATATATAACCCCTTCCACAATTAACTATTTGTAAATTCTGTATACGCATTTCGACAGCCAAGTTGTCATCATCAGCAGATAATTTCAAAGTGTCGCACCTGGTAAAACACGGCGAAAAAATTGTACGAAAAAACAAACTCCGTACGCGATCCGCACCGTTGAAAACCAAGATGTGCACTGTGTCTGTTTCACAAGATTTTTTAAAAAATACTTTTACTTAAACTAACATGCACTACATTGAAAAAGGTTATTATGGTCAAGGAAGTGTCTGTGTGATTTATGTGTGTTTTATGATATTGTTCCTCCTGTCTTTCAGTAGAGAGAAGAGAGGGGTTTGCAAGGGCCCGGCGTCATTAAAGTTTACCACATGGCTTAAATTCTTTAAGATGTGCATGCTTTCATACGCGTCCAGTTCGCGATAATTGTACACGTTCTTTATCAAATGTAAACAATCCATATTAACACTGTGGTTATTTTCTAATACATGTCTCGCTATACCCGATTTTTCCGGTCGGTTGAATTTTATGTGCGAAAGGTGTTCTTTATACCTGGTTTCGATCGATCTTTTAGTTTGGCCGATGTATTGTCTATTGCACTCTAAACATTCAATTCGGTAGATTCCCGATTTTTTATTCTCTTCAATTTTGTCTTTTGCATTTCCTAACAGCATTTTAAGGGTATTATTGGGGCGGGAACATACTTTAAACCCGCGATCTTTAAAAATACTATTCAGATTTTTTGTCACACGATGGAAAGGTAAACAAACAAAATGCTTTTCCCGATTGCTCTGTGGTGAAAGACATGTGGTGTCACGGATTGTTTTTCTTATGTTGGCCTTTCTAATTAATCCATTGATTATTTCCGAATCGAAACCGTTGTATACCGCGATATTCTTAATGAGGTTCAATTCTCTTTCATATCTTACTTTTGTTAGTGGGAAATTGATCAAACGATTAATCAGAAAATTGAATGAAGCCATCTTCTGTTGCATGCTGTGATTTGAGTCAGCCGTAATGAATCTATTGACATTGGTTTCTTTTCGGAAAATATCAATTTCTATTTTGAGATCATTCCTAATAACTAAGGTGTCCAAAAAAGGCAACTTGTCATTGTTTTCTTTTTCTACTGTGAATTTAATTGTCGGGAATTTTGAATTTAACTGTTTAACGAAATCATTTAAGTTGCATTTTTGTGTATTGAAAACCGCGAAAATATCATCGACATACCTGACCCAAATTCTAGGAAAATATTTAGCTTTATTTTTTAGTTCTATTTCAAAGTTACTCATAAACAGGTCCGCTATGAATGGAGAAAGACAATTGCCCATTGCAGTTCCCTGTTTTTGTTCATAGAACTTCCCTTCGAACTGAAAACAATTTTGGGACATGCAAAGGTTTGTTAATTTCACGTATTCCTTTATTTTCTCTGGTTCGATCTTATTTTTGTGAAGCAGTTCTTCTAAATATTTTAAAGTTTCTGGGATCGGTACCGAAGGAAACAATGACGTTACGTCGAATGAAACTAAAATTTCTCCTTTTTCTAATTTACAATCTTTGATCCTTTGGATAAATTCTAATGAATTATTGACTGAGAGACTTTCAAGTTTTTCGGGCAAATTTTTGTATTCATTCACTAGCCATTTCGATATCAAGTAAGTAGGGGAGTTGATCCCTGAGACAATTGGTCTCATTGAGTTGCCTGGTTTGTGTATTTTAGGCAAACAATATAGTCTAGGGATCAACGGATTACTTACACTTAGCCTATAATTCAGATTCGGGGTTATTAACTTTGAACAACTTTTTAACGCGTTTTTTGTGTCCCTAATCATTTTTGGTAATGGAGTTTTCGTACATTCAACATAGGGCCCTTCTGAGATTAAATTTTTCACTCTTAGAAAATAGTCGCTTTTGTTCAAAATTACTAACTTATTCCCTTTATCTGCTTTTAAATAAAAACAGTCTTTCGATCTGAGACTCTTAATTAAGTTCCATTCGTGGTGCACTACTTTTTGTTTTTGTTCTTGTAAGTTCTGTTTGATTTGAGTCTTACAAGCTTCTCTAATAAAATTTTTTGAGGTTTGATCTAAATATTTAATAGCCGCTTCGATGCTTGCGATCACCTCCTCGGTAGGAGTTTCGCGGTAAGACAAACAATGTTTTAAACCTTTATTTAATAAGTCTATTTCTCCTCGATTAAAAGTCTCGGATGAATTATTGACGACGAGTGTTTCTTTTATAGGATTTTTATTGACATTCTTGTCTGATCGTGGGCATAAATTTTCGAATTTCTTGTTCAGACCTTTAATTTTCTTATTTAATTTGTGGTTTGTAATTTCCGCGATTTTTCTATAAAAGCAACACCAGTCTTGATATTCAGATTGATTTAAGTTTTTTGTTAATTTTAAATGCAATTCATATAAATTTAATTCTATTTCCATTTTTAACTTCTTTTGAAATGATTTTCTGTAAGATTTTCATTTCCATTTTTAACCATTTAATGGAAATGAAATATCTGTACAGCAAAAGAAGTAGATTAAAAATGAATTAAATTTATATGAATTGCATTTAAAATTAATAAAAAACTTAAATCAATCTGAATATCAAGACTGGTGTTGCTTTTATAGAAAAATCGCGGAAATTACAAACCACAAATTAAATAAGAAAATTAAAGGTCTGAACAAGAAATTCGAAAATTTATGCCCACGATCAGACAAGAATGTCAATAAAAATCCTATAAAAGAAACACTCGTCGTCAATAATTCATCCGAGACTTTTAATCGAGGAGAAATAGACTTATTAAATAAAGGTTTAAAACATTGTTTGTCTTACCGCGAAACTCCTACCGAGGAGGTGATCGCAAGCATCGAAGCGGCTATTAAATATTTAGATCAAACCTCAAAAAATTTTATTAGAGAAGCTTGTAAGACTCAAATCAAACAGAACTTACAAGAACAAAAACAAAAAGTAGTGCACCACGAATGGAACTTAATTAAGAGTCTCAGATCGAAAGACTGTTTTTATTTAAAAGCAGATAAAGGGAATAAGTTAGTAATTTTGAACAAAAGCGACTATTTTCTAAGAGTGAAAAATTTAATCTCAGAAGGGCCCTATGTTGAATGTACGAAAACTCCATTACCAAAAATGATTAGGGACACAAAAAACGCGTTAAAAAGTTGTTCAAAGTTAATAACCCCGAATCTGAATTATAGGCTAAGTGTAAGTAATCCGTTGATCCCTAGACTATATTGTTTGCCTAAAATACACAAACCAGGCAACTCAATGAGACCAATTGTCTCAGGGATCAACTCCCCTACTTACTTGATATCGAAATGGCTAGTGAATGAATACAAAAATTTGCCCGAAAAACTTGAAAGTCTCTCAGTCAATAATTCATTAGAATTTATCCAAAGGATCAAAGATTGTAAATTAGAAAAAGGAGAAATTTTAGTTTCATTCGACGTAACGTCATTGTTTCCTTCGGTACCGATCCCAGAAACTTTAAAATATTTAGAAGAACTGCTTCACAAAAATAAGATCGAACCAGAGAAAATAAAGGAATACGTGAAATTAACAAACCTTTGCATGTCCCAAAATTGTTTTCAGTTCGAAGGGAAGTTCTATGAACAAAAACAGGGAACTGCAATGGGCAATTGTCTTTCTCCATTCATAGCGGACCTGTTTATGAGTAACTTTGAAATAGAACTAAAAAATAAAGCTAAATATTTTCCTAGAATTTGGGTCAGGTATGTCGATGATATTTTCGCGGTTTTCAATACACAAAAATGCAACTTAAATGATTTCGTTAAACAGTTAAATTCAAAATTCCCGACAATTAAATTCACAGTAGAAAAAGAAAACAATGACAAGTTGCCTTTTTTGGACACCTTAGTTATTAGGAATGATCTCAAAATAGAAATTGATATTTTCCGAAAAGAAACCAATGTCAATAGATTCATTACGGCTGACTCAAATCACAGCATGCAACAGAAGATGGCTTCATTCAATTTTCTGATTAATCGTTTGATCAATTTCCCACTAACAAAAGTAAGATATGAAAGAGAATTGAACCTCATTAAGAATATCGCGGTATACAACGGTTTCGATTCGGAAATAATCAATGGATTAATTAGAAAGGCCAACATAAGAAAAACAATCCGTGACACCACATGTCTTTCACCACAGAGCAATCGGGAAAAGCATTTTGTTTGTTTACCTTTCCATCGTGTGACAAAAAATCTGAATAGTATTTTTAAAGATCGCGGGTTTAAAGTATGTTCCCGCCCCAATAATACCCTTAAAATGCTGTTAGGAAATGCAAAAGACAAAATTGAAGAGAATAAAAAATCGGGAATCTACCGAATTGAATGTTTAGAGTGCAATAGACAATACATCGGCCAAACTAAAAGATCGATCGAAACCAGGTATAAAGAACACCTTTCGCACATAAAATTCAACCGACCGGAAAAATCGGGTATAGCGAGACATGTATTAGAAAATAACCACAGTGTTAATATGGATTGTTTACATTTGATAAAGAACGTGTACAATTATCGCGAACTGGACGCGTATGAAAGCATGCACATCTTAAAGAATTTAAGCCATGTGGTAAACTTTAATGACGCCGGGCCCTTGCAAACCCCTCTCTTCTCTCTACTGAAAGACAGGAGGAACAATATCATAAAACACACATAAATCACACAGACACTTCCTTGACCATAACCGTGTTTTACCAGGTGCAACACTTTGAAATTATCTGCTGATGATGACAACTTGGTTGTCGAAATGCGTATACAGAATTTACAAATAGTTAATTGTGGAAGGGGTTATTTATCAACCTTATTGATCAAATCATTATCTAATGATTAAATTATCCACATCATTAGTAAATCGCCCCCATTCCAAGAATACATTGAATGTCCCTCGTGTATATATATATGTATCTGTGTATATATAAGCTACCGAAGAGGAACAATGACCAATACGATCATTTCGCCTATGCAAGGCTTATCAGGTAGTCTCGGTTCTCGTCAGCATATATTAATCACCTATTCGACTTCATAGAGAAAATATTAAAATTAGTAAGTAGAGTAATTAGTTCTCCAATTGTTGACTGACAGTGAAAGCACTTTTATCATCTAATTGCAAGGAAACAGGATTTAAATAATGCGAACAAATAGAAACGCTGCTGAAGAGGAACAATGACTTTTTCATCAGCCTTTTTATTTGAATAAGAACAATGACTACTTCAGCAGCCCTTTTATTTATTCACATTGGCTTTTTGCCGATCAACGTACACATCACAATTGCATGTTAAAAACAGAAATCCTGTTTCCTTACAATTAGAAAACAAAAGTATTTTCACTGTCACTCAAGAGATGGAGATCCAATTTCTCTCATTACTAGGTATATATATATATATATATATATATATATATATATATATGTATATATATATATATATATATATATATATATATATATATCGTAATGGTGAAAGAAGATTATACTGCAAAATAAAATTCTATGTACGTACATATATATATATATATATATATATATATATATATATATATATATATATATATATATATGTACGTACATAGAATTTTATTTTGCAGTATAATCTTCTTTCACCATTACGATAAAACAGTATTGTAGTGTAACAATAAAATTTTGGAAACTTTACTTGGACTGTTATTTCTTTCAAAATGAAGTTCCAACTAAGTATTTCCACTATACATAATAATTCTCTCTTTCTACGAACATTACTTACACTAATGAGGTGTTCATTTAATTCTTTGTTAGCTGATTTCTTTCTATGAATTGTATAATCGTTTTCTAACTCTTATAGAAGAGAAAAGCTTAATATACTCTTTTTCATTAATCTCAATGAACTTTATATTATAAGATTAATGAATGTAGGAGGTAATTATTGTAATCTTATGAATTAGCTTTATCCACTAGTGTTTACATTCAGAAGACACAACATAACAACTGATGAAACTTGGATGCACCATTATATCTTTGAAAGGAAAAATATTTGCATGGAATTGCATCTCTCAAGCTCATCTCCGTTCAACACAACCACCGGATAGCAAATTGATGGCGATTGTATTCTGGCTATCGGACCAATTTAATTTTCGAAGAAAGGAAAATGTTTAATGCAGCTTATTACAGCGAGCTTCTTGAAAATATTAAGCTGACCATACTAAGAAAAAGACGCGGTTTCTTCAGTAAACCCATTATTCCCCTATGCGACAACACTCGTCCATAGATAAACCCATTCAACGAACAATACATTGGCTAAATTGGCTTTTAGCCTTTGGCTCATCCCTCATACAGTCCGGACTTTGCCACGAGTGACTGTCATCTCTTTGGGCCACTTAACAAGTTTTTAGAAGGCAAGCGATTTGCTTGAGGAAGAGCAAAATTGCCCACGTAGTCAACCAAAAGAATTTTTTTTGTTGTGAATACAGAAACTACCGGAGCGATAGGAGGAGTGTATTTTAAAGGGGTGTTGTTACTTAGAAATATTTGATGTATACATAATATTAAATTATAGTTTGTATCGATCAGAATAAAATAAAATGCACGTCAAAACTGAATCACCCTCATAGTTTGATAATGCATATTAGCTCTTGCTTGTTCATTAAGTGTTTCTTATTAATCATGACAGACTGAGGAATGAATATATTCTCTTGTTACTCTTAGTGACATAGCCGGCGTTAATATATTAAATGGTATATAACTGATGCTCTAAATTTATATACGATTTTGTATTTATTAGTGATGATAGATTATGTTTTGTTTTACTATCTCATATCGTCGCAGTATCGTCAGTAATAGTGCTGTAATACAATTAATATTTATGAGTGCATTATAATAATATAACTTTTTACCTACTTAATAGTAATTGAAAATAACCATTTCCATTCAGCGGACGTGTTAATAACTTGCTATTAGTCATTTCGTAGTTCGATGATATGTTCATGACTTTAGCTGACAATATGAAAGACATATGCCCACTATTCATATCAAACCTGAAAAATTATATAACAGTTTATAAAACTGAATCATACAGCCTTATTATTAGAATATGCTGTTTAAATTTCACACTATATTATATTTTACTGCCTGTTAGGACTTGTTCGATAATGTCCTAACAGACAAAACTAGTCGCAGTTAATATATAATATAGTGTAAAATTTAGACAAAGCGTTTTATTTATCCCTTAGAAAAATAAGTTCTAGGAAATGCATGAAAAATCATGTATGCTTACTAAATCACATATATAAATTCATGTTATGACTTGTATAAAGAAATGGTAATAAAGAAGATAATTTTTAGATTTTTTTTTTGCTGAGGACAGTTACTCTTGCAAAATCGTTTTGTAGGAAAAATTCATTATTTAGGAGATTTTCAACGAATTAGAAGCTCCATATTATGGAAATTTCCAGTAATTGAGGGAAATATATATAACTTAATTGGAACATTGATATTTTTCGCTACAGTTGCATAGAAATATCAATAATTTACGTAACTACTCTTCATTAACGATCTTACGTTAGATGTACTTACGAATTCTAACTTTAAGTCATTTAAGTCATATAATTTGGTTTCTAGTACATAATGTGACATAAAAGCTGGTCATATTACAACAACAAATGTGGGGAAAAATACTACTGTAACAAGTACTCGGCGGGCATTTATTGATAGATTGACACATGATCCTTTTGGATACTTTTGTGAAACGGCAACCTCGAATTGTACTTCATATTGGTAGCGAAATTGGCTTTGTTAAAAATTGTTTTCTAGTATTTGAATGTCTTGAGCATTGAACCTGTATTTGTCATCACAATGGATAATGTCCCATACTTCTCAGTCAAAACTGATAAATTTTCTAACAGAAAATACCGAAATAGATAAATATATTGAAAGTTAACTTTTCGATATAATAATAACATATGTACAGTACACGTCAGGAGAGTTAGCGTGCGATAAGACTAAGCAGCATTAGGAGTAGCGGACAATATTGCAATAGGTTTAACATAAAATTTCAAAACACCATAAGCAGCATAGACTATACAAAGCGTGTACGTTTCTAAGCTACTCTGGCGCAACCTTACCACTCCTCATCTGTCCTGGCGATCATAGTATCTAACAATCTGGTGAGGTGCGATGTTAACAGAGAGTAGTCGTATAATATTCCATAATACTCCATATCAGTACAATTTAAATCTAATCGAACTTGTTTGGGCTTACATATAACATCGTGTAGCTCCTAATAACAAAACTTTCAAGTAACCTGAGGCGAAATCAATGCTACTTGAGGGACTGGTTTTTGTTATAACAGTAAATGTTGGAGCTTCATCAAATTCATGATCTGAAGACTTATCTTCGACAAACGATTAACTTTTGTTATAATAAATAATGTAAGAAGTAATTTATATATACATGTATATATATGTATATATGTATATATGTATATATGTATATATATATATATATATATATATATATATATATATATATATATATATATATATATATATATATATATATATATATATATATATACCATTATCCTGTACCAGATTTACAATAAGTATATTATTATATGAGTTCAATAAAAGTCTTCATTTCTCAATTTCTAATATTTTTTGAGTATTGAAGAAAATGTATGCTGTCAAAACTTAATACACGTAAAGTTCGAACTATCTCCATTGATGCGGATGTAGTTCTCCTTACTGAGACATGGGTCACCTTGAACATAAAAGATTCTGAGATTTTTTATTTTTATCTTGTTGTAACGGTCGATAGATATCTTTCTAGGACAGATTTAGAGCGTGGTGGAGGTGGTGTTCTTAGCGCATTTTCTGACCAAAGTAATAATAATAAAATACATCTAGACATTTCTCTTTGATAACGTTGATTGATTTCCATGTATCTAAATATAGTTTCTTATCTGTTCCAATATTTATTGTCAATGTCTATGTTCCTCCAAATATCTCGTACATTCAATTCCTCTGACAACACTGATCATAAATATCTTTCCTTGTGATACTTATTTGCATTTTTTAACTTGTATCAATACAATCGTGTACAAAATATTAATAGTAAATTATTGGATATTTTTTTACGAATTTTGATTCTCAACCAGAAATTGTACGCAACCTCGTTCCTTTACTTGATGAAGATTTACATTATCTTCTTCTTTATCACATTTAATCACTGTTGGTACTGTTGGTTCTAACTTTCTTTCTAATAATAACTTCAAATATAATTTCTACGCTCTATCGTTGTTAAATTATGTAACGATTTAATCAATGAAAATTGGTCGTTCATTGTATCTTATACGAATGTTACTATCGCCATTTGCTTCTGGGTTTCCGGGCTGGAACCGCGTCACTAGTATATCTGCCGACGTTTCGTACCCATTTGTATGGGACATCTTCAGGGCTGAACTATTGCATTGCAAAATAGATTGACGATTATTCACGGTTGGTCTATTATAAAAAAAATACTTAAATGTTGATAAATGTACTGTTGTTACGTTGCCTAAAATTAGTAAACGAACTCATTTTCCGTATCACGTGAATAGGCTGTTGGTGGCTAAAGGCAGTGATGTCAGGGATTTGTGAGTGCTCTGCTATTTGATTCTGCTCTTCGATTTACGCACCATATTGCTACAGTTTATGACGATACCACAGGATTGTTAGGCTTTCTTCTTCGCTCTTGTGAGCAATTTATTAATCTTCTGGCTTTGAAGTCAACTTATTTTACTTTTGTGAGAAGTAAACTGAAATATGGTATCCTTATTACCTATATCAATACTTGCTTCTGGAAATGGTGTAAAATTAGTTCCTAAAATACTTGAGATACAAGAACGATAACTTCTATCCTTGTACTACTGGCACCGATTTTAACGCTCTGCTTGAGAAACATTCCATTCAGTCATTGGCTGACAGAAAGAAATTTAGGAGTGTGAAGTTTTTTGAACTTGGTCAATAATGAAATAGGTGCTTCTATGTTGCTATCGCAAAAGGATTTTACTGTTCCGACTCGAACTATGCGAACATCGAAAATATTCTTTTCGCCTAGAGCCAGGAAAAATATCCTAAAGAAGACGCCCTTATCGTATATGGTTTTTAATGCCATTAATCTATCTCCAAGTATCTGCAAGTGACATTCTCCTGGTTATGGTTTTTCATTTTTTCGTTTTCTTATTTTTGGTTTGCTTTTTTCATATGTTAACATATTATATTAATGTTAAGTATTTATCCTGAACTTAGAGTTTAACTCTGTTGAGTAGTAAAGCACTACTATTATTATTAATAATTTTACAAGAGATTATGTAATAATTTACTACAAAGCAGCACCTTTTCTAATGATTACATAATGAAAATTAGTTTAATAAATTGTAAATATAAATATTACTGCATTAGTACATGTGTGCAGTGAAGGTCTTTAACTTTTAATATACTTTTAAGAATCTTTACATACGAATAAAAGTTCATAGTCATCAATTTTATTAAAAGTATTAAAAAGCGGGAAATTTACCTACAAACAAGTTGTTCTAATTGACTATTTTCCTGGCCACAACTTTTGAACCTACTGATATCTTCAAATAAATATTTATTGCTTCTTGTAATACGTATTTACGTATATCGTATCTTCTACTACTCGCTAAATGTAAATGACTACATTTATCATTAAACTTTGTTATCGAAAGTGTTTTAAATACAATATATTTATCGCAAAGCAATATTTAATCATCAATTCGTTCACAAGCAATCTATATTGTAAAAACTTCCAGACGCATTTAGAACATCAAATCTAACAAGTTTATAAAAGAAATCAGACAGATTCGTAGATGTTGAAACTAACAAGCAATTTTATAACAGTATGTTAGTCGATATAACATCAACAAATACAAGGAGAGCCGTTTATACTTCGGGAACTGGCAACACTGTTAGTATTGCCTCCGATCTGATGATTGCATCGTGAAGTTTGTCATTTTTGACAATATATTTACCTTGACAGTTTTATTATCCTCTCGCTATTTCTATTGTTGACAGTAACTTGAAAATTAACTTGCGAACATTTTCGTTCAATTATTTTTCATAACTTTCGGCGCTGGATTCTTTATATGGTGATGAAGAATCATCGAAAACTACAGTATATCGTCGGTAAAGTGTATTCAAACTTGAACGGCGTTTTTTGGAAGATAAATTTCGTGTAGGTCGTCCCACAAATGTTGTGTCGGAAAACATTAATGCAGTGTCTGAATTGATAATGCAAGGCGTCTCTGGGTATTAATAACACCAGCGTGCATAAGATCCAGCATGAACATTTAGCTAGCAAGAAGCTATGTCTACGTTGAGTACCACATAATTTGACAACCACTCAAAAAAAGAACTCGATTGGTGCCAAAAAATGCAAAAAAATACAACGGCAGTGCTTCAAAGAACATTTATAAAGTCTTCACAGGTGGTATTCCAAGATGAGCCAAAATCAACAAAAGTTGTTCGCGCTCGAAGCACATCAAAACAAATGGTCGACTGTTTTTTCGAAAATAGCGGTCACGTTGCAACCGTACCTTTAGAGAGTTGTAGAACGGTCAATTCCGAATGGTACACAACTATTTGCTTGCAAAATTTTTTGAAGAAATATGGAAAACAAACCGAAAACGACAGATCATTCTCCACCATGACAACGCAAGCTCTCATAAATCGGCTCAAACAATTGAATATTTGACCAGGCAAAACGCTACAGCCCTGACCTAGCATCCTATGACTTCTTTTTGTTCCCACACGTGAAGAGTAAACTTCGTGGACAGCGGTTTCCTACGCTGGAAGAGGCAGTTGAAGCATTCAAAGCTCATATTTTAGTGATACCACCTTCACAGTGGCAGCAATGCTTTTCAGATTGGTTTAAACGAATGTAAAAGTGCATTGATTTTCAAGGAGAATATATTGAAAAGCAATAAAACTATTTTTGATAATAAAAAAATTTTTTTTGCTTGCTATTCCCGAAATATAAACGGCTGCTCTCGCATTACGAAAGAATCGCTTTCCTAATTCTGTTTCACTCTGTCACAGTATATAATAATAATAATAATAATAACATTAATAATACTAATAATAATAATACTTATTTGTCCAACAGATAAAATAATTGAAAAATACAGTGCAAAAAATACAAACAAAACGTTACTAATTACAAAGGTAGCATATAAAAAAAAAGAAAAAATTAAATCTAAATAAATAAAAAGAAATCAATAAACATTAAGTTTGCAAATTAACTACTTATTAAACTAAAGTTAATGGAATGTAATTCCAAATAAGGCATTAGCATTCCGACTGTGTGAAAGAGGAGCTTTATATAGAACATGCGTTCTGAACCTCGAGGAACACGAAAGTTTATTTTAGATAAAATCGACGGTAAGTCAATATTGACAACTTTTATTAAAAATTTGGCACTAAGTTAATAACGCCTAGCTAAGAACGATTGGAAATCAAAACCACGAAGCAAACTTACATAGTCAACTCCACTAAGAGGATACTCGCCACTAGTTTTGAAAGAAAGATGTAAATACACATAATGTGGGTACCAAAGAATGACGGCATATTCAAGTTTGTAGTGCACAAAAAATAGTGTAGAGGAGTCTGTGAATCGTCTGCAGAACAGATGACAAAACTAAGAGAACGCGAAGCATAATTACAGATAAAATGAATATGTTCGGAAAAGCTTAAGTGTGAGTCGAAGAGAAGTCCTGAGTCTTTAACCTCAGTTTGTCTATCTAAAACAGCTTGGTCAACTGAATATTAAATATAAGAGGGTTATTACATTTGGAATAAGTAACTACTTTGCATTTGTTAACATTAAGCATTATTTTACACTCACACTAATTTCAAGTAATATTGAGACTATGTTGCAAGTTCAGACAATCGGAAATGAATATACCTGAGGACAAAAAAAATTTAAATCATCCACATAAGTTAAGACTTTGGCATCAAGTGCGGTCAGAAAATCATTGATGTAAATGCAAAAGAGTAGAAGCCCAAGATTTGACTATTGTGGAACATCTGATGAAGCAATGAAGTAGTTAAATGCATTGTAAAAAAACAAATATGATTTATTGTAGGTTATGATTCCAACATTGTAACTGTAGAGACTGAAAATCCAAAGAGATTCAATTTGGAAATAAGTACATGGTGATCAATTTTGCCGAAGTCTGAGGATTATTGTTAACGGTTTGCAAAGCCAAGTAGGGCAATTACGCATGCAAAAGCATGTATAATTTTGAAAAATTTGTTGAACTGTGAGAAACAAACACATTTGCCTCTAGATCGAACGCAATTATTCGGTCATATACAGATTGAGTTGTTAAAGAAATTAAGAAATGATTTATGACACATCGGTGATCTTTGGTAAATTTCGCCATGCATATAAATAAAAAGAAATATCGATCGTAAGCTCCCTTATAAAAAGTGAATCGCCAATAGTCTGCTTTTTATTTATTACAATATTGTTACATACAAATTACTTGAAATTGTTTTATATTATTTCACGATCAAATTAAATTCATATATAGAAGCATAAATATTTCAGTGGTTATCTACATCATGTATTATATATACATATACTTACCTCACATTTGACATCCGGAAATCTTTGAAATTATCGAAGAAGATGTTCTTTAAAATTAGAGAAAAGTCTTTTCCTATTAGTGGAAGTTCTGAGTAATGTAAAGGCGATAATTGTGGAATACCTAAGTGGTCGTCACCTGTTATGAAATAATTTAAATTATTTCTTTGTATGCTGCCGCGTTACGGAAGATACAATATCATTATAAAGCATTTTTGACTTACACGTTAAACTAGAAAGTGGCATTTGCAAAAACACAATATGATCGGTAGATGATTTGCACAAATTCATTAAAATTTAAATACATATTTTCTTAAAAAAATTAAGAATCACATTCTGAAGTTCACTATAAAATTATTATCCATAAAATATTTTACTGATATACTATACATAACTTAAGGAACCCAACTAAATTATTTAATAATATTAGTGTTGTAAATGATAATATTACTGAGGAAATCTATCAGTAATTTTGGTAATATTATCGCGTGGTCAGTAACATTATTTCTTTATGTAAATATTTTTAGTCTACTTTGAGTCAGATAGCCCCGTTGCGTTTGAGGTTCGGAAGGCAAGTGTTATGAAGTTGTAACAAATAAGCATGGTCGATTTATACAATCAAAACTCTGCTTGTGTTTCCTACTGACTAGTAGAAAGTTCCAAGAGGTTTAACTGCAAAAGACGTTGGTCGTTGGTGTTTTACTGTGCTATGTTGCTGGAATGTAGATGACGATATGTCAATCCTTTTAGTTGATCAAATAGGCTTTTATCTTCAATGTTATTCTACGATATCGGAAATTTCGGAATGATTAAACCGAAAAGCAATATGTGTAAGTACTATAGCCTAAGAAGACGTGACCATTTTAAATGTAAATACTGCGGAAGTACTTTTAAAAAGAGTGTAACAACACAGTTTAAACACTTGCTCAAACGCAACAATCTCGCGAGATATTTTGCAAATGTTTGTAGAGAAAAAATGCACCTACCGGTTCACTCTTCTACGAATGAGGATAGCAGGGTGGTTACTGTAGACGATAAATCTTCAGACACAAATATTAAAGAAGAAACAGATTTGCATTCCCCGGCTTTAACTTTTCCTAGCATAAGCAGCTGCATCTTCATCTACTTTTTCCATCAAACCATATTTTGATAATATTTCGGCAGATAAAAAGGAAAAAGTTGAATTCGCATATACAATACATAAATTGCCCGTGCATGTGGGCAATTTATGTGACACGTTCCCCGTTTCAATTAACAGCGACAAAAGTTTAGAAGAATTTATTTAGAAAATTGAGATGTGCATATAAATCTCCTACCCGTTATCAATTGGCGAATCCACTACTATATTTTGAATATAAAACAATTGAAGCACCCATGTTACCTTTGCAAGTTGATGTGTGGTCGACTTGTAGAAATGTATTTCAAATTACATAATCAATACACCTCACGTTGTATTTGACAAAATAGTTCATATAAAAGATTAAACGTCTGGGGAATTTTTAGCCATGGAAATTGGAAAGGTTTTAAGCAAAATCATTCATCGAACCATTTTTTAATGACTTTGAAATTGCAAGCGCGTGTTCCATTGATACGAAAATGTGATAGTCTGACGGGGCAAAGTCTGAAGAGTACGGCGTATCCGTCACTATTCGATGTAGAAATGACTTCCGATCATATTTTTGAAGCAGCATTTCACAGACGATTTTTCGATTTTCCATTTGCCTATCATTTAATTGATGTGGCACCCATTTTCCCATCTTCTGGATTTTTCCCATTGCTCGTAATCGGTTACTAATCGTTTCTTGGGCCACATTTAACGTTTTTACCAATTGTTTTTGAATTCGGGTTGGATCTTCATTCAATAACTCCTGCAGTTTGGCATCTTCAAGTTTTTTCGATCTTCCAGAACGTTCTTTGTCTTGCATATCGAAATCACTACTTTTGAATTGTCGAAACCATGCCTTATATGTTTTTATGGTTGAAGCATGCTCACTGTAAGTTTCTACCAGCAATCGATAATTTTCAGCGCCTTTTTTCTTTTGATTAAATATGAAAAGTAATACGTGCCGCGTGCACTTTTTCAGGTACGAAACTCGACATTTTCAGATATAATTCTATGACAGTATTACTTTCGCGAAATATAACATATATGGCTTTGAAGCTTGATATCAGTAGAATAAAATAACATGTGTCAAATCATAACATTCCATACTTAAGCCTAGCGATATCTATTAGAAAAACCGGCAATAACTTTCCGGTACACTTGGTATTTGTTGATTTTATCCACTAAGATGCAGCCAGTAAAGTTAGCATCTGCATTATGTATTGTAATAAAAATTAATGCATTGGAAATCCTACCTGATGTCATTGAAGGAAAGATTGAATCAAATAAATAAACAGTGCCAAAGCGAATTTGATATTAAATACTAGATAATGAGAATAAGAGAAACAATATCGTATACAATTCCGAATTGACAGTATATATTCTTAAAACTAGATTTATCGATCTGATTTCATACAATTCCGAATTGACAGTATATATTCTTAAAACTAGATTTATCGATCTGATTTCCATGTTTTGACGTGATTGTGTTGACAATTAATAGTAACCATACCTCCCAACAGTAGGCATTGGCAGTTGATTATTATTACTAAACTCTTGCTCGTGGAACGATTTAAAGTCTCGGTCTGTAGGCATTAATATTAATTAAAATGGAAACCATAAAAAGCCTTTCCAGACTAAGGCCAGTAAGAGAGTAAGTTACCACTGATCTGTCAGTCTGCTTAATTATTGTTGTCTAATTATTATTAATTAATAATAGTAATTTAGCAACTTTTTAAATTTTTGTCACAAATCTATAATATTTGATATTAATAGTAATGAAATTATTACCTTTGACTAATAACGGTATACCAAAATTTGCTTTCCTTTCCATGCACCCGCATAAGCTTGTATCCTGTATAGAACATCGTCCAAGATATTCAGCTATAAAATGATTTCGGGAATTAATTAGTTAAATTGGCAACATTCCATTTCGATGTAACATTAATTACAAAAATATAAGATAACTTGTTAGATTATATTACTCGATTTTATTTAAATTTCGTCATTCTAAACGATAAATAGATTCATTGTGATGTCTACTAATATTTGAGAAAGTAAAATTGCAGTACACATTTAGAGAATTTAGTTTATTTAATTGTACTAGCAGGCTCATTAAATACCTTCGAAAATCTTTAGCTTTTAATTCACATTGTTATTTATTAACATAGATACATAAAACACGTAGTCTATATGGTCAATGGTAATAATAAAATCTTTTACACAGATATCTAGATGTTCATTACTCTGGTAAATGCATCTTTTTTAGATGACCTAAAATATTTTTGTTTATTTGGTTTTAATTTACTCGTTCTATATATATATATATATCATATCAAAAGATCGAATGAACTTAAGAATAACAATATAATAATAAAATACGGTAAATGAAATTCTATTAAAAAATGTAGCTCTAATATTTTATAAAAAAAACACAAACAAAATACAAAGTTTTGCACTAAATCATCACATTACCTTCGGCTTTAAATTAGTAGAATGATTTTGACTATGATAAATAGAAATCTAATAAGTCGTTATCGTCATTTCATCAAGCATTCTAAACTGGTATTAACTGAAAATGTCAAAAGATATGTCGTCGAAACTTTTACATAAAATATTAAATCTCGGAATTAATATTATGTTAATACAAGTAAATATCCCATCGAAATTTTTGCAGAGTGAAGTTAATAAGTTAATATATAAAACGGCAAGAGGGAGAATGCAGAAAATGTAAACTAGCTCATGTGCTATTTGAATTGCACACTATGCACACCATTGTATATTTTTCTTAAATGAAATATATAAGTTTTCTTTCTAGTTTGCTACCGCTACAGCTTGACCTAAAAATATAGAGCAATAATTACGATTTGGATCGTAAACCTTTTTGTGGTAATGATTGTACACCTGGTTTTAAAATTGAAACATATTTTGTGTGAAAGAAAGTTGTTTATTTTAATAATTTAGTCAACAGTGATATACTTATTTAAGCCAAGTCCTGGGTATCTCAAGAAGGATTACTTGTATAAATAATCAAAATTTACGAGAGTAGTCGATGACGGGCCAACGATTTAGATTTGTGAAGCTGAGAAACAGGAAAAGGACTAACAAGTAGATCAAGAACTTAGTAGTATTGGATAGATGTATTACAGAAATATAGATTTAAAGTAATACAGACAGGAATCGGAGTATAATATTGTAAAAATATTTGGATAATTTTACTTGAAAACAAATTAGAAAAAATACAAAAATTTACAAAAAACATCTTTATAAATAAGTCGAAATGTTCTAGAATTCCATAAAAAAGAAACTTTATACAATAACTCAGTAGGTATAATTACAAATTTCAAAAATTGATTTATGAATTAAGCAAAAGATTTCACAAATTTATAGAAATTGGTACATTTTCAATTTCATTATATAACAGTAATAAAATAATAAAGTAGTACATGTTTTATGCACAAGTTACGTTTAATATACTATTATACTTGTACTTACGTAATTCTGCAGCAAGAATACAGCCAACAATATACATAAAAATAAAGGCGAAGAACTTCATCTTAATAAATGTATAGCCCTATAAGTATTTTTTCATTTTCTGAAGCGCATATTTATGGATCTTCCACTACTCCCGAGTTTAAATAAAGTCAAGTAATTTACTTTAAAACAAGTAAATAAGAAAAGTACACACTTATTGCTACATTACACATGTTTAAAATCCTTGAGTTTTACTGAACATATTTTCACAAACACTACCCTATAACCCCAGTGTTTAAATAAGTAAGTTTCGGCTTTATTGAATAAATTAGAAATAGAGTGGAAATAGAAATGAACTATTGACAAAATGAAATTATTTTAGATCATTTGAGCTTCCCAACTTAAATTATAGAATATTAAAAATGTGTAAATTTTATAAATACAAATAAATTAATAAAATAAATAGAAAAATATTGTGTGACGAATAAAAAATCGGTATACAAGGAACGTTTTGAAGTTCAATGTTAGATCGCACCATATGTGCGAACAGGTATCCTCACATGGGCGAATATTGCAAAAACTAATTTATTTCTAATAGATTAGGTTGTAATATATTTCTAAGTTAGGACCGATTTCTCCTTTTCCTAGAGATATCTCATTTATTATTTTTTTTTGTCACGACTAACACTTGGGAGAGTTGTAATAAGCATCTCAATTTCCCTCTATCGTTTTTGGAGCAACAGATATATTTAAAAATTTAAATTATATTAGTCGAACTGCACTTTCGATATTTAAGGGGAGCGCCACCTTGCCAAATAGTGACCTTTCCATGTTTTATCATAGCCGCCCGCATAGTCTCAGATGAATTTAAAATGTCTTGACTGAATATTTTCTTTTTCTTGAAATATTAACAAAATACTAGAAAGATGTCCTCAAAGCTCTTAATTTAAGGTAACTCTTCTCTTTTTCAAGAAAACCTTATCTGCCACGAAATATACTTGGGTGTTAGTTTCTTTTCTAGAACATTCTCTTCAATATTACATTTAATTTAATTCATTTTTATATTATTTAATTTCTAATTATGATTATATCTGAAACTTTCATCCTTTGACCGAGAATAACATTTAATAGCTGCCAAAGGTAACCTGCCAGGTGACTATTTCCTCTTTACCTGCTTTTACTAATTATTTGCCATTATTATCATAACGAATACATAAAGTAAGTACTCTTCCAAAGTAATCTCTTAATGATTCTTTTAATATTGTCGTAATCCCTTTTTTTATCCTACTTTTAAATATTTCTTAATTTTGACAGGCCTTTTCTGTACATTCAATCTCGTTGATCACGGTAATCGTCCTTTGTTCCACTGACTCTTTTAAAAGATGCGATCTTTTAAGATCAGTCAGTGGTCGATATTTTATTACAACACCATGCATGTAGTGCCTTTGCAATTCCGTGCATTGCGTTCGCGATATGTAACAGTCGACATTTTAGTACTTCGTTGTATGTATAGTATTCACGTAATATCGCGTTCACAATACACAATAGGTCCTGTCCAGGGATATACACACGCCAGTGTGCCTACGTACTTTTTCACAAATACGATATATATTTTTCTCATGCTATTATTTTAATATTTTTTTAAAAATATATATTGCTTTCGTTTAGTAATCTTTACTCGCTACAAAGTTTTCACATTTTTTTATTTATTTTAGTTAAATAAAATTTGGAGAATAATCTTGTTGTTTTCATTTATATAAATGTTTTCTTTAAGTTTTACACACGTCCTCGACCTTTGATGCTCACTGTGATTTAATTACTATTTTTTTAATTTATTTTAACGCTATAGCTAGACAGGAAACTCCGTCAATCCCATTTGTTCTTTTATATTATACTTATTCTTAATAATAATTTTACGCACCAACGTGAGACTTTCTTCTTCTTTCCCTCATCCTAATAATATAATTGTGTTGTTTATTCTCACAAGCATAGTCTAACAATAATATGACGCGTCAACGTGGGCTCTTTTCTTTTTTAATGCCGCAGTTTTAACAATTTATACGATGTATGTTATTATATATGTAAAATCAACTTTTAGATAGAATCGACATAACCATGGATACAAAATTGACTTAAAGAACTGCACTGCTCAAAACAATTAGGAAATATTTGGAAAAATTTTAATAGGATAAATAAATAAAGAATGTAGTACCTCGCAAATGTTTTTATATTTAACTAGAACGTTTTTAAATAAAAAACCGAATGCATCGACACGTTTGAACTTGTTTGTGCATATTATAAAGCTACTAAAGCACTAGAGTGAATAAATATCATTAAATCAATATACAATTATGAGTCTTTATAATAAGTTTTATTGATAAAATGACGAAAAATCTATTGTTAATCATGTGTATGATCTCAGCGAATGGCAATGAAGGTTTGACATATCATCAGCATTGATTGTATCAGGACATCAAAAAAATCTTATGGAATATTATTCCATTCCATTCATCAGAGCAATTTGAAGTTCCTGAATGAGCGCGGTGCCATATTTCTTGCTGCAACACGTCTTCCAAAGGCATCCTAAGTATGTTCGATAGGATTACCATCAGTAGAATTTGCTGGCCAGTCTATTCTATTGATTCCCAGTTATTCAATCTAGTTCACGATCTTTGCTGTCATCCACTAAAATTAATCTTTCACTCATAGCGCCAGCGTATGGAAGAACAATGGGTATCTAAATTTAATTCAGATATCTCTGAGCAGTCAGGTTATCATTCCGTATCACATAAAGGTCTGTATGACTTCTTGAGCTTATCCCAGTCCATACCATTACACTCCCACCTCCATATTGCCGCCTTTCTCGAACAAATTGTGGGTGATTACGTGTTCCAAGTTTACGCCAAATTAAAATATGCCTATTATCTGGATTTAAGGTGAATCTGGATTCGTCACAAAACAATACTTGTGCCCAGTCATCGTGATTCCAATTTCTATGCTGCTCAGCCCATATTCTTCGCGACCTTTTATGAAGAGCAGTTAGTGGAACGCATACTAGGGGTCTTCGAGCATATATGCGAACGTTATGAAGACGATTTCTTATTATTTGAGTTGATACTACTCTTCTCGTGGCAGCAGCGAGTTTATTTATAAGCTTCGTTGCGTTATGAGTGCGATTTCTACGTGAAAATACTGTTAGGTATCGATCATCTCTTGGTGTTGTAGATGCTGAACGTTCTTGTCCTCGTCTTCTCTGAACATCTCCAGTTTCTAAAAACCGATTCCACAAACACAAAATCACACTTAAGCTAACTACGAATACTTCAGCAACAGCTTGCTGTCTCCGTCCACTTACCAATTGACCTATGGCTCTCCAAGCCTGTGCATGAGTCCAATAGTGTCGCCTGTCCATTATTACCCGTAATTACAGTAAACAAATTAGCTATGATACAGAAAATGGAAAAATCTAACTGTAGATCGCTCGCATTCGCACTTTTATGCACTCGAACAGTGGCGGCTGCACCAACGCACGTACAAGTTGAAATCTGTCAATGCATTCTGTTTCTTGTTTAAGAGTGTTGTAGTTGCATAATAAAAATATTCATGTGTCTTATATTATTTATTTATTTTATTATTATCTTTTCAAATGTCCTCTAATTATTTTGAGCAGTGTAGTTTACTTAACGGTTGTGTATTATACACATATATTTCTTTACCACCAACGTTACGGTCAGCTAAGAGGCATCGATTATAAAAAATTGAGATTATTACTGATGGGGAGAAATGCTACTTGATGGAAGACTATTTTAGTTCGTAATTAGGATGCTAGAGTCTGATATACAGGCAAATGTATTTTTCTTGAAATAGAATTGTTATTGTGCAGAGCGAGTAACGAGTAAGAAACATGACGTCGCAGCCTCAAATATTGAGTTTATGGAATTTGTTCATTAATAAACGCTTTTTAATTAAATAATTTCTACATGCGTGTGTTATATAATTTGTATTAATTGTCATACTTTTCTGTCCTATAATGCCATTACTGTTTTTTTAAATGGAAACCTACGCCTTTCATATTACGATCAGATAGTGTTTCTAATAGTTATTTGTTGAGGTCGTTACTTTGTGAAATTCCATTTTCCTAAGGAGTAAATAAAACTCCAAATTTCATACTATTATGTATTTACTGCGACTCATTTCGTCTCTTAGGATATTAATGAGTGAGTAATATACAGGTTACAATGTCCTCTATATAAGAAAAAGGAAAACCATAATTAAATCCGATTTCAAGATAGAGGCGCAGGTAAAATATACATACAAGATTATTATAGGTAATAAACCTTTCTTGGGAATATCTATAAATATAAATACTACGAAAACATTAAGAACTAATAAAATTATTAGGTACACCTCGAGTAAGAGATTGAAATAAATATAATGAGTGCTAATAATTAAGATAAATTAAGTGAATTATTTAAGAAGGGTAACAGAGTTGAGTATATTACACTCATTAATATCCATGCATTCCTGGCAATTTATTTGTAGTTTCCGACTTTTGTTATTTATGTATATTATGTTCGTTTCTATTTGATGTTTGCAGAATCTTTTCTTTAGTATTTTAGGCATCGTAGATGTTCATCTGTTCTAATTTTGAATGCTCTCTCTGATTGACCAATATACACACTATTACAATCTGGGCATTTATAAACACCGCATTTCCCCATGAGATCAATTTTATCTTTTGCGTTACATAATATTTTGCCTAAATTAATATCTGTTTTAAAAACTATATTGCTATTTGGGTTTTTATAAAGGAACATTACCACTTTTTCCTTGAACCAAAATAATGTTTTGAAAGTTTTTCCGGTTTAATTATTAATGTGCGAATAAATTAGATTAAGATTGTATTTTCGTCCTTTTTTATTAGTTTTTTTTATTAATTAATTTTTCTGAGAAATTATTTATTTTTACTATAATTTTAATAATATTTAATTATTAATGTGCGAATAAATTAGATTAAGATTGTATTTTCGTCCTTTTTTATTAGTTTTTTTTATTAATTAATTTTTCTGAGAAATTATTTATTTTTACTATAATTTTAATGATATTTAATTTTTTTTCTCTCTCTTTCAATCAAAGGTATTCCGAGTGCTTACAGATTATGAAGTTATAAGACTCTAGTTTCTACGATAGTGGATGATACGAATTAATAGGTATAGTAAAATCTGTATATGTTGGTCCCCTATATATTTAAAAAAAATAAAATTATTACTGCTTTAGTAAGAACTAGAAAATTAAGAAATTTTTCAGTTTCTAATTCTGTGGTAAACTTGATTGAAGGATCTAGGGAATTCAAAAAGTTTTAATATGACTTGACTATTATATCGTCTACTTAGCTAAACCAAAACAGAATGTGTTAGAATGACAAGTAATGGCTTAAAATAGTTTTTTCTAAAGTATCCATAAAGATATCCGCTGATAGAGGACGCAGTGAGGAACTCATCGCGAGTCCTTTATCTTGTTAGTTCAGGATATTATTAAATTGAAAATAATTTTAACATATACAAATTTCTAAAAGGCTAGGATTTCTAGTCTTATAATAGGGAGAATATTATGACTATCTAAAATTCGTTCTATTAAGAGGATACATTCTTTATTAGTGTTATTGGGGAACATGTTAGTTATATCAAACGAGACTAATTTGCAGATTTGTAGATTTTTATAGTTACCTAGTTTATTGCGAAGATTTACATTTATAATTGTATATTTAGATTTCAATTTTATTGTTTCCTTCACGTAACTCTTGAGATATTTAGCCAAAAGAGAATTCGATGCATTTGTATAGCTGACAACTGGTCTTTAGGGGTTGTTCTCTCTGTGAATTATATAGGAACATACTGGAGATTGTAACCTGTATTGCACTTCCTCCATAATATCCTAATATAATAGTGTGAAATTTAGATAAAATGCTTTATTTATCCCTTAGGATAGCGTTTCTGTTTCTATTCTTGACAATGTGAAAATAACGTGAGGTTTCATTAGAAAAATTTCAGGGAAAGCCATTAAATGTAGTATGTTATCAATAATAAACAAATCATAAGGTAGTTATCTTAAGCATTAGATGGGCCATACATTACAGAGAAAAATATACAATTATTGAACTACAGTTCATATTGTTGTTGTTTACTCAAAAGGTTTTAATCTAATTAATTTTGCACTATATTTGGCTTTCCCCAGGGTACGAACTTAGGCCCGCTATTGTTTCTGTTGTACATCAACGATCGGTTTGGTAGTCTCACTTTTTCCGTTTAGGCGTAAGCGGATGATTTAAAAATGTATTTACTACTGTTCTCGCCTCATTGAACTAATTCAGGAATGTATAAACCCATAGGCTCTTAAATTAAATGTTGAAGATTAGGATACGGTAACAGACAGGGACCCCTTCTGTTAGTCACTGTATGCTACCGTCATGAATATTTTTATACGTTCTTTTTTTGTTAAATTTCTAATAAGCAAAAGATAGGCATAGTTTGACTTAATTCAAAATGAACAAAGTCTACAAATAATTATATCTACCAAACAGAGTAATAAATAAACCTCAGAAACTTGATGATTTAACCGAATTAAAGCCCGTGATGAAGCAACTAATTATATATATAAGAATTGGGGCTATAACGAACCGCACAACCATACTTGTAAACAAAATGACTTAATGGCTCATCTCTTAAAAGTTATTGTATAGAACGCACATGATTTGTATCAGTACGATCAAGAAGTAAAACACTTTCTATCTATTCTATCTAATTATCTGCTAAATCAATTAAAGCTTTAGCGCAAGTATTTACTACAGTATTGGAAGCTGGATACTTCTCAAGTGCATAAAAGCTTTCAAATAATAATGATTCCAAAACCCGGTAGGCTAATAGACCAAGTCAAGCTCTATGAATCAATTAGCATGTTACCAATAATGTGATGGGGTTTTGAGAAACTACTACAGTCAATTGAACAAGAACAACATTGTTGACGACCAGTTTGGCTCCAGAAGTCGAACAAGTGCACTGAGTAGTAAATAAAATCAGAGATAGAGGTCTAGAAGCAAAAAGACATTGCTTCGTTGCCTTTTTTGACATATCACAGGCATTTGATAAGGTGTGGCATAGAGAATAATGTCGTAAACTGAAAGGACAATTTCTTCAAACCAAACTACTTAAATTAGTATGATACATATGCATATGTATACTTTATTCTATCAGGTGTATCACAATAAAATGTGTTAGGACCAGTAGTGTGCGTGATATATATATCTGACATGCAGCAAACTGGACAAACCATGGTCGCTACGTTTTCTGACGATGAGGCCATCCTAATATTTTATACCAATTAAACAGCGACTTCTCAATTTCCGGCGAATAGATTATCAAACGAAATAAATGAAGTAAGACGATTAAAACGCTTCAAACGTCAAATGACTTGCCTTTGAGATTTTATGTTTGTCCAAGTGTAATACTTGTTTATACATATTTATGTTAATGGCTAGATCTATATGTCATAATAATATTCCAAACAAGTACTTATTACCCTATATTGTATGTATTCGTACAAAGTATTATTTCCTCTCTTTGTATTAAGTAATTAAAAATCAGTCTCCACATTTTAAATTTGGAAGGGAATCGTACGAATATGCACCAAATGCAAGAGAACCGTAAACAGTCGAAGGTTAACAGTAGAGTTTACAGAGAATTCCTCGGTTCTGTAGGAAGAAGAAAATTAACATTATTTGCATTTTAGGAAGTCTCTTTAAGCGTCTGAAATGTTGACGGCGTATCAAAAAGGCCTTCGATAAATTATGACGGCGATGCGGTCACCAATACAATTACAGAAAGTTTTCTGAATCTGATGACGGTGGATGAAATATGAGCTATCACTTTTATCGAGCGTGAAAAGTATAAAAAATTGAATAGTGGTGTACAAACTCACCGTCTTTATGAAAGTTTTGAATCATTTCTTCCACCGACAAAGTTCAGGGCCAAGTTTTTTTGACTTCGAAGATTTTTTTTGGTAATTATTTGCTACTCAAATCAATACACACAAATCTTATATAGAAGTTCGTCAAACCATAAAAGAAAAAAGGTCGGGGAAAATGAACACGAGGCATTTTGTTTTACGACAATAACACCCTAGCTTATGAGCACTGGCTTTTAGCATTCTTGAATAACCACCCTATTCTCTAAATATGACTTTCGGTGAATATTTTTTATTCCTTAAGGCAGAAGAACAGGACATTATTTTTCAAGCGACGAAGGTGTAATTGCTTTTATTTATTGTGGGTTTTCTAGAATTTTTTTACAATTATTAAGAATAATTATTAACACTTAATAAAGATATTTATTTTTAAAATATACGACTCAATTAATTGCGTCCGTATCCATAACATTTACTTTTAAATATATACATAAAACCTAGTAATTGAAGTAATAAATAATACATATTTACATTTCTTTTCATTTTAATTATATATTTAATTGCAAATATTTTATTGTAAATATTTGTAATATACATATGTATAGACATATGTTGAGCAATTTAAACAAATATTATATTATATTAAATGAAAAAAAATTCCAAAAATCGATCTATTTTTATTTTAAGGGAGACATACTGTGACCTATGAATCATGTCTAAGATGTTTACACCTGCACCCTCACGAAAATCCCCCCAAATATTTGGAATGACCTATAATGCGGTACCTCAAACGAAAGCTTATATTTTTATAGTCATGTAGGCGTATTTTATTCATTATCATCAAAATGGTCAAGTTAGATCTACGTCACGATATAAACACTCGGGAAGGTTTTTTTACTGCGATATACGTAGTTTTAGGAAAATGTCTATACAAATTTTACTATTTATATCGATGTGCTAAAACGTTTACAAGGTATAGTAAATATTTCCATATTTTGATGGTTGCAGGATTTAAGCAAACAATATTTTGCAAAAAGAATGGTTTTATTACAATTATTTTACAGAAATAAATTCTTTATCCTTCAATTTAATATTCCCCATTTTGTACCACATTCCTATCAGGTTACCATCATTCTAGATGATGTGGTCAAATATTTCGAGGGCGTAGTGAAAGTCGTGCGGAGCAATCTACTAACTTAAGAAAAAATCCACTTCATGTAGATAATTGTATAAATTCGGAAAACGAGCAAAAATAAGAGAACTTTGTATCATAATGTATAATTTGAGGTACAAACAAAGAGGAAACAACTGAAAATATGGAAAATTCCCTTTCATTAATAAATTTCGTTTATCGTTATAGAAAATAAAGAGTCGCTGAGAGCAACGCTGGCACTTTTTGAAAAAATTTTCGGCGTCATTCACAGCGACAATCGCACTCCAATACCTATAGAGGGTCAACGTCGCTGTGTAGTAAGGTTTTGACATTTTTCGTTGATTGTTTTCCTTTGTTTCCCCGACTTCACCAGCATTATTTATTGTAAAAATGGCATATACTATTGGCGAAAGGCTTGAAATCGTCTTCGTTTATGATGATGTGCATTCTGCTCGTGCCACAGCAAAAGTTTTTAATGAAAGGCATTCAGATACAAATGTGGAGCATAAAATGTATACAGGAACTAAAGTAAAAATTTGAGGCATCCAGACCGATAGCGAACAAGAAAAGATAGTATATATAATAAGGTAGTAGGTGAAGCGGAGGAGATTGAAATAGTTGAAAATTTTAACATAAATCCAACTAACTTTTTGCATCAAAGTGTAGCATTCTCTGAACTTTTTTACTCATACGTATGCGAACTCATCAGACTGCATAAATTTCACACATAAAAAATGAATTTAGCGCAAAAGCGTAGTGAAGCTGATTACGACCGACAATTAAAGTTTTAAAAAATTATGACATGATTAGTTCAAACCAAAATTTTTTAAAACCTTTAGTAATGAGCTCATTTTCTACTTAAACAAGCATGTGAATAAACACAATGTACGATACTAGAGCGATGAAAATTCCCACATTATAGTATCATAGAAAGACATACACAGAAGAAACAAAAAATAATGTTTGGATAGTAATGTTGAGTGATTCAATAGTTGGACCCAGATTCATTCATGAAACGCTAAATGGTGACGGCTATTTGAATATGTTGATCATCGGCCGTCTTATAACTGGAGAATTTGTTCATTTTCAATTTCTACCACGTCGTTCGTTTGGTGTAACCATGCCATGTAATATAGTCGTCTATACTGTTAATTACATCAAGTCAGACTGTCGTTCATGGCTGTTATTGTGTTAAAACAACTGTCCCACAATGCAACACGTTATAATGTTGTGGGTTATAATGTTGCTTTAATAATTATTATATTTACCGCGTAACAGTTATCGATCTGTGAAATATACATCCACATACATAGTAGTATAGCCCTGGCCTAACCACTCTCTGTTCCTACAATACATCCCTGCGCAACTCTGCTTATAAATTAATGGAATCTAACAATATTATGGAGCAGTTGCGGATTTCTGTTAATCTTAGAAAAACTTTAATTATAGGTTGTGTCTATTGAGCATCGCACGTTCATTTCAATCCCCGTGCAGGTGAAATTGAAGAACATTTTGTCTGAAATCGCTACTCAGGCTGTTTATAGTGTTCTACTGAGTGATTTTAACACTGACGTAATAATGCATGATAGCGCGTCTGTTACAATTCTTATAGAGTACACGTTTTTCTGTTTTGACATAAATTATTGAGTCTCCCACTCGTATTACTCCTTCAATAATAATTAATTTTGTATTTATCTTTGATCGTGGTTTTAATTCGGATTCTGGTGATCTGAATGTTCATTTGTCGGATCATAAATTAATTAACTGCACATTAAAATGACCTGGAAATCATTCTAAACCTTACTGGTGTACGTACAGAAGTTTTAACTTCTTTAACTATGATACGTTTAAACACATTCTTTTCGAAATTCCATTCCTTATAATTTACAATATAAACGAGGATAGTATAATAGCAGCTGCTTTCAATGATTATTTGATAGCTTAATGAATACGGATTTTCATCTACTAACATCACGTTTCACTAATTTTCCTCTGCTTTGGTTGACTGATACGATCAGGGCTGTGCAGAATAGCTGAGATAAAGCTTTTAGAATGTTTAGAAGAAGTAAATTTGAAACGTATTGGAATTACTATAAAACTTCGCCGATCGGTAAGAATTTGTGAAAATTAGAAATTTTGCTATTGTCGGTAAGAGTAACTACGAAATCCTGGTACACTTAAGAAATGCAATGCTATTAACAAGTTTTTTGATAGTTCCATTCCGCAGTATCAGTTTGATAATGCACTTTACAATATGTTCTTAAACTGTAGATGCGCAAATAATAACTTTTAATTATAAGCTGTCCGGCAAAATGAGGTTTTCGAGACTATATGTTTTGTTAATAAAAGTCTGTTGTGAATGATTACACTGGTCTTCAACCAATAAATATTTATCCAATATTATCCAAAATTTTTAAAAAGTTAACTGAGTTGCAGATAAAAAATATGTTATCGAAATTAACATATTACCGCTTGTACAGTTTGGTTTTAGAAAAGAGTTTAGTAGTAATACAACCTTATTAAACATAAATGATGAAATAATTAGGAGAGCTGAAGGAGAAAATCTACTGTAACGTGCCTATTTGACTATTCTAAAGCATTTGGTACATTAAGTCTTGGCAATTCTTGACCATATTGGTTTCGACTTTGGAGCTGTTGCGTTATTACACAGTTACCTTACTGATCGAAGTAGGTGTGTTGTTATGGGGAGTGAGATGCCGTCTTTCTTCCTATTATATACGGAGTTCCACATATGCTAACGCAGGATAATAGACGTTGAATAAAAGATCATTGATAAATAGAACGAAAAGTAGTGGGCCCAAATTCGATCTTTGTGAAATCGCAGATCTAGCTATAAATTCCTGCAATGAAAAGCCATTGTATCATCAGTGCAATCGCAGACGGAGTAAATTCAAAAAATTGAGTATATAAAGTAAAGCATTGTGACAGATAACATCAAAAGCATGTGGTAAATTGGTGTACAAGACATCAACTTGTTTCCGCTTGTCCAATATTTTACTCACATGCTGGAAATTAATGCAGAGATTTGTCGTTGAACGATCGCGAATTAACTCATGTATAGTAGATTCGGCGAAAGGAACGATCGGACGTTGAAGTATACGGACGTATGCATAACTTACTCATAGATATTTGCGATATTCGATAATATAGAAATTGGTCGATAGTGCATTAACAGCGTCTTATCACCTTCTTTATGTACAAAACGAATTAAAGAGCGCCTGTAAACGTCAAGAAAATAGCTGAAAATGTTCTTAAGAAAAAATTTATAATAATCGTAAAAACTTATCGACAATCATGGACAAAGAAACTTGACAGCAAATAATTTTTGGTAGTACGCTTATTAGCAAGTCTTGATACTATAAGTAATAAATCATTTTCGGACACTCGCGCAAGAGTAAACGAGGCTCAATTACTGTGGTGTTCAGAATAACTTTCTTGGTTATTTTCTAAACAGAGACGAGCGAATGTACTAGCGAAGGCATCCACTATAGCCACAAGATGAGAAAACTCTTCAGTACCATCACTAAGTCTACCAGATATTCTTGTTACATTCTTTCTGTCATCTAAAAACTTCCATAAAGCGATTGTATTAGATTCTACAATAGCTTCAATACTAGATATGTAAGTTTGATATGCTTGCGAAATCAGTATTTTTGTTAGAGATCTCAGCCTTTTAAATTCATTATAATAGAGTATATTACTATTGGCTATTCATTTTTTATGATAATATGGCTTGGTCTTAATATCTGCTTGTGTACCATAATCGATACGTTGAACCTCGCAATTGTAGACGGTGTATGCATATGGAGAATAGAGTAAATCTTCTTGTAAAGAGCAATCGCTGCTTTATTAACACTGAAATAATGCTCCAGAAATGACCAATCTACTATACATAGACTGGCATAGAGAGAAACATAATCTGTTTTGAAAAGCTATATTGTAATTTAGACGTAGGGAAGTTCAGGTGTCATTAAGTATTTAAACGTTGCAGATAAGGAGGAATGATATTTGTCCTCGAGAACAATATTCGTATATAAGAAATAATTGAATCTAATATTCAAATTCCGCACATTATTTAATTGTGAATGCATGGTGTTTAAATGTTCTGAAATATTAATTTTGTTACAAGTGGAATCATCGGCATTGAAATCACCGACCAAAATAAATTCCTCATTTAAAACGATGTGAGAAAAGTCTCCAATTCAGTGCCATTAACGTAAATAGGTGTAGACCGGAAGGAAGAGCAGTCTCAACTACGGTAGCAGCCTGAACTCCGTTCGATTTTTCCAGTTGATTTATTGCAATGTCATTATCCTGAATCAAAGGGATATGAATCTACAAAAATATCTGCTTTTAAATTGTACTATTTCATTTTCTGTCATGAGAAACAAAGGCTTAGACACTTTTTCTGCCTGATCTGATACATACCATTAGATAACCGGTAAACATTGCAATGTGTTTTTATAGTATTGCCTATATGTATATACAGTAGTGTCCGGTTATAATGAACTACTATTGGCCACTAAAAATGGTTCATTATAGCCGAAGTTCATTATATCTAACAAAAAATAAGTTTGAAAAATAAATTAGTACAAACGATTCTTGTATTGTATACTGATAATTTAAATGAACAAAAAATTATTCTTTAACAGATTGTTTAAAATAGTCACTTATTTTAGACTGTTTATAAGACAAAGTTACGTAAATATCATTCAAATACATTTCTACATTAGTCAGGCTGTTCAAAATGTTATCTGTTCATTCATTTGTAAAAATTACGTACATCTATATTTTGCACAACCTTTACAATGGGCACTTGCGGTAATGACGCATTAGCAGCACTACCTTCAGCTTCATTATTCTCTTCTTCATTCTCACTGTCACTCATATTAGTTGCTGATCGTCATCTAACAAAGTTTCAGTACACATAACATTCTCATCGATAAGCACATAGTCTTCAAAATTAGCATCCATTTCCACAGTTAGAGGTAGACCATCACCATTATTTTCAACATTATCAAGATCAGTTCTCTTTAGCCACTCACTTAACGGGATTTCATCATCGTCATCGAATTTATTTTGATGCTTAAGAAATTCTGCATGTTTGAAACAATTTGTTATTGTTTTTGCTGTGACGTTTTGCCATGCCATGTGAATACAGTTCACCGCATCAAGAAGACTAATACGACTGCCTTCCGCATTGCTATTAATCATTATTTTTGAAAGAAGAATTCGTCGATAATTGCTCTTCAAACTGTGGATAACGCCTTGATCCATTGGTTGTAATTTGGAACTAGTATTAGGAGGTATAAACACCAATTTAATGAATTTAAAATGCTTTACCTCAGGGTGCGCTGGACAATTGTCTACTAGTAATAGAATTTTTCTCCTTAATTCATTATCCCAATTGCGCAATTCGTTACAAAAAATATCTGACGTCATCCATGCTTTTTTATTAGAACTATATTTTACAGGCAATCATTTGCCGCGAAAACAACGTGGGTTTTGGGACTTGCAAATAATAAGTAACTTCCTTTTTTCTGTGCCTGTAAAATATGCTGCAACCAAAACCGTGAGCCTTTCTTTTGATAGTTTTCCACCAATGCAACTATCGTCCTTAAATTTCAACGTTCTGTTGGGCATTAGCCTGTAGAATAGACCCGTTTCATCTGCATTGAAGATGTCGTGGTCTTTATAATTTTGTCGTATGTTGGGCCATTTATTTTGCAACTAATCATCTACTACTTCCATATTAACTGACGCTGCTTCGCCTACAACTTTTCCACTGTTGATATCGTGGCGTTTTTTAAATCTTTCGATCCAGCTTCGACTACATTTGAAATCGCTATCTTCCATTTTGCTTTCCAAGTCTTCTGCTTTTGTTTGCAGTAAAGCACCGGTAATCGTTGCATTCTTACCTCTTTGCTGAGAAAACCATAACAAAAGCCCTTTATCCACTTTATCGTGAGCTGATTTTCTAATTTTTTTGGCATTAGAATTTTTTTATTCATAATAATTCTTGAGTATTTTATCTCTTTCTTTCCAAATCATACAAACCGTCGACTTGTTTAAATTCAGATTCTTACACACATCAGCTTGTTTTAAACCACTTTGTAATTTTTTAATAATTTCATACTTTCTTTCTAAAGTGAAAGCTTTGCGCTTTTGTTTTTGATTATCACTTGGCGCCATGTTTATAAACCCACAGCTACCATTGGTAAATACTGTAACGCGAACGGACAACGTAACGTGACTAATTTGTGAGACAGACTGAAGGGGAAGGACTGACGGGTTTTTGATGTAACGGAGTTTTCGGGGGATTCCCATTCGAGCGATAAAGAAAGTTCATTATAAGCGGCACATTGTTTTCGGTTGAAACGTAAAATATGGTTCATTATATGCGAAAGTTCAATATATGCGAGATCATTACAAGCGAAAAAAATACATTGAACTTAAGGGACGATTTATTTGGCCATCTAAAACGGTTTATAATAACCAAGAGTTCAATATAACCGGGTTCATTATAGACGGTCTCTACTGTAGCTTCTTGGACTCTCGGTGATGTTGGACAGAAGTTCTCGAAAGAATCGGCATCTCGACATTTCGATGACATCTCAATCATCTTCTACAGGAGTTGTTTTGTAGTGAAACGTCAACCTGAAACTGGCTGTAATTGCTACTCGTAACTCTTTGGATTACATCGGTTTTTGGGTCGGTTTAATGGGATTTTAATGAGCTTTTAATGCGTTCTGGAAAATTCCATCCTGGTTTAATGAGTTTATAATGAGGTGTCCTTAACAAGGGATTAATGTTAATAGGTTTTTTGTTTGATATTTGACAGGATTGTTTTATGATAGGTCTTTAGGTGGAAGAAATGCGCAAACTGCCGTTCCTGGTATTCAATAATTCAATAACCTTCGTTCGAACATAAATATATAAATAAACAATTATTTTTGATCGCAATGGTTGGGTAAATATTTCCGAAAGTTTATGCAACTTACACTTTTAACTATTTCAAAATTATATTTCTTTGCAAAGTTGTAGAGAATTTTTTTGACATCTAGAAAACCCGGTGCACACGAACTGCACCAAAAATCAATTAGTTCTTTAATCTTCTACCTGAATTGCACCACGTAAATTTTAGATTGTTTTAATCCTGTACCTGAACTGCACCACGGGCCGGATTATGAAAACTAATTTATATTTGAACGATAATCTTCATAATCTGCTGTGGGTAATTTAATATTAATTACTCGCCCAATTATAGTAGGTAAAGTTTACTCTTTTCAGGATATTGTGTGGGGGGGGGGGGGCGGGGTAGTTTTACAATGAAAATATAAATTTGAGGGTTAATACAGCAAGACCATCATATCCTTAGAAAAATCTGCGCACACTTTCGGTATTACTCGTACTCAGTCGCCAGTGTGTCGCTCGCTTCGGTGATTAGGTACATTCCCAACAGAAAGGCGCGGTTTTATTTTGTACTACGCGACGCCAAGAATAAGAATTTAGAAAATTTTTATTTATTAATATATGTTATACTGGTCCAAATGGAATGTAAATTATTAATTAATGAGGCTGCTAAGTGTTATTTAATAGTGTTCTATTGAGGATGTACTATGAAAGTAAATCTTAATATGATTAGGTAGATAATGTAATTACAAAATTTTTTAATAATACCCAGTAATTAGAAGCAAATAGCTTTATTTCAAAATGATTACATAATTACATAATAAATTACATAATAAAACACATTCACAAAGCAATGATTACTAAGTTATTCTGAATCATCGCTGAAACCAAAATCACTGTCAGATGTATCAGCACCCACGTTTATAATTAGTGACTCCGTAAGAACATCCATAAAAACTTCATTTTGTTTATATTCATCTTCGACTCTCTTCACGTGAGTGCAAAGTTTGTTCCAGTCATTTACTGTAATGCTTTTAAATTTTTCTTCCGCTAGCCTTTTAGCGTCCTCTAATTTAAATGTGACATTTTGTGATGCCACAAAATTTTTCACAGTCGCCCAAATCATTTCGATTGGATTTAGTTCAGGGTGATACGGAGGCAATCGTAAAGTTGTATGACCGTGTGCCTCCAAAATTGCGTCTATTTTATATCGTAAGTGTTGTTGTTTATTATATTTTATTAACATATATAACTGGGCTTTCGTCATATCAGATGTACAGGCAATACCTTTTTCGGTCAACCAGTGTAACATTTTTTGCTTGTTTGCATTAGAATTAGGCGCTGGATTTATCTGAACATTGTGGTATGGAGCATTGTCAATAACTAGTACTGAATTTTTTGGTAAATTTGGTATTAGTTTTTCAACGAGCCATTTTTGGTAATTTTCGAAATTCATTTCGTGATGGTAATCACCGGATTTTGTTCCGGATTTAAAAAGTAACAAAGCGTTTTCTACAAATCCATGGTTCTCACCTCCAGCGTGCAACATAATTAAACGCTGGCCCTTGGAGATTGTCGAAAATAACCCATTTCTTGACTTGTCTGTCCAACTTTTCGATTTTGTATGGCCGCTATGAATATAGGATTCATCCATATAAATAGTTGGACGATTTTGCCGTCGATATACATCTATTTTTCGTAAAAAATTTGTACGAATGTTTGTGATATCTGGTTTTTCTTGTAATATCTTGCGATTGTTTTGTGTAGCACAGAATCTAAAACCAAGCTTCTTTATAATTTTTCTTAAGGATTCTCGGCCGCCCGGAAAATTTATATCTTCTTTAAGTTTTTGTAGTAAATTTTTAATAAGTAATCCGCTGATTATTTGTCTTGTGGAAATTATAAATAATATGTTTTATTTGGTATAGGTCAATGTCGTCTATTGAATCCATTACTAAACATTTCCTCGATCTTTTCTTTTTTGGCGATTTGAAAACTGGTAGTTGTTCTGTGTTCTCTTTCTCATTTCGTTCTGGTTCTGCTTGATATTCGTTCCCCTCTTTTAAAATATTATAGACAGAAGCTCTTGAAACACCAGTTGCTCTTGCTACGTATTCCTTTAATTCGCTTTTTGTACAATTTCTTATGTCTGTTTCGTTATCTGAAATTGTCTTTAAAAACTTAAAAACATTAAACACGACTTCACGGGTTTGTGAATGCAGTCCTTTTCCACCTCCTAAGTTGGACATTATTAATTACAATAAATAAAACAAATAATAACCAATTATAATGCAAGACCTCAATTACTCACTTTGACTAACCGTAACTTAACAACTTAACCACGCAACGATCATAAGCACACTGAGGACACAAACAGCTTACCGATGACTCGGAGTGTACCACCCGGCACGCCTACGATGCGCAGTTGATTTTTGTCCAAGGATATGATGGTCGTGCTGTAGTTAACTTGAACATTGCATGTTTGTTCATCGACAGTTAGGTCTTACTTATTTAAGTAATTTTGTGCAATTAGATATGGAACCAAAAATGATGTTTAGCGAAAGAGGTAAAAAATTAATAGTAGTTGACAATTATAAGTTTTATAAAGTGCGCGAAGTTAAATCTACCGGTGAGGTGTGTTGGAGATGTACCATCAGGAAGTGCGCGGTTCGATTATTCAGTTTTGGTGATGTTATATCAAGAATACAGGGTGAACATAACCACGACAACCTTAGTGATAATATCTTAAGTCGGCAGGTGTTGAGCAACAGTTTAAAAAGGAAAGCTAGCGAAAGCAATTTTGCAGAAAAGCCATCTAAATTAATTAATTTACAATTAAATTCACATGCAGAAGCAGTAACAAAGTTAACTTCAAAAGACATAACGTACATAAAAAATAATTTAAGTCAAATGGCTTAGGAACATTTTAGGGATAATTTTCCTTAAACCAGAAGAAGTTGGAGATTCGTTCGTTGACGACTTTCAGTCGGAGCAGCCAAACGACCCGCGTGTGACCAAATTTGCAGATTACCTCGTTGAAAATTATATTGACGAAGACGCTAGTTTTCCGCCTGAAATTTGGGCTGCAAATTCGACTTGCTTGTCTAGAACAACAAACTGTTGTGAGTCGTTTCACTCAAAATTCAATAATTACTTTTCCTCACCGCATCCGAGTATACACAAGTTTTTGGATGTTCTGAAAGATATGCAAAACGACACGTATATTAAAATAAATTCAGTGAATATAAATCAGAGAAGAATTATTAGAAAACAGATTTTGCAGAAACAAAAATATATTATTAATAAAATCAGTGAATATCGAAGCGGTACAATTAGTAGAAAAATGTTTATTCGTAGCGTGTCTTGTCACTTTAATTCTATTAATGTATAAATAAAAAATAAATAGTGTATATTTTTTAGTTTAAGGCTGTATTGAATTGTACATGACTGTTTCCTTTAACATTACAATTTTGTAGTTTTCTTTTAGTTTAATATTCTAGTTAAGGTTTGAAATAAATACCTATGTAAAAATTGAATTATTTGTAGTTTTCGTTTCGTTTAATATTCTAATTAAGGCTTGAAATAAATACTTGCACGCAAATAGCACTGTTTTATTCTTAAATTTATTATCAGAAATCCATTATTATTATCCGTGGTGCAGTTCAGATAGAAATTTAGGATACCGCGTTCGACCGTGGTGCAGTTCAGACAGGAGATTACATTTACCCAAAATGAAAAAGATTAAGTTGCTAATCCGTGGTGCAGTTCGTGTGCGCCCAGAAAACCATAAGCGATTTTTCGTGATTATTTTACGCTAGCTTTGTAGGCATTATTTTAGTACAAATTTTCAAGCAGTTCCTTTAAGACTTCATTAATTATTTCTTATAAACCATGTGTAAGTATTAATATACATACACACATGGTTTGTGACTAGATATTCGCAATGGTGTTTCAATCTGAAGACAGAACGCGATTGTACAAAGTTTAATCATTGTAATCGTGATTTCATCATTTTACTTAACAGTTTCCTAATGTAAATATTGAATGATATGTTTGTTCAATACAAACTGTGAATTGCGAGATGTTTTGAGAACACAAACATTGCATTTTCAAACAAAGATCAACAGCTCAGTCTATTTTATTGACAAAGAGTGTTGTTGAAGATATCCAAGCTCAGAAACAAATTCAAAAAATCTATATGAAAATCGTCAATGAAATAACTGCTAACGAAAGGTACATTTGATTATTTATAAAGTTATTTGTGATGGGCTCTTGGGTCACGTGCATTCAAAGATTTTGTTGCACTAAACTGTATCTTTAGGTTCTGAACCTAGATTGCCTTGCAGTAACTTGTTCAATAATCATTTAAATGATAATGAAATATTAAATATAATCTTTTTCACTGATTAATCTTGATTTTGTTTATGAGGTTAGGTAACTTTAGATAACTTTATTAAAACTGAATTACTTCTAGTTAGAATTGGTGTACGCAGAAAGAGATCCTACAGTTTTTTTTCAAGAAGTTATTGCTTAATTACCTGATGATGAATCGTGGTTTGTTGCCTTCTCGATTACGGAACCAACTTAATTTTTTTAACGATTTTAAGGAAAACTTCACAAAGTTTTCGAGAATACAAAATATTTTCCATATATATTATAAATCATAAGTCATGTACTTTCTTGAAATATAATATAATTTTTAAGGATTGCTTCTTTTTATATTAAGAAACTTTGGTGTTTTTGGCATGAAGGTTATACGCGCATATTCAATATTTGGGTATAAAATATCACTGGCTGTGATTGCAATACTACTAATTATTTTCAAAATTAGACCAAAAGTACACCTTCAATCATTTTCATAGATTCTATAGTTCTAATGCCATATTAAGCAAATTTGATAATTTTGTACTTCCTATATAAAAAAAGTCTTTACATGAATAATTTCTAATATTCTATAAGAACTTAGTATTAGAAATAGATTGACTGGCAAAAGTACGAATTTATTTATAGTAAATTAGGACTTTATTTATACACTACCGGCCATAAGTGTTTGCCTACCTAGAAGATAATAGAAAAACAATATTTTCTCCAAAGTTTTATTATGTAATTATACAAAATGTTTTAAAATCTTATAATTTTATTTCAAACAATTTTAACAAATATTCTTTTAAATTTGTTTAATATTTTTGATTCATTGATGTGACCAACTTTTACTTTTATTACTGCCTAGCACAATCTCAGAGTTTCCGGTTCTAGTTTTGACCATGCATCCTGTAGTTTGGTCTATAGTGTTTTGTGGATGATGGAATAGAATTTTGCACTTATCTGTCTAGCTCATCCCATAGCAGCTCTATAGAATTCAAATCTGGGCTTTGAAGAGACCGTTTCATAATAACAATTATTCGTTCCCCTTTTAATTTATCTAAATATCCCGGACACAATTTGGGCGTGTGTTTTGAATTGTTGTCTTGCTGGAACATAAATTTTCTTCAATTAGCCGTTTTTCAGAGGAAACGGCATTCTCTGCCAAAATGAATCTGTACCATTCTTAGAATACCGTCTATTTTAATAAAATATCCTACAAATATTTCAGCAAAACAACGTCAAACAATTACTGATTCTCCTCCTGCTTGGTGATGGATGCAAAGCATGATTTAAGAGCTTGTTTTCCAGCTTATATTCGGACAAATGTCCTTCTTTTTGAACTCAATATCTCGATTTTGGATTCATCAGTGCAGAATACTTTTGTTACACCCTTTCAACATCCAATCCGTTCTAACGGTTTTCGCACTGCAATTCTTCCGAACGACTTTTCATTGCATAAATCCCTTTTCATCATTGTGATTCTAGCTAATTTATTTCGATTAATATTTGTCTCTGCTGGAATTTTTGCTCTATTTCTTTTGCTTAAGAAACTTACTTTTGATCGGTCTGACCAGTTTTCATTCAATAAACTACATTTTCTTACTTTTCTTCATATTTTTTTTAATATAATAGTGAACAATTCTGCAGTTTAGGTTCATTAACTTCAATTTGTCTATTTCTTTTGTCAACATCATGATGAGACACTATAAAGTCATATGTTTGAACCGATAATTCTTTTCTACTCAACATTATTAAGTATCGAATTTATTTTAAAATAACACACAAACTCTACAACACGAATTCTTTACACTTCGAAAGTTGAATGAAAACTAACATTTGTATACAAATTCTTTACCTCTCGTTACTTAATTTATAGGCTAATGTAATCGTTCTTCAAAGTTTCTGAGAAAAATGTCTTTATTTAATCGCCTTACCTGGATTGTAAAATGATCATTGTTGATAATTTAGTTTTAAAGTACTTAAATACAAAAGTGTAGAAGGACATGCATGTATTATGTTATCTTTAATTAAAATTTAATAACATATTGATTTTAGATAGGCTATAATATTGTTCATTTGAATAATACGAAGATATACACATAGGCAAGCACTTAGAATCGTTAGTGTATGTCTATAAATTGGTATGCATTACATAATCTGTAACTGTGACAATATATAAGAAAATACTTTCATCAGTTTTTGGAAAATTGCAAATGCCATGAGAAAAATTTTCAGGTTGATTTTCTTGCTCTTTTAATATAATATAATCTTTCACAAATATGTGCACATTGTGTTATTTTCAGACTACATTTAATAATATTACCAAAAATGACAAACATATAATATATTACTTAATGAAAATCTAGAAAGATGTCTTTTATTGGAATATTGTCGAAGACATAATGCCAGACCATTAGAACTTGTTCTTCTAAGAAATTTTCGATTCCTGGTCGGATTATTTTGAATAGTTCTCGCCAGTGAGTGTCTATGAAGTTTTTCATTTCATCTGAAAAAGAGTACGTGAAAAGTCAGATACTAGGAGTAAATGATTTAACAAAAAGTGGTTGTTAGTATATGTTTACCTTCTTTCAAAATATATTAAAATTTATTAATTGATGAATTACAACGTGAAATCATTATTTTATCCCTTTTCCAGCAGTGATACTGACATCAACTTAAAGATATAATTAACAAGCTGTAATGTAAAAAATTGACGCTAAGTGCAACATTTTCTTTTTAATTTTGACCCAAAGTTGTCATTAAGAAGGCATGCAAGTGTTGGTCGTGTGCTAATGTAGCCTCTCTGGGAAATTGGAAAGTAAACGTAAGCAGAATGTTGTGTAAAAAATCAATTTTTTAGTCAACTTTAATCAAATTTTTTCAATTTGGGTCAAAATCTGCTAGGGATAAGGTAACCTTCAACATGTTTCACTAAACTGGATTTGTCAGGCTGATTAAATTTAATGTGCGTGATATGTTCTGCATATCGGATTCCGATTGGTCGTTTAGATTGGCTAATGTATTATTTATTAGAATCTCGGCCTTTTATTTGGTATATTCCGGATTTCTGATTAACTTCGACTTTATCTTTTGCATTTCCTAGAGATTTTATAGCGCTTTTGAGCTGAAGTATAACTTGAAATCCGCGTTATTTAAAAACCTTCTTTAAATTTTTTGTAACTCGGTGAAAGGAAAAGCATATAATTCTTTTATCGCTATTGTTATGAGGTAACAAACAAGTGCTATCACGGATTTTTTTAAGTCAGATTTTCTAATTGGTCTCATGATTATTTCCGAATCAAAACCATTGTACATGGGGATGTTTTTAATAAAATTTATGTCTTTTTCGTGTCTCACTTTTGTTAATGGTAAACTTAGCAAACCATTAATAAGAAAGTTGAAAGAAGCCATATTTTGTTGTATGCTATGATTTGTATCAGCTGTTAACATTGATTTCTTTTCGGAAAGTATCAATTTTTATTTTATGGTTATTTCTAATCACTAGAGTACCTAAAAAAAGGTAAGCTGTTATTGTTTTCTTATTCTATCGTGAATTTGATCGTTGGGAATTTTCAATTCAATTGCTTAATAAAATAGTCCAAGCTATATGTGTGTGTCGAATAATAATGACAACTTAGTTGTCGAAATACGTATTCAGTGTTCGAACATTGATGTGCTAAGGGATTTTTTGCCAATCTTCAACGTTATTTACCTGAATTTGTTTTCGCACTAATTTTACTCTTCTAGATTCAAAACCATCAACAAGACAAAGAAATGTGCGTACCGAAGAGAATATTGGTGCTGTAGCGCAAGGTATTGAAGAAGACGTCGAAATGTCGATTCGTCGTCGTTCTCAACTTGTTGGCCTTTGTCCTTCAACTACGTGGAAAATTTTACGTAAGGATCTTGGCTTACGTGCCTATAAAATACAGCTCGTGCAAGAATTGAAGCCAAAGAATCATCGTTTACGTCGTATTTTTGCTGATTGGGCTCAATTGAAAGTGGCCGAAGATGAGCATTTTTATCAAACAATTGGGTCTAGTGATGAAGCTCATTTCTGGTTAAATGGCTACGTCGTATTTGGAGCGAAGATAATCCTCAAGCCGTTAACGAATCACCATTACATCCACTAAAATTGACTGTTTAGTGCGGTTTACATGCTGGCGGCATCATCGGTCTTTATTTCTTTCGAAATGAGGAAAGAGCTGCCGTTACGGTGAATGGCGAGACCTATCGAGCCATGCTGACTGAATTTTTGTTTCCAAAAATTAATCAGCTAAACATCGACGACATATGGTCCTAACAAGACGGCGCAACTTGCCATACAGCGCGCTTAACAATCGATTTATTACAAAATCGATTTGGTGACAACTTTATTTCCAGAAGTGGCTCTGTTCACTGGCCCCCTCGTTCGTGCGATTTAACGCCTCTAGATTACTTTTTATGGGGCTATGTTAAATCATTGGTTTATGCTGACAAACCAGCAACTCTGGAAGCATTGGAAGCCAATATTCAAGCCACCATTGACGCCGTACTGCCAAATTTATTGGAAAATGTAGTCAAAAATTGGACTGATTGAATGGACCATGTAATTCGTAGCCGCGGCAGCCATATGCCGGAAATCATATTTAAAAAATAAATACCATGAAATTATCTACCAGATTATAATAAAAAAAATTTCATTCAAACAATATTTCTGTCTTGTATTATCATTTAAAGTTCTCAAGCTCTTAAAAAAACACATAAATATAATTTATATTATAATAAAGATAATTAATATTGTTTTGATATGTACCCACATTTTTTTAATTACTTAGAGATATTATTCTGTAAGACTATGGGAATTGATATCTTCATCAAGAAACAACTAGATTGAAATTACACAAATTATTTTAACTAAAATGATTTAAACATTTGAACTTTATATGATGTAAACTAATTGCTGTAAACTTTTCTTACACAACATTACATTACAAAAGATTAAAACATTCAAAATATTTAATATGTAGGTTGTGCGAATGATTAATACACAAAAATACGAAAAAATAACGGAACTTTTTAAATAAAACAGCAATTAGTTATTTTACCTAAGTTTTTTATTTTACTTCAAAATACATCCCTTCCTCATCAATACATCGCTGGGCATATTCAATCAATGCTAGCATAGATTTTTTGATGTCATTTCTCGGAATCGTCTCAATGACCCTTGTCATGGCTTTTTGGACTTGTGTAGCATTATCATAAAGTGTTTCTTTCATGTCCAAATCAAAGTTTGAGTTTTAGGAATAGAAAAAAGTCACACTTGTGACTTGTTTTTCGCCAAAAATTCACGAACAGCGACGAACCTGTTAGATGGGGCATTATCGTGAAGGTAAAACCAACTTCCCGACGCTCGATATTCGCGCTCGGGCTCACTCGAACAATTCTCTTCCACAAACGCTCAAAAACATCCGAACAACATTAACCAGTGACATTTTGACACTGGAGAACGAATCCCCAAGCAAATCAACAGTGTCTTCTCTCGTGATTTCTGAAAATGTAATTTTTTAGAATTCAGAGAACCTGAGGACTTCCAGGTAGCATTTTGGCGTTTTGTTTAGCAATCGTACTTGAAGTAGCAAGTCACATGACCTGTTACAATCGATTCTAGGATTGTGCAGTTCTTCTTATTCTTCATTTAAGACGTGAGGGACGAATCGAGCATAGACGTACCGTTTGTTTAAATCCTTTGTCGAAATTTCGTGAATCGTGTCTTTGGTCGTATTTAATTCCTTCGCTATCTATTTCACGCAATTTTTGGGTCGTCTTCCGAATATTACGACCAGCGAGCAATCGCCTATACCATTCAAACACACGGGTATGAGATAATAAATCATCACCATAAATTTGTTTCATCAGTTCAAATATTCTTGTAAAAGTCTTCGCGAGTTTGAAACAAAATTTAATAATAGTTCTTTGCTCTATCATGTTTTTGTGACAAAGTAACAAAAGTTTAAGTGCTATAACTTGACAATCCATTGATCGATTCTAATGGTGGTGATCTCGTTCTGTAGAGGGGATATATAACTTTCAGATTGTATTGTTGTTTAATAGATGCCGCTAGTTGTTTTCTTGAAATTTCAAAAGTTATTTTTCCGACGTACTGTGTATAATAAAAACGAAATGCGTATGTGCAAAAGATTAATTTGGAAGTATAGAAACTACTTGTACATACACTGTACATAAAATGAGTGACATTATTTCCAGGTACATGAAATTTATAGTAGCGCTAGTAATTATTATTCTTTATATAACTAATATTTTGTAAAAATTGCTTCTGTTATTTCGATGTTTTATTTTATTGTCGCCAATGAATCCTAGCCAATACGTAATAGTATGTACATACCTATATCCTCAGTTTGCAGACCTTTGAAGATAAAGCAAGCACTTTCTGGCGTTAAAGTAAGTTTAAAATTATTTATTTTCAGAAAAAGGTTATCATCCTTATGAACTATTACGAAATTGGTCCTGATTTGCATTCTGTTGTGAGCTAAAACAATAGAAATCTATTGTAGGTGACTCTAAACATATGAGTACTGCGAGGTATAAAATGTGAAAATTTAATTCCCGAAACGCGCAATCACTTTTAGAACACTTCCTTTATGCATCAACACACTGTCTTAAATGACGTTACCATTTCTGTAAGCAGGCTTAGAATTCTTTTCCAGTAATACTGTTGTATAGATGTTCCACACTCTGTTAGATATCAGTTATATTAGAAAATATTGGTACTTTCAGAGAGTTTTTGAATTCTATCAAGGGTTAGAAAAACCAGTGAGTTAAATCAGGTAATTAGGCGAAATTACCTAATCACGTATTATTGTCTTATGGTCAAAAAGTTTCTTATAATAAGAACATTGCGACTTGCAAACATTGCAATAGTTAACAACTATTGACTCTAGAAATGAAAGTCGTGTTAGTCATTATACACTCCGAATTCTGCATATATGACATTTGTAGTTGGTATAAACATGGTAGCGCGCTGGAATTGTTATTTTCGAAAATAAGAGGGTTGATAAAAAGATGTATGTAGGTACCAAATATAATTTTTGTAAAAGTCAGTGCAAATGTACGTTACTAATGACAATAAGTAGAGTAATTAAACGCCACTTGAATACGACCAATCTACAAAATAAAAGATTCGTTTGCAATAACAAAATACTTTATTGTTCAATAATGAGTACTTTTGCCATTATTTCTTATAACCTCAAATAGTCGGGATGGAATGGAATTATACAGGTTTCTCAAGTAGTCAACGGGAAGTTTTCGTTTCAGCGCCTGCTCTAGTTCGTCAGCGCAACTGAATTGGGTAGCATTGGAGTACAATTTACGCGACAACCATCCCCAAACATTTTCTATGATGTTCAGGTCGGGGGAGAGCGATGGCATTATCCTGTTGGAAAATAAATGGCCCACCTGCCATAACGTTGGAAAATTTGTCTTTCACCTGTTGCAGCAGCTGGACGTACTTTTCCGAATTCTGTCTGCCCTTCACTATTACTAAATCAACAGGTCCGTTATAGGAAACAGCTCCCCATACCATGACTGAACCAACATCGGCTCGCCTTCGTGACTGAATCACTTCATCTTTACGTAAATCGTGGAAATAATAAGAAAACCCATCCGGGCCATCTAAATTAAACTTCTTCTCGTCACTGAAAATAACAGTTTGCCATTCTCTTGTCCACCCCATTTTTGCTTGAGCAAACTGAAGACGTGCAGTGCGCTGAAATTCCCTTAAAGGAGGCCGTCGTTTAATTTTCAAACGTTTTAAATGCGGACAGGTCTTCAGTAACTTCTGTACAGTTCTTACCGAATTCGTTCCAACGTTATTCGCGATTTGAATGCCGAATTGCTTCGCGTAATATGGCTCGTCTCTTAGTTGTAACGGATGTTGTTCGCCCTTTAAAACGTTTTCCATAATTCTCGGGATCCCTAATAAAATTGTTCACAACCTGGTGTGATCGACTTATTTTCTTTGCAGTAGCCCTTGAGGAATACCCTTCTTGATGGAACGCTTTAATTTTTCCAATTTCTTCCATACTTAAGCACTTCTGTCGTCCCATCGTTGCACAATACCCTTAATTACAGATGTTTGTTTATCCGGATACACGTTGTAACTCGACACTATCCGGTAGCTTACTATTAAATACTGGTCGTATCCAACCGGCGCGGTGCATTTTATATGTATGTGGTACTTACGTCACCCAATGCATAACGTTAGGCACTATTGCGCAATAATGCGTATTATTTACCATATCATACCATTACAAACTTGCATTGTATTTTTAGTAAATGAATTGTTTTTCAAACCACCGAAAGCTTGCAACAAGTCGGGTGGTCCTATTCATGTTGCGCGGAGTGTATGTATGTTAAAACACGAATTTGATTGCGACGTCATTGGTAGCACATTTCGGGAATTAAATTGTTACATTGTACATAAGAAAAACCAGAAAATTCCTGACATTAGAATGCTACGCAATAAGCGGAACGTGTTAAGGAACAAAATACATAAGAAAAGCCATTGTACATAAGAAAAACCAGAAAATTCCTGACATTAGAATGCTACGCAATAAGCGTAACGTGTTAAGCGACAAAGCAACTATTATAAAATTCCAAATTTTTTGATCCGTTTGATCTGTTGGTGTAGAGGTAGTCACAGACAGTTGGTCCTCGTTTGACAACTTTAATAGATTTTGTTTGATGTCGCTAACCTTGGCCTGCAATTCTTAAATATTATTAAATATTCATTTGGCTTATAAATATGAAGCAGTTTATATTTCTGCCACAGTTGCAAAGGTATATGCGACAAAAAATAGCGAAAAAAAATGTAGAAATAGACCTAGAAAGATTCCTATGAATAGAGTGAGAAAAAGTATAAAAGTGTGGTATTTAATAGAAACACGACTAATGTATTATATGTAATTTGCAAACACACAAAAACTTTTAAAATAACAAAATTGTACCTTGTTGTTGTTTACTTACGTATGGAATTGACAGAACTGTTATGTACATTTAATAAAAGTCTAATCTGCAGGCATAGTTATTCCTTTCTTTCCTTTTCCGTCGTGTATCATAATCACAACGAAAATAGCCTTTAGCTGTAAATTTTCTTTATTCAAGTTGAGTTAGATATATTAGTCCTGTTTCTATTAAATAGTAAAAGTTTTGTTTCTGCCTATAATCGATTAGGATCCATCAATCGCCTCTTTACGTGATTACGGCTAATCGAATTTAATATGACGATTTCTGCATTTTTTGACCTAATAAAATGCTATTGCAGTTAATATTTATGGTACCATTTTTGTTATTTTCTCTGCATATTAATTTAAATATATACGTACTTAATAACATTTCGAAATATCCATGTCCATTCAATGTTCGTTCTAAAAGTTTTCCATTATGGATTTCGTAGTTGGACGATATATTCAAAATCTGGCTTGACAATTCAAAAGACATGTACTTACTATCCCAATCAAGCCTGTAAAATGACATAAAGGTACTGTGATTAATTCTGGTAGCTACAGAAGGCACACAATTAACGTGTTTACATTTTTTGTGTATTACTTGATCAATTTCAGAAAATTTTAGATAGTTCACACAGCCTTCTAGACTCTAATAAAAAAATAATTTTTTAGTTATTCCAGTAATGAGAATTGAAAAATGATATCCTGTTAGATGCAAAATGTCCCGTGAATCAAAATAGCTAAAAATTATCAAGTCATTCTATTTGAATTTTCGAAATTATCGTAACTTTCGAAAATACCAAGAGTTCTGAAGTCTTGATATGTTCTCGCAAAATGGAAATTTTTCGAAACTATTCAACGACCAAATTTAATTTAAATCCATTCATAAATAGAAAAATTATAGGTCTTTAGTTTTGGCGTGGGTCAACCAACATATATATGAACATAGGTCCGTAAATTAAGTGTTTAAAAAAGAATTGATTTTGTATTTTAACATTAGATTAACAATCGGTTTAGACATTTGCTGATAAAATTTTCACATTATACTAAAATTCAAAGTTCCTTGTAAGGTTATGAACATTCTTATTTATATGTATCAGATAATTATTGCAAAAGGTTTTGTTTATCGACCAAGAACTATTACTACACCTCATGAATGTTGAATATTATCAAATGTGAACATCCAGCTATAATAAAGCACATTTATTTCCATTTAGTAACAATGAAAAACTGTAAAGGCTTCTAATAATAATATAAAAAATTTTGAACGAATTCGGTAAACACTCTTTGTATCATGTATTTGTTAAGAATAAGCATTTGAAGCTTTAACAAAGGTGAAAATTCCTAGGCCAGATAGCCAAATTTATCTAAACGGCGTGTTTTGCAGTGTAGATTGAAAGAAATATCCTCAGAACTTTTGAAATTGTACCGAGAAATAGGCGTCCAAGGATTTTAAATGAGCGTGATCAGGAACTGTTAAATGTGCACTGGGGATAACCGTACAGATGAAATTTGATACTGGAAAGAAAGTAAACTAAGAAAACAGAAAGAAAATTTGAAGAAAAGCCATATATAACTTATGAGCACCACCTAAAACTCTTTAGTTAGTAACGTCAATACTGCTCTTTGTTTTACAATAGGTAACTATTAACGACGCTTAATGAAAGGTCTTTTACGTGATACTCTTCTGTTATAACAAGTTTTCCTTTAAATTCTTCAAATTCCATCTGTATGGCTATTGTCAATGTACTTATCCATGAATTTTAACTCATTGCACTTGTAACAGTTCTCTGATTACACTCATTTAGAATCTATGGGCGCCGGATATTGACATTTGATGATATTCATCATTCACGAGGTGTACCAACACTTCTGTGACTGACTGTATATGTGGTAAACCTGCATATACCAACCGGTTATTTTGATCTTCTGACATTTTTAGTGCTAATGCTTATAATTTTACAGGCTACCAGAAGTATATTAAAATAATTTATCGAGTACGGATACAGCTTTACGTTCTCTCCAATATTTTTCCGGGTAAGTTTCTATTCTTATATTCTTGCGTCATTTTGAATGTTCCAATTTTAGTTTGCGTTTTTTAATATTAGTTTGTTCTGCTTTTTATACACATAGAAATGAGTCGAAAAATCTTTTATGGTTTTATGCCATCTTTTACAAGCGTTTCTTATGCGCTGTCTGGCTAACGTTGGCTAACTTCTGTGCTAAAAATGTTACTAAAATTACATGTTTTCCGATAATCAACAGTTTTATGCCTTTTTTGTTTTAAGTGATAGAGGTGTAAGTTTCTATTCAATAATAATAAGCCGTGTGAAAAAACTGAAACTCCGAAGATAAAGACCGTAATTTGAACTGTGAAGATGAAATCTCATATATTTCAGAGGATTCAATAGAAAGCGAATTTTTATTTTCATCCTCAGATGTCGACAGTGTAATGAAATATGTATTTCTAATACGCGAATGCGAATGAAAACAGGTTGCCATCATATTCTGACGATAATGATCAAGAAGTTGAAACTACTGTTAACAGATCTATATAAAACACAGATCTATATAAATATAATCGAAGATAAAGTTGGCAGCCCTTTTTAAATAATAAATAAAAGTATTACAAGCTATATCGGGGAATGTACAGAATTGGAGGCTTCTAAAGTTCTTGGAAAAAATGGGTTATATCGCAAGAAAAACGAGTTTTCGTGATTTAATATTCACATGGTGCCTATGAAGCTAAAAATCAAAGATTATCTTACCTATGATTTAGAAAATGAGGATCTGAAATTAATACTTGGAATTTATGTAAAAATTGATAAAATTAGCCATTGTTTTTTAGACGATGGAGCTCCCCCTGAATTCACTATATAAGTAATAATATATATATATATATATATGTATATATATATATATATATATATATATATATATATAATAAACATTATTATTATCCATAATGCAATTTGTGGTTCATTAGAAAGATTCTAATTCACTGGCCCCGTGGTCTTACGATGATGACACGTTCTCGAAAAAATTGAAATCGCGGATTCCACATGGAGAACAGAAATTTTTTCAAAGATTTTTGTATTACATATACGATGTGAAAAGCGATTAAAATTAGAATTTTTAAGTAAGAAATTTGTTAAACACAACATACAACAACTGAATAGGGCGAGGAGGTCCAGTACCATGGCCACTTAGACCCCCTGTAGAATGAACGAGAAAGTCATTTCATATGCGAAAATGAAATGGTTAAAAATGGAAATGAAATATCTGTACAGCAAAAGAAGTAGATTAGAACTAAATTTATATGAATTGCATTTAAAACTAACAAAAAACTTAAATCACTCTGAATATCAAGACTGGTGTTGCTTTTATAGGAAAATCGCGGAAATTACAAACCACAAATTAAATAAGAAAATTAAAGGTCTGAACAAGAAATTCAAAAATTTATGCCCACGATCAGACAAGAGTGTCAATAGAAATCCTATAAAAGAAACACTCGTCGTCAATAATTCATCCGAGAATTTTAATCGAGGAGAAATAGACTTATTAAACAAAGGTTTAAAACATTGTTTGTCTTACCGCGAAACCCCTACCGAGGAGGTGATCGCAAGCATCGAAGCGGCTATTAAATATTTAGATCCAACTTCAAAAAATTTTATTAGAGAAGCTTGTAAGACTCAAATCAAACAGAACTTACAAGAACAAAAACAAAAAGTAGTGCACCACGAATGGAACTTAATTAAGAGTCTCAGATCGAAAGACTGTTTTTATTTAAAAGCAGATAAAGGGAATAAGTTAGTAATTTTGAACAAAAGCGACTATTTTCTAAGAGTGAAAAACTTAATCTCAGAAGGGCCCTATGTTGAATGTACGAAAACTCCATTACCAAAAATGATTAGGGACACAAAAAACGCGTTAAAAAGTTGTTCAAAGTTAATAACCCCGAATCTGAATTATAGGCTAAGTGTAAGTAATCCGTTGATCCCTAGACTATATTGTTTACCTAAAATACACAAACCAGGCAACTCAATGAGACCAATTGTCTCAGGGATCAACTCCCCTACTTACTTGATATCAAAATGGCTAGTGAATGAATACAAAAATTTGCTCGAAAAACTTGAAAGTCTCTCAGTCACTAACTCATTAGAATTTATCCAAAGGATCAAAGATTGTAAATTAGAAAAAGGGGAAATTTTAGTTTCATTCGACGTAACGTCATTGTTTCCTTCGGTACCGATCCCAGAAACTTTAAAATATTTAGAAGAACTTCTTCACAAAAATAAGATCGAACCAGAGAAAATAAAGGAATACGTGAGATTAACAAACCTTTGCATGTATCAAAATTGTTTTCAATTGGAAGGGAAGTTCTATGAACAAAAACAGAGAACTGCAATGGGCAATTGTCTTTCTCCATTCATAGCGGACCTATTTATGAGTAACTTTGAAATAGAATTAAAAAATAAAGCTAAATATTTTCCAAGAATTTGGGTTAGGTATGTCGATGATATTTTCGCGATTTTCAATACACATAAATGCAACTTAGATGATTTCGTTAAACAGTTAAATTCAAAATTCCCGACAATTAAATTTACAGTAGAAAAAGAAAACAATGACAGGTTGCCTTTTTTGGACACCTTAGTTATTAGGAATTATCTCAAAATAGAAATTGATATTTTCCGAAAAGAAACAAATGTCAATAGATTCATCTCGGCGGACTCAAATCATAGCATGCAACAAAAGATAGCTTCATTCAATTTTCTTATTAATCGTTTGATCAATTTCCCACTAACAAATGTAAGATATGAAAGAGAATTGAACGTCATTAAGAATATCTCGATATACAACGGTTTTGATTCGGAAATAATCAATGGATTAATTAGAAAGGCCAACATAAGAAAAACAATCCGTGACACCACATGTCTATCACCACAGGGCAATCGGGAAAAGCAGTTTGTTTGTTTACCTTATCATCGTATGACAAAAAATCTAAATAGTATTTTTAAAAAGCGCGGGCTCCAAGTCTGTTTCCGCCCCAATAATTCTCTTAAAACGCTTTTAGGAAATTCAAAAGACAAAATCGAAGAAAATAAAAAATCGGGAATCTACCGAATTGAATGTTTAGAGTGCAATAGACAATACATCGGCCAAACTAAAAGATCGATCGAAACCAGGTATAAAGAACACCTTTCGCACATAAAATTCAACCGACCGGAAAAATCGGGTATAGCAAGACATGTATTAGAAAATAACCACAGTGTTAATATGGATTGTTTACATTTGATAAAAAACGTGTATAATTATCGAGAACTAGACACGTATGAAAGCATGCACATCTTAAAGAATTTAAACCATGTGGTGAACAATAATGAGACAGGCCACTTACAATCGTCCCTTTTCTCTCTACTTAATGTCAGAGGAGGAACAATATAATAAATCATAGGCAGGCACTTGTCTTGACCGTAACCCCCGTTTTTCAATGTAGTGCATGTTAGTTTAAGTAAAAATAATTTTTAAAAATCCTGTGAAACAAACACAGTGTACACCTTGGTTTTGAGCGGTGTGGATCGTGTACGGAGTTTGATTTTCGTACAGTTGTTTTTCGCCGTGTTTACCAGGTGCGACACTTTGAAATTATCTGCTGATGATGACAACTTGGTTGTCGAAATGCGTATACAGTATTTACAAAAGTTAATGTGGAAAGGGGTTATATATCAACCTTATTGATCAACCCCTGATATAAATTCATGACTTCTGTATTTGATAATATTTAAAATGAACGGCTTATTCAAGACGAATTAATAACATGAGCTGTAGGAGCGAAGAGAGAGTGAATGGTATATAATTCGACAAAATCCAGGAATATTTGAAAAAATAAGGGCTGTTTTCGACGAAGTTGTGAATCCTGTGTAGAAATGGCCCGCGGACATATAGAGTATTTTCTTCAAGTTTTTTTTCCCAGCGTATCTTTTAGATAATAACACGTTCCAAGTTAGTTTTGCTCATAATAATGTAAAATTACAGTAAGTAATTAACTCTATCTACTGAACACTGAATTTATGGATCTATGTTTATTGAGACTCTTTTGTTTCTTTTGATGAGTACCACATGTGGATAAAATAGCCGACCTTTTTTTAATCTTTCTGTATTTGTGCTTACCTGACATTTGATAACAAAAAGTCTTTGAAATTATTGGAGAAGATATTCTTTAAAACTAAGTTGAAGTCTTCTTCATTGATCTGAAGTTCTGGATAATGCAGTGGCGATAATACTTTCAATTGTATTGTGTCATCACCTGTTATAATAAACATATGTATAATAACAAAATTTCTGGATAAAGTCAGTGTGCAGTGCGTAGAGAGAAAACTCCATTTTAATGTGGAAATATTATAAAGTGAGGTATTACGAAATGGATGAATGATATACAGAATGTTAAAAAAATATGTCGCAAACTTTTAGGAAGGATAGTATGGCCCAAAATATGTGAAAAAGTCTTGATGGACATAGACCTGCAAACTTGGAACATACCGAGAATTATTTCTTTTTATAGCATTTGTGCTTTTTTTCGTTTATTCCTTTTTTATTGGCAGAAGTTTTTTCTTGTCGTAGTAGACGGTTATCCTATCAAATACGAATGTATATTTAGTCTAAAAGTGAATTAGCCAGCATACATTTCATGGTCATGCTAATGGGATGCCAAAGAAACAGCACGTCTCTATGTTTAATTCTCATCCCAATCTCCGGATCCTTTCAGTTTGTGTTATTGTCAGACTGCACCAAAGATAGTGTGATATCGGTTCATTTAAGAAATAGTCCCATAATTCCACGAGACCAAGATCAGTGTCCATCCCTGAGGGAGAAGAGATAATTTTAGCATGGCTAGAGGAGAATCCGTAGACGAGTTTGCGGAGAATATATACATATGCAGCGAGCACAGGCCCTAAATCTACCTGATCATGAAATACATAGCTTTTTGTCGTTGGTTTCGGCGCAATGATATTGAAAATACCAATTCGTTTTATTGATGAGGACAGCTTTACACGAAATAGAATTTTTTATTTTCACAACATGCATGCGTAGATCAAAAATTCCCATAGTATTGAACATTTGGATTGGTATTTCAGGTGACAAGTTACTAGATCTGCTTCTTTTATGGAATCGATAAACGGGCGCTACTTACCCAAACTTTCTGCAGAAAACAATGAGTGATCTCATAGACGACATTCCTTTAAGTGAAAGAAAATAAATGTGATTTCAGTATAATAATGCTCTAGCGCATTTTTCGATCGTCGTTATATGAGTAGGAAGCGGTGGGCCTGTATCATGGTTCGCCAGATCGCATGACTTATACCCCTTTGCTTTTTTCTTTGAAAATAGTTGCAAACTCGTATATATGCTTAAATGATCTTGAGGAGCTGCAGCAATGCGTAGAAGAAGAATGCCACTAATTCTCAGTTAATGTGAATGTAGGGGCACTTTGAAGGTATCATTTAGCCTTTTGCTTTCGTTATTTGTTCATAAATTACATTTTTTGTTTGTACTGTAAAACATAGTGTAAATGCAACATATTTCGTTTCTCCAAAACCGCCCATTTTCGGACATATCTTTATTAAGATTTTTATGCATATATTAGGCCATAATATCAACTCTTAAAGTTTATGACATCTTTTTTTAATACTCGCTAGAAATGAAGATAACTTGTATTAATATATAATTAACTTAGAGCTTTGAAATTCTTTTATATTATATCTTATTCCAATCAATGCTATTTTTTTAATTGTAGTTAGTAATTATTTGATCATTTATTATCGCCAATATCTTTATATTAATGTTCTTTTATTTCAGGTGATGAAATCCGATGCCCTTGCCACACGAGGCATTTGTTTAGATGAGCAGAGAAATGTTACAAGAGCAATAAGTTAAAATTCATGAATAAGTGCACTGAAGATAGTCGTACACATGTATTTCGTTTTATTTCCATTTATTTATAGTTCATGTTTTTATGTTACCTGTAATTCTACAAATATTCTCTGCAATTGGCTTCTAGTTATTGCTTGATGACTATTGCAATTTAGGATGCTATTATTTACAGTTTCATTTTCTTCCGTGCTTAAATATGGGTCAATTTTCTATTTGTTTTGAAAATCTTCGACAGATAGCCTTCTCCTTTTTAATGTTAATGCTATTAGATTTGGGAACTTTTACTTTTCGCATCACTACATATAATTTTTCTTCTTAAGCTTGCAATAGACTATATATATCTCAATAAATACTATTGCGAATTTTGAATATAAATCTAAAATTAGCAACAGTAAAATTATCAAATTACCTTTAACTAATATTGGTATCGCAATATTTCCCTTTCTTTCAATACACTTATTCAGGTTTCGATCCATCAGAGAACATCGTCCTATATATGGAGCTGAAATAATAATTTAGTGATTAACTAATTTTTTAAGTAATTATCTTGCAACCCAATTAAAGTCACATATAGCTCATATATATATATATATATATATATATATATATATATATATATATATATTAAAACCATATATTCAATATATCTAATTACTTGTTCTAATATCTTCTCTACTGTGTTGGCGATAATCCTCGACTCCCATATAATATTCTTATTATCCTAACCACCACCTGGTATCCCTTAATTTTAAGAAATAGAAGTTTAAATTTTGAAGCGTTGTGTACACAGTGTTAAATTTTGAACAATGAGAAAACTTGAAGACTTTATCGAAAAATGGAAACTTTTCTCATCGGGAAATAGCAAGGAGAAAATGTATTTCCCATCATACTGTGGACAGAGTAGTGAAATAAGTTAAAAAAAAATTAATTTTTAGTTCGACTGGGCGCACTCGTTTCCAATAATGGGCTAGAAAAAATACAAAGCGCTGATTCGTATTTCTATAAATAAAGTTTGGAAAATCAATAACGTCCTCTTAGAAAAGGCTACGCAATCTATAGGAAAGCAACGTAAACATATCAGAATGAACATTAAATTTGCGATTGTACGAAGAAAAAATTTATAGTCTGTCCTACAGTCCTGCAGAAAAACCAAAATTGAAAGAAATAAATAAAGAAAGCGAGGTTACAGTCGAGGTAGCCCAAAGATCTCTCAATTGATGACTGGAAAAAGGTATTCATCATTCGTTTCATTTAAATTCTTATAATTTTACACATTATTGGTAAATTAGGAATTTAATCAAAAACATCTTTTTTAAAGGTGGTGTTCGGTAATGAATCGCGGTTAAAAGCAGTTAAAAGCGGTATGAGACCTAGCTCGAGGAGAGGGCAAACTGCCCATTTTCATGAAAGTCTAGTCAAACATTATTCAATTATAGTAATTTGGTCCTACATATTAGGAGAAGGCATTGAACCTATTTATATCGTTACTGGAACGAAGATGAAGTAGGTTCAATACAAAGAATTGATGCAGTCAATGTTAATTCCATATATTGTTCCTTTATGTTGCCTACAGATTTATACAAGATGTGGAAAGGTAATTCTTCAGACCTAAACCCAATTGAAAACATTTGAAGTGATAGTATTAAATAAGAGAAATAATGCAGAGCGCTTCTGGAAAGAAAATCTGCAATATTACTTATCTTTTAAATACGTGTTCATATTTACATTTCCTCGTCAGACTAACAGTTTGCTGTACTGTAAACCATATTTGTATATAAATATTATTCGAAGGTTAATACTGAGATATACTTGCTTCAGTCAACTGTATAGTTCAGTGTTACTTATTTAATTTTTTCTTTTTTGTAATAGTTCTTTCCTCGCAATTGAAAGGAGGTTTAAGTGTAGTTTGATATACGTTTATAACAGTTTTCTAATAGTAACCATCTTTATAAATTTAAGGAAAAATTTTCCCTATTTCCCCACTTAACTCCACTGTCGCGGCTTCTAGTAATGTCACAGAAAATATGAAAAGAATTGAATTTAAAACTTGAATATTAAATATATTTATTCAGAGACATTTATCCGTCGTATTTTAATATACGATATGTTTATTAAGCACGCGGAAAAAATTCAGAGGCAATTTTTTGTGCTATTTTATGAATTTTTTGTCTTCGGATGATTTTGGAAAAACACTTTGTTTCGAACACATGAAAATTGCTGGATTGCTAGAGGTAAAATTCACTTACGACGTGCTTCATCCCCAAACTTTATTTCTTCGATTTTTTCCTGTAAGGGAGAATGAATCATTGATAAATATAATGCAATAAGAAGCAATCCTGGCATTTTTGAAAGAGTTCAGCAGCATCCTAACTGATGGTGGTCGTTTTTAACACTTTTGTAGGTTAAGAATCGTTAATCGAACATGTATGGGATTATTGACTTCGTACGAGGCAAAAAAGATAGCCAAATAATCAATCAACTGTATGATATACTTTTGGCAAAATGGAATAACATTCCATCAGAATTTCTGATGAAACTGTTTGTTAGTTTAGCCGAGAGTCAGAAGTGTAATATCTGCTCAAAATGGTCACACTAAATACTAGTATTATTATCTTCGTAATTAATATTTTTCAATTACATATATGAAATTATTTTTGTTGTATTATTAATAAAAAAAGTGTGTGTGTGGAAGAGAATCTCTTTTAGCTATTTCTTTAAAAATGTTGCAAAACGATAAATTTTCTATGGCGGCCACTTATATGACAATTACTATAAACTAATAAAATAAACATATCAAAATTTAAAATTTAGGAAATTCTTAATTGAATAAAGAACACTATTCAAGTAATATTTTTAGTTCCATAGTTGATTATTGAGGTCGTTACTTTCTGAACGTTCATTACACTAAGGAATAAATAATACACAAGATTATATATTGGGTCAAAAAGTTGATTGGCATTGGTTGCCGATAACTAAAGAACAACAACTCACAGCGACACCACCGACGGCTCGTTTTTTAGATGACCTTCCGAACGTTAGTTTGAGCGTAGAAACATTGTAATCGGTGCAGTGGTTGGAAAGTTATTCGCACTTGAAAATGGAGAAGAATAATGAGAAATTTCGCTATATTCTGCAATATTATTATGATAAGGGGAAGAACGCTGCGCAGGCTTGTGATAAAATTTGTGCTGTGTACGGTGAAGGTACTTTATCGAAATCTGTTGCGCGGAAATGGTTCGCTCGCTTTCGTTCTGGAAATTTCAATGTGAAAGATGAGTCACGCTCCGGACGTCCAATCACTGAAAAATCTGATGAAATTCTTGAAAAAGTCCAACAAGATAAGCATATCAGCAGTGTCGATATTGGCATGGAGCTAGGCATTGACCACAAAACTGTTTTGAACCATTTACACAAAGCTGGTTACAAAAAAAAGCTTGACGTATGGGTTCCTCATGAGTTGATATGATGGACCGAATTAACATCTGCGAAATGAAATCGAGCCGTTTCATTTAATAACCGGAGATGAAAAATGGATTACGTACGATAATCGGAAGCGTAAAAGATCGTGGATAAAGGATGGTGAGCCGTCACAAGCGTTCGCTAAGCCAACATTGACGCCAAAAAAAGTGATGCTGTGTGTATGGTGGGACTGGAGGGGAATCGGTCAGACGATTGATTCTCAACTCTACTGTGCACAACTAGAGAGATTACGCCAGGCGATTGAAAGAAAACGGCCCGAATTGATTAATAGGAAAGGTGTTGTCTTCCATCGTGACAACGCCCGACCACACACTTCTTTGATGACCCGTCAAAAATTGAGAGAGTTTGGTTGGGAAGTTTTGATGCACCCACCTTACAGTCCGGATATAGCACCCTCTGACTATCATCTGTTTCGATCTCTGCAGAACTCTCTCAATGGAATTAAGTTGGTTTCAAAAGAAGCCTGTGAAAACTACTTGATTCAGTTTTTCGACCAGAAACCACAGAAGTTTTTCACAGATGGGATCATGGATCCATCAAAAAAATGGCGAAAAATTGTCTATAATAATGGAGCATATTCGTTTTAAATGAATTCGTCCACGCGCCATGCGGGGACCAGTTGAATTTTACTGAAAAAACGCCACGAACTTTTTCCCAGACCCAATATTTACTGAAATTAGTTTCATCTGTTAGGATATTATCGAACCAGTACAGTGCAGATTACAATCTCCTTTATATAGGAAAGCCAAAAGCAATAATTAAATCGGATTACATGTTAAAATATTTTTATTTGTCGGTAAAAGATCATTCTTACAAATATCTATAAATATAAATTACAGGGAAACATTAAGAACTAATGAGTTTATTAGGGTCAATTAGAGTAAGAGATTAAAATAGTGAAATAGTGAATGTTAAGAACTAAGATAGATTTAAAATAGGTGAATTGTTCAAATCTAATTGATCGTAAAGAGGGGTAACATAATTGAGGTCATTACATTTCTTAGTCTCCATGCATTCCAAGAAATTTAGTTTTGGACTTTTGTTACATACGTGAAGGATTTCCAGTTTAAAATTTTTAAGTACATATATTCTGGTTCGCGTCTATTATAGGGTTGCTGAAGTTAAAATCATTTCTTTGGTATTTTAGGCGTAAATGTTCTTTTGTTCTAATATTAAATGTTTTGCCTGATAGGTCAATATACACATATTTCATTCTGGGTATTGAAGTTTATAAACACCGCATTTCTGCACAGGAGCAGTTTTATCTTTTGTGTTAAATAACATTTTGAATAAATTAATATTAAAAACTATATTGCTACTCAGATTTTGATTAAGGAACATTGCGATTGATGGTTACGTTTTGAAGGTTTTTCGGTTCTATTAATAATTTGCGGATAAATTAGGTTGATTGTATTTACGTTCTTTCTTATTAAGCTATTAAAATTTTTCTGGAAAATTATTATTTTTCGCTATATTTTTAATGATATTTAATACATAGACAATATAATAGTGGAGTTCTCTGGTACTGATAGACAACTCAAGTCATAATACAAATACAAATTATTAATTGAAAAATCTGTTAACTTTCTAGACCGTACTAAAAGGCGAACAGCAATAAAAAAATAACAAAATTAAATATCGTTAAAATTATAGCGAAAAGTAATAATTTCCCAGAAAGATTAAGTAATAGGTTAATGAATAAAAAAGGACGTAAATACAATCTTAACCTAATTTCTCCGCATATTAACAATTAAACAGAAAAAACTTTCAAAACATTACCTTATTTTGGGACTGAAAAATTAGTAATGTCCCTTAACACAAATTTAAGTAGCAATAAAGTCTTTAAAACAGATATTAATTTAGGCAAAATATTATTTAACGCAATAGGTAAAAAGATAAAAAGTAGAAGAAATACGATGTTTATTAACTTCATATGTATGTATATTGGCCAACCAGGGAAAACATTTAAAATTAGAACAGAAGAATATCTACGAAGCCTGAATTTCCAAAGAAATGATTCCAACTTCAGCAAACATCTAATAAACACAAACCATAATATACATAAAGATTTTAAGCTGGAAATACTTCACATAGGTGACAAAAGTTTTCAACTTAATTTCTTAGTATGCAGGGAGATTACTAATAAGTGTAATAATTTCAATTCTGTTACCCTTCTTAATGGTCAATTAGATTTCATTGAGTAATATCTTAATTCTTAGCATTCACTATTTCTATTTTAATCTCTTACTCTAATTATACCTAATAACTTCATTATATTTTTTCCTGTTATTTATATTTGCAGATATTTCGAGGAATAATCTTTTACCGACAAATAATTTTGTATGTATATTTTACCTCTATCCCCTTCCTGTAATCGGATTTAAGTATTGCTTTTTGTTTTCCTATATGAACGAGATTGTAACCTGTATTGTACTTGCTCGATAATGTCTTAATAGATGAAAGTAGTCGCAGTAAATATATAATATAGTGTGAAATTTAGATATTCCTTACTTTTACGTTCACGTTCAAATCTGCCGATGGGCACCTTTTTAAATGAGAAATGATGATAAAATAAATGTTGTATATTTTGGGTCCCCAATAATCGAAATACTATTACATTACATCAAGTAGACTGTACAGCACAGTAATACGATGGTACGGTAATAAATGTAATGTAATAAATATAATAAATATTGTTTATTAAAGGTATTCGTTTGAATTTGATTACGTAGTTATATTTTCCAACAAAGAAATGTATATTTTAACAAATCCTCTTTACATGTTTATATAACTGTCAATATGTCTTTTACTCCCATGTACTACATACTAAAGAAAAGCATGTACTTCTAATTATGAAGCAAAATACTCTTGTCTTATAAGGATATAATGATTCATGTAGTTGTATTTTATTTTAACGTATTTTTGTTAAGAAAGTGTCAATCTCAAACAAATACATTTTAGTCAAATAATAACGAAATCTACAACTTTTACCCATTTTTCTGTATAAATGTTCGACAACATTTGTAAATACAAAATAAATGGAGCGAGCAGTCACCCCGTTCTATAGAAGCAAAATTCATATAGTGTTCTCTTAAGGAATATACAGTAGATTCTTCTTAAATATGCAAAGTAAAGAATTATTTATAATTTGATTAAAATTTGTAAAACTACAATAATCGTAATAATAACTGTGTGTATTTGTGTCTCTGATATTCAATATATTGTTATATGTATACTTACCCAGATTTGTAGCAAGAGTTTCGTAAACAGTACAAATAAAAATAGATACCAAGAACTTCATTATAGCAACCGTACAGGTGCTTTGGTACTTAAAGCTTTGTCGAAGCGATATTTATACATCTTCCACTATTTACCAGATAACTTGAGATTAAAACAAACAACTAAGACAAATACATAATTGTTGTGCCTGTATTTAAAATCTTTTGAGTTTCAATATTTTGCCAACAATAACAGCTCATCGAAACTGTTTACTTTCCGATGAAAATAAGTAATTTGATGAGATTAAATCTCAAGTTAAGGAAAATATAATTCTTTGACTCCATACAAAATAAAATAAAAATACTCTATTGAACTTTGACTTATAACAGAACTACTTATTGAATTGGTGAAAATTCATGACCGAATTAATAAATGCACAAGTGATACAATTTCACTAATTTTATTTTTAATTGATGTACATGACTAAAGCCGATTACATCTTCATTTATAGTAGTCTGATTGATATTTACTGGTTTTCTCTTGAGAGACGTGTAATATGTTAAGTGTGAACGTAGCATTCAGTGATTTCAACGACGCGATTTACTCTCTGTACCATCGAAATTAGAGACTACATCGAATTATCCTTCGTGGTTCTCGTTGGAACTGCGATCCAATATTGAAAGCATACTATCATCGTATGTGGAAAAAGACTAGAGATATAGACTATTTCAATGAATTTAAGCGTTTAAAAAATTATATTATACAAAAAATTGATCTCTAAATCTTATCGACGGCATTTATTAGCAGTGCAAACGAATGTAAAGTATAATTCCTCCACAATGTGGAGTTCCGCAAATAGCAAAAGCAGATCAAATGGAATACCTGGAAGACTTTATAATGATGAAAGGGAATTTACTAGTTCTCTCGAATCATCAATCCCTTTGCAAACACATTTGCTAGTGTATATACTAGGAGTAACCGAGATGTCTACTCTGATTGCATTGCTTACTGTCCTTTTAGTACAATTCCGTCGGTAACCTTTGATACCTAACAAATGAATTGCAAGTAATGATTTCTTACCAGTTTTTTGATTCGACATTTGAAATTTGTCCTAGCCGTGTGCCACTACGCACAACATTGAGCCTTTCCCTAAAGAAAATTCAGCCTTTCCCTAAAGACAATTTTCCTGATCTATGAAAATGAGCAAAAGCGTCTCCATAATTATCGTCCTATATCTATCTTGCAAAAGTTTTTGAGCATCTATATATTCAAACGTTCGGTCATTTTTATTATTAAGTCAATAGAATAACATTAACTATTCTTTGCATTATTTCTGAATATATTGCCTTATACGAGGAGTGGCAATTAAATAACGAGACTGGTGTGACAAAAATTATTTATTGCAAATAAACATATATTTAACTTTTATCCCCTTTAACATACTTTCCAATACTGTAGTTCATAAGTTGTCAGTCTCTTCAACAACTCTGCCGCTTTTACTTTTTCTTGATTAACAGACTGAAAATGTGTTTCTTTTAATGTACTTTTCACTTTTGGGAACAGGTAGAAGTCACATGGTGCGAGATCTGGCGAATACGAAGCATGATCAAGCACAGCAAAGCGGTTGTCCGCTAAAAACTGCTTCATAGATAGGTCACCATTTTTGCACAAACTTTTGTAATGTTTAATTCATTATGAAAAATGTATCTTACTGTTTCTTCTTTAATGTTTACCATATCGGCAATCATCCGAATGCTCAGACGTGGGTTTTTTCACAATTTCATTAATTTTCTGAACGTTCCCTTAAGTTCTTGCAGTCACGGATCGACCAGGACATTCATCATCTTCGACCTCTTTCCGACCTTCAGCAAATCGTTTGTGCCATCCATAAACTCGCGCACGTGACATAACATTATCACAAAACATCTCCTTTAAGATTCGTGTACATTCTGTTGGCGATTTTTTTAATTTGACAAGGAATTTCAGGGTAATTCGCTGCTAGATTTTTATGTTAACCATTATCACGGCACTACTAAGTAACAGTGCCCTCTACAATTAAAGCTCGAAAACTAAAGCAGAGATACGAAACTGTGGGTCGTTGCTTGGGATGTATCAAGACATTCCAATTACAGCCTCGCCCAACGCGGCCGCGTGATGGAAGTAGCGCAGTCTCGTTATTTAATTGCCGTATCTCTTATTTAATGTATTATGCCGCTAAACTCTTCTATTCAAGCTTAGTTTTTTTTTGGTTTTACTCCTCCTGCAATTGCATTTACCAAGTCATATTTAGATCGCTTCTCTTACCTGTATTCAATAGATACCGCTCTAACGAATTTGTTACCATATCAGGTGTTCCATAGGGTTATCATCTGGTCCACTTTAATTTATTTTTCATTCACGAATTCTTACTAAAAGTGAATTGTCCTAATTTAGCACTTACAATATAAAACTTTTTCCGAAATTTATGCTATTGATTTTCGAACTTTGCCTTATTATAACCTCATGTGATGTATGTATTTCAATTAAAATTAAATGTCGATAAGTGCTGGGTGTTGTTACTTATACAAAGAAGAGTACTCAGCTTTTACTAGATTATAAGATTGGCGACAAGATTTTGCCTAAAACACTTAGTTATTAAGGATTTGAAAGCTCCTTTAGATCCGCAATTTGTGTTTAAATCACACATTGAGCGAGTATCTGCGTCTGCGAGAAAATCTCTTGGCTTTATTATGCGTATTTAAAGATATTTTACAAATCCTGACATTCTGAAATTTCTATTTTGCATACGTTATGAGCAAAATTGAATATATTGATATTGTATGGTATCTCACCTATCCTTCACACTGTACGTTATTGGATAAGATTTACGGGAGGTTCTTAAAATATTTATTTTACAAGATGTATGGAATATTTTTACCGACTGAAACTAATCAAGTGCAATTATTTTCACGGCACAATACGACATCCCTTTTGGATAAAAGAAATGAACATTAAGAAGTTTCTGTGTCTGATATACAATAAGATTTAAAGCGAATTTTTATTATCGAGAGAGGTCCATGTTCTAAGTGTTTCTGCCAAATTTGGGCGCGTTTTACATTTACGAATGACGAGTACTGGACACCAGTACACCAGTACTCGCACATTATAAGACACTTATAATGTGCGCCTCTAATGGTTATATGTAAAAATGTAGATAAACTCTTTTCTGATGTGTTTTTTGAGTTTAAATAAGTGTTTTGTTTTTTTTATGATTTAGCAGTTGCAGAAATAGTGTTTTATTTACAATATGTATTATTGTTGTCTAAGTGAGAATAATACCTGTTGGATAATAAAGGCATATTATTATTATTATGATATTTGTATCACCACACAGAGGCTTTTTTGCATGCCTAAAGTAGAATAAATTCTAATGTACAGTGTAGAAACTCTAGGGAAATGATTTTTTTACAATACGCAAAAAAAACAAAATGACAATAAGTTTGAAATATTCGGAAAATCACGTTCTGTTGGATTATTCATTTTTCTATTCTCTAAATAGATTTAATAACGGAGAATCCTTTATGTAAATTTTATTCATTTATTAAATTTTTCTATTTTTTTAAGTTTATTAATTTCTAAACGTTCTAATAAATTTAGTTTATATCTTCGTTAGCTTTTATTGAATCCAGGAAAGAATACAATAACTTGACAAAATTAGAAAAAAAAAGTTATTTCAAAAAATAATTTAGAAACCTGATAATAAATAAAATAAGTTTATTTATTCGTCATCACTTAAAATTTCAATACCGCTTAATGTATCACCACTATCGACGAATTAAGATTCTTTTTACGAAGATCCTGTATTAACAGTGAAATTCATGCTATCTATAGCATCATCTAGTAGATATTCTTGCAGCAGCATTTCAATTTCAATTTTTTCAAAAGTTCACAAATTTTTCTTCACTTATCAACTCCAACAGTATCAAATTTTTCTCGAGTTTTCCACATCCTTAATATGGAAGACTGTATTGGGTGCTCACACAGTTCTTCGCAGTAGTCCATATGTTCTCAATTTGATTTAATTAGGGATAATACGGAGGTAACAGTTAAACCGAGTGACTATAATGGTACAATAAAGCATCAAGCCTGCAAGTAATATAATTTGATATTGATAACATTGTTGTAGATGGTACATACTTGTAGCGAGTTTCGAAATGAGGTTTGTTCATTTGAATAATATTATATAATTTAGTTTCGTCGACTCTTCTGAAAAATCTGTTTCTTTCTGCTAACTACGCCTTCATTCTATTTTTTCGTGAAGCTGAAATTATGTTTTTTTCATTTAAATCGCTGTGATAAGGTGCATTGTCTATTCCGAACACACATCGTCCTAATATTTTGGATAGCATTTATTTTTCTACCCACCTCATGAAATTTTTGTAGTTGATCATGGTAATCACCACTTTTTTGACTTTTAATTAAAAACATAATATTGAATATAAATTACGCTATTGTGATATGCCGTTCAGGTAAATATAAACATGAACGGCATATCAATAAGCCATTATGCACAAATCCTTGTTCACCTCCAGGTTGTACAATAATTAACAGAGACACCTTTGCTATAGGCCGCTTATACCACTTGCATTATGATCGTACCAACCTTTACTCATTTTGTGGCTACTACGAATATATGTTTCATAAGTTTATATTATGGTTCGCCCTTCATTTCGGAAGCTTTCATTTTCTTTTAAAATTGAATTCTCTCCCATCGAATGTCATATGTCTTCATTAGAATTTTCCTATTGGTTTCAGTGTTTCGCCACCTAAAATTTGCTCGCATGTAAGAATGTATATGCACTAATTCACTAATAATATACCTGAAACAAATTTTTTTAAAATATAATCAATGAAGTTGACCTGGATCCTGTAAACGATAACCCGATATCTTTAATTTTTTATGCAATTCCTACAATATACAGATATGTAAATAAACACTCATTTCAACAAATTGTGAGTATCTACCTACAGCTTATAAATTACAAATTGTTCTTCTTATGGTCTCGGGGTCTTTTTTTACGAGGTGTACTAAAAGAAGGGCCAGCAACAGCCTCAGCAATCTCACTTTCTCTTAAAATTTTTTAATATGTGTTTTTCGAAACACCAACAGTTTCTAACGTTATTCTTTACAAATACGATTTTGATTAGAAGTTAGATTAGATACTAAATACATTATAAAGTTACTTATATTGATACAATAGAATTGTTAGGTCATTTTCGACTTCGTATTACATAAATTTGGAAACATTATGAATTATTATTACACAACCTTGACTGTGAATTACAGCTCCTTTAACACCCATTTTTGATTTAGTCGCCATGAAGCCAGAAGCTTTAATATCGTTAGATTCTCTAGTTTGCCACTAAACGTAGAAAGTATAGAGAAGCGTCTTGAAAAATACGGTTTTTTTAATATAATGTAAGCTTTCACGAAATTCAAATAGAACGAAACAGCATAAATAACTTAGTAAACAGCGGAATAAACAAACTACATAACCTCGCAGATACAAGTATAAACAATATGGTGGAATCACTTTGGGAATATTGGTGAATAAATCGGAGCGCCACTGTTCGTTGCCTAGCAACAGAGGGACGCTTTATAATCTGGTTCATTGCGTATGTGAAGTAATGTACCATTCTCTAACCAAATGGACTATAAAGTAGCGCACAGCAAAAATTATTATCGTTTGATCATTCGCTTAAAAAAAATAAGGTTTAACTATCCTGCTCAAGAAGATCGCATACCACACAGTTTTAGGGCAAAATAAGGTCGCTAATGAATAGAGCGGCGACGAAAGTGGCAATACCATAGGCGGTACGGTAGAACGGGCAATTGGTGCGCAGTGAATGAGATCATTCACATCAAATACAATACGGTTCACGGTTGGTGTTTAAGTGTAAATTATAAACTGCGGCGAAAGTGTCCGTAGCAGTGCCGTGTCTAGACTTATTCTTACACAATTAGTGCTTACCTAGTAATATGTAATTTCATAACCCTGGTAATGTGTTGTGGAAGTAACTCTACATCTGCATCATTGCATACGTCTCTACGGTTGCTTCTGTAAATGACGTCCTTCGCGACGAGAAAATGTTTTTGTATAGAGAAAAAGATCGTTCGGCGTCTATTGATGTAATTTTGGCAGAAAGAAGCTGTTGTTCAAAATCATTCCAGGGCTCACTATTTGCACATTTGTCATAAATAGTTCGTAAAACATGCAAGTCCGGATTTTTTTTTAAAACAATAATTTTTGATGAGCTCGTACACCAGCAGCGTCAGTTAAACTATGCAAATGAGCGGTCACATTTTGCACTATGCATAGTGATGCGTCTAAGGGCAGCGAATCGTTTTCGTTTTGAAGTTTTGTAATTGCTTCTACTAATGGATGGTAATTGTTATATATTGTATACAGATCTTCCAGAATTTGGGGATTTTCAAATTGATGTTGACTGTCTCTGATTGCTTGGGATTCGGTTGGCCTAAATTTTGATATAACGGATTTAACTTTGTGAAAATTCTTATGGTAATAAAAAGCTGCATTTAGCCACGTGCCCCCATCGTGTAAGAATGGGTTCCGGTGGTTCCGAAATATCTGGACAAGTTTTATGAAATTCTTTAAGTCGTTTAGGGGATTTAAGAAACACTTGTTTGGTGGATCCAATCAAATGATCAACGTTTTTATAACTACTTCTAACATTTTCAGCAACTAAATGAAGAGCATGGAGTACACAAGTTATGTGTATTAATTTAGGAAAAGTTACTTTTAGTAAACGTCCGAGTAGTAACATAGTAGCAGCACCATCTGTTACAAGCATGCAGACTTGAGTACTATGAATGTGAAATTTCTTTAAGGTGTTCATTATTATTTGCCGAATATTTGCCGCAGTACATGCTTGTATACGTTTACAGGCTAACAAATAGGGCTGTGAAAATATGTTGGCTGATAAAATACGTACGATTACGTTTATTATACTATTTTTTTTTAAATCAGTAGTCTCATCTACACTAATCCACACATTTTTATTATGTAATTCTCTTCTTGCTATATTTTCAAGCCTCTCTCTTAAACGCGGCAAATGTTTCTGTAAAGTTCTTCTTGCAGGTAATTTATAATTTGGCAGATATTTATTCCAGAACACTTGAAAAGGGCGTTTGCTGATTAAACGAAGCGGCAAATTACATGCAGTCAACATAAATAAAAAATCATAAAGGAATGTTGCATAAGGTATTTCATTTCTTTTGTTCAGTTTATGTATTGCATTGTTCACATGTTTTTTACAATTGTCTTTCTTCCGTATTATAAGTCGCTTATTACAAACCAAACACAATACTGCACATCCATCATACTTTAAATCGGGAAATTCTGCTATGTATTTTCTAACCGACGTAGCAAACGGCACAGACTTTCGCGACATGTTTGTGTGAAGTTATTATAAACACTAACCGTGAACCGTATTGTATTTGATGTGAATGATCTCATTCACTGCGCACCAATTGCCCGTTCTACCGTACCGCCTATGGTATTGCCACTTTCGTCGCCGCTCTACTAATGAATTTTACGAGACTTACTTTTGCGTTTAATAATGACAATTTTGCTGTTTACATCACCGTCTAGATAAAAATAAACCTTATCGATCATGAAAAGATTATTTTCGATATCTTGATGATTATTATAAGCGAGGTGACAAAACTCTAGTTTATCAATTTTATCTCGGTTATTTATTTTGTAAACTATTACGATATTATGCAGATGACAAGTTTTCTTTTTTATACATTGTTCGTCTGCTTCGCTTAGTCAAATTCAAAAAACTACCTTATTTAGCGATATACTTTTTAAACAAGCAATAATTACAATTCTTATCCGTTCTTCGTTAAATGCATTGCGGGCAGTCTTTAGTTTTCCGCTTGACTTTTCGTCTTGAATAGACTCCCTTGTTCTCCATTTATGAATGCAATCCTAACTCGTCGTACGCTGAGAACACTGTTGAACACTAAATTGTCGTCGAAAACATCTGCAAACCTCTATTATTAAATTCAATTGCGTAAATTTTCAACATAAATCTGCGATATTCTGTTGATCAACGATCCATTTTGACAAATGCCAACAGTTATAACAAATTCTCCAAAGCCCGGTGTTGCAATTAAAAATAACACCATTGTGAATAGTTGATTAATTTTTTTTTAATAATAATAATCTTTAATGCCCAACAGTTACACAGACCATTTACAGGACATAATGCACTTAAAAATAAAATTAAAATTTAAAACAAAAATAGGTGCAGTTAGTGTAATACAAAGAAAAATAAGAATCCAATTAACAAAAAATATACATACTTATAATAATGTAATCCAAGTCATTTAAAAAAACTGAACGAACAATAATAATAGATGCAAATAAACGAAAGGGATCTTCGTATAATACATTGGCTTTTCTGGACATATGTACTAGTGCAGCCTTATAGAGAACATTGGTTCTTGCCCTAGCTATTGAGAAGGTTGCCGATAATCTAGCGTCAAAACTAGGCACGAGGAAATCAACCTGGGACAACAGCATAGAAGAATTAATAAAATTATTTATTAATTTATAAAGAAAACCGCCAATAGCTTTCTCCCTGCGTATACCAAGAGAATCAAAATTGTGCCTAGCAAGTAGACCCTCATACGTCGAACCAAAGGCAGGATAATGTCCATCAATCCTTTAGGATATATATTTAAGGAACCTCTTTTGCACACGCTCCTGGAGTAACTGCTGGTTATGGTAAAGCAGGTACTACACAACTGAAACATATTCCAATCTGGACTGGACAAGAGAACCGTAAAGAACCTTCGAAGTGTGCAAGCTACTAAAACCCCTGCAAGAACGAATAAGGAACCTAAGACCTCTGGAAGACGATGAAATTATGCTACTTATATGCTTAGAAAAGCTAAGATGCAAGTCGAGCAACACTCCAAGATCCTTGAAGTTCTGTACTCCAGGTATAATGGATTGCAGAACATTGTAGTTATAGTAAAGCGGAGTATCACTTCTACTAATAGAGAGAGCAGCACATTTGTCGATGTTGAGCTTTATCTGATTGTGGGTACACCAATCGTCTATAATGCACAGATTCGATCGAAGATTACTACTGTCGTCAAGTGAATTAATACTGCTGAAGATCTTTAGGTCGTCGTCGTAAGCTAACTCTCTGCAGTCAAGACGTTCCAAGAGATTATTAATGTAAATATTAAACAAAAGGGGTCCCGAATGGGAACCCTGTGGGACTACAGAGGAAATATCGAAGAGCTTAGACGAATACCCATTATAATACACATAAGCGGAACGATTTTGCAGATAGGAAAAAAATAAATTGGTAATATTGGAAGCAAAGCCAAAAGATATCAACTTAGAAATCAAAATGCCAAGAATAATGGTATCGAAAACTTTGCCGAAGTCCGTATATATGACGTCTACTTGCTGACGTTTATCAAGTAGTTCCCCAGTAAATTGAGTGATCTCGACCAGGTTGGTAACAGTAGATCTGCCTTAAATAAATCCATGTTGCCTAATGGATAAGAATGGTTTAACACAGATAAATAACTTGTCATAGAGAATAAGTTCAAATATTTTAGCAAAATTTAACAAGATACTGACAGGTCTATAGTTATTGCCGTCAGAACGCTCCCCCTTCTTAAACACTGCTGTAATTCTGCTTGTCTTCCAGCTACCCGGAAAAGTTGATAAAAAAAACAGGCAATCCGTCATGTCCACAAGTGGTAGATGAGCCAAGGTTCTTGATAGTTGCCAAAACCTCCTCAGTTGTAATGCGGCCGAAGTGTTGAGTTGGTTAACCTCCACATGCACAAAGTCGGCGCCAGAGGACTCCCCCCCCCCCCAGCGTATGAAATGTAAAACAAGCCGGCAAAATTCTCTACTATCTTGGATGGCTCATTAACAAGTACACGATTGAAAGTTAAACAGTCCGGTATCCTACTGACCCCTCGCTTAGAATTAACAAACCGCCAGAATTTATTAGAGCAATGTCCTTCTCCACGGTAAGCTGATATTGTGCATATGCTACCTTGACTTTCGCTTTAATGATAGCACGAAGTCGTGAGAATTCATTTCGATCAGTTATAGCTTTACGTTTCCATTTGCTGAAGTAATGCTCCTTTAAGCTAAGGAGCTTTTTTAACGTCATTATTAAACCAGGGAGGATAGTAGCGAGGTCATTTTTTTCTTAAAGGGACTGAATGTTGAATAATTTCGTAAAGTTTATCATAAAAAGCAGTGAGAGCATCATTAGCATCAGTGAAGTCAGCTAGAAAGGCCCAGTCAAGAGCAGCCAGTAGTGTTGAGAGAGGCCATGTTAACCCTGCGGAAATCGTAACGCTGTTTATTATTAGATGGAAAGTTACATGTAATCACGGCATTTGAAAAATCCATAGCTACAGTTAATGCTGGGTGGTAAGAATCCTCAGGGACTAATTGTACCAAATCACGGGACATATCAAGAGAGCAGTCGACATTGGAGAAACTTAAATCCAGAAGTCTTGAATTATTATTAGTAAAATTATTGTGTTGTGTTAAATTAAGCGTAGACATAAAGCTAAGACGCCATCGTTTTCTGATCATTACTACAAGGAGAATTAAAATTAGGGCAATTGAAATCTCCGAAGATTACAAGTTGTTTGTCGAGCAGGTCCAGAGCAAACATGTCAAAAAACAAATCATACATCTCGTTCGTTACATCAGGTGGGATATAAATGTTGATAAAATATATACATTTAGAATCAATTTTGAATCTGCACATAATGACGTCTACAAATAGAAACCACATAGTTCTGTTACTTATAGTAAATTTATAAGGCATTGCTGGTGACGAGTATAGTGAGTAAAACATATAATGCACATGAGATGACCATAAAACCTATTTCATTCCAAATTTTCAACATTTTTAGATCTCTTGTGATTTTTATGTCTGTCTGAGGTCTTTTGACTTCTGTGGATATTCCTATTAAAGTTAGCCTTTTTTACGACTGTTTAAACCCTATGTGATTTTGATCTGGTTTCATTAATTTTTACATTTTAACTTTGGAAAATCCATATCGACTAGCTCATCAACTTTTTCTATTCGACACCTAATCGACTTCGTCTACGATGTTGATGTTCACAGCTTTTTATGTCTTTACTTGTGTAAATGACCCTGATACATCTTTGCTTTTCTAACTTATTTTGCTCAAGAAGGGTTCTTGTATCGAAGCTGTAAAACTTCTAATTAGTTCTTTTCTACTTTTCTAATTGCCTTCTTCTCTCGTACAACATGTCGTTCATCATTTTTCTGTATCCAAAAGATATGATAAACCCTACAAAGGAATTGTTCGTTAATAACACAAGTTTACCGAATGATGAGTGAATCTTTGAAACATATGTAGAAAAAAGGGTGTTAATATTTGAAAGATTTCTTTTAACATTCGCCTAGCAAGTGTCTGTCTTCACACGCTCTGGAAACTTTGTTGTCGACATGCAAAATAGAAACGTTCTCGTTCTGTCGTTCAAAAAGCATTCGTGTGTTGTACGAGAGAGGGAGGCAATGTTTTTTCATGGAATTTTTTAGATTATTTCAGGGTGTACAGTCATGTAAATTATGGTTATATTTTAAATATGGCAACATGGAGTTTAGAAACAAATTGAATAATGTTTTTGCTGAATTCCCTCGTTTATTTATTCATTACGATCGAAAAAGTGTAATTGCATTATAAATGTTTGTTGAATAAAATTAGTAAACTTTTTCTTGTCTTACAATTATTTATGATAATTTGCTAGTCTGTTTATAGTGCATCTCACCTTACACAAATATTTTGTTATATTATTGCCTTTGACACGCTAATTTTTAAAATAAATATTTGTTATTCCAATAAAGGAATGAAGTAACTATAAATACACACTAAGTGAAATAAGTAAATAAAGAAATTTAATTATAATATATGTATATAACAATATTGATGATTTTTTTGTTCTCCTTATTTGCCAAATATGTATTGTGTTCAAGACATTTTAAATATTTTACTGTATTATTTATTTTTTTAATTATATGTATTCCAGCATTTTTCACATAAAATAAATTCTTACTACTTGATTGATGAAATAAATAAAAAGTACCGCCAATCAAATGTGGTACAATTTGTGTCTACGTACATAAAAATTTTGTAAAGGGACTTAACATAGAATTTTGTTGAATCCATTTACAAAACCTTTATGTACGTAGGCACAAATTGAACCACATTTAATTGGTGGCACTTTCTATTTATTTCATCAATTTGTGTCTACGTACATAAAGATGTTGTAAAAGGTCTTAACAAAATTGTATGTTATGTATATACAAATTAGCAAGACTAACTAGCTTGTTTGGATGAATAAGCTACAATAATTTCTTCAACTCAGCAAGTCTATATCTAATCTGCATACTATTGCGTATACATATTCTTTAACTTCATGTGTCCCTTGCAAAGCGAATTTTCACCTAGACATTTTTCAACACGCTCAACAATAAAAATACATACTCGGCAAGTAACGCTAGCGAACTGATTCAGATATAAGGAATTTTTTAATTTGGACTTTAGAATTTCCATTGTGCGCCATTTCCGTTCTGCCATATGTTTAAAAGTTTGTCTACAAGTTATAAAAAGTAAACATGAAGCGTTTTAATATTCCACATTTTTTTGTGTATAAATACACACATATATTGTGAAATAGGGTGTTGACATGTGAATAAATGTAATTTAATTACAAAATTTGAAGAAACTGGTTCACTTAGCAAGAAAGCAACACGAATGCATCATCGTACTGGTGATCGAACGAAAATATTACTGTACTGAGTGAAAGTGAACGTGATGATCCAAACACAACAATTCGACGTCGCTCAGAACAACTAAACCTTTCAAGAGCCACCGCTAACCGAATTCTAAAGATAAATCTGCATCTGACAATATTCACAATTTAATTGATACAAGAACTGAAACCAACTGACTATTTATAACGTTGTATATTTGTCAATTGGGTATTTAGGGTGAAGAAAATTCTCTTGGTATTGATGAAAAGGAACTGCATCTACAGAAGTGCACTCTTAGGTGTGTTATAATTTTGCTTACGAAAGGATATATAATTTTCTTTTATATTGCAAATGGTATGCGTGAATGTTAGATATTCTGAACATGAATGTATCACCAAATAGAGTATATTGTATAAAAGAAAGAATGGTAGACGTTGTCTAAGAAAGAGAACAGGAAAGCCCAACATTTTCAAGAAATAAGAGCCCAAGAAAATAATTCATAAAAGGAATAAGATGCCAGTTGTACGAGGTGAGCCGTTTATATTTCAGGAATAGCAAACAAAAACAAATTTTTATTATCGAGAATAGCTTTATTGCTTGTCAAAATATTCTCCTTGAACATCAATGCACTTTTGCATTCGTTTAAACCAATCCGAAAAGCATTGCTGTCACTGTGAAGGCAAGATGCAAAATATGAGTTTTGAATGCCTCAGCTGCCTCTTCCGGCGTATGAAACTGTTAACCACGAAGTTTATTCTTCACGTGTGGGAACAAAAAGAAATCACAGGGTGCTAGATCAGGGCTGTACGGCGGATGGCTCATCAATTAAATGTTTTGCCCGGTCAAATATTTAATTGTTTGAATCGATCTGTGAGAGCTCGCATTGTCATGGTTGAGAATGATCTGTCGTTTTCGGTTTGTTTTCCTTATTTCTTCAAAAACCTTTGTCAAACAAAAAAAGTTGTGTACCATTTGAAATTGGACGTTCTACAACTCTCTAAAGGCACGGTTGCAACGTGACCGGTTTTTCCGAAAAAATATACCCACACAGTCGACTGCTGTTTATTATCGGGCTCATACATATAGATCCAAGATTCATCACCTGTGACGATTTTATAAATGTTCTTTGAAGCACCACCATTATATTTTTTGTGCATTTCTTGGCACCAATCGACGCGAGTCCTTTTTTGAGCGGTTGTCAAATTATGTGTTACCCACCGTGAATATAGCTTCTTATCGGCTAAATGTTCATGCAGGATCTTATACACGCTGGTGCTACTAATACCTAGAGATGCCTCGACCTCACGGTACGTCATATGACGGTCTTGCATTATCAACATTTGTGGGACGACCTTCACGAAATTCATCGTCTAAACAACGCCGCTCAAGTTTGAATTCGCTATACCAGCGATATACTCTAGTTTTCGATGGTGCTTCATTATCATATAAAGAACTCAGCTCGTCGATGCATCCTTCTTTTGATAATCCACGCCGAAAGTTATGAAAAATAATTGCACGAAAATGTTCACGAGTTAATTCCACTTTTTCGCTAACATAAAATTTTCAAATTACTGTCAATAATAGAAATAGCAACCGGATAATAAAATTGTCAAGGTAAATATATTGTCAAAAATGGCAAAATTCACGATGCAATCATCAGATCGGAGGCAACACTAACAGTGTTGCCAGGTCCCGAAATACAAACAGCTACTCTCGTAAGTGATATTTTCCCATCCAAATATAATGGAGATGAAACCGTAGATAAAAGAATACAACAACATAGTTACAGTACAATAACATCTGGAGATAATGATTTTTTATCATTTAAATGTTGTAAGATATTGTTTTAAAAATATATAACTTTGATTAAAATATTTAGATTATGTTAGCTATATAAATATCCGTGTAACAAATCAATAGCAGAAGTATCGTATATGGCAATAGAAATATCAGCACGATCTTAAAGAAATAAGAGAATTAAAATTTTAATATCAACTAAAATTCTAAATTAAAAAGTAGTAATCATAATTTAAGTATTTTTGATTTATGTTGAGTTATGTGCTTTCGATTATATTTACTGAAATGAAAACATTTAAATTCATTTTTTCAAATTTTCAAATGATATAGAAAGTTACGAACAGAAGGTTAAGGTATCCCTTAATATCTGTGTAATTGAACTTTATATTTTTATATTTTATTTGTTTTTGAATTAAGAAATTACAAAGGTAAGGAATAGGAATAAACATTTCAATTTTAAGAAATAAATAATTTATTTTGTTATTTATATACAGGATAGAACATCAAATACTACTATTATAATAAAATGTAATAAATATATCATGGGCAATCCCATGCATGTATATATATATATATATATATATATATATAAACTCGTTCTTCATGAACAAATAGTTAAAATTGTTATGATTTATTTTGGAAATACGTAACCGATTAGAAGGGAAGCCTTGTTTAGAAGAGAACTTACCCTGAGAAAAGTAAGTTTAAGTACATGTCCATGTAAGATTTTAATACTATTAATAGAACAAGCAAAAGAAACGATAAAGCTAATGTGCTCAAGAAATATAAAGGAAAATGCAACTTGCGAATTAATGATGCTATTTCCATATCGCACCACAACAATGCAATGGTGATGGAAAATCTTTGTAATGTATGATGTAAGGCAGTCTTTCCGTCCTTATTTCTATATGTTGTGTTTGCACCCCTCCTCAATAACGTTCTAATTATATCTATACTGTGATGTCTGGTTGAAATGTGCAGCGGAGTTTCCCCATGACGATGCCTGTAATCAATATTAGCACCTTTGTCCAATAATAAATTGACAAAGTCGACACGTCGATAGTACAAAGCATTGCTAAGAGGAGTGGTACCATCTTCACCTTGGATATTAACACTTGCACCTTTGGCTATTAGCATATCCATTATATTCCGGTTTTTATCTTTTACGGCGCTATTCAGCAGATTTTGATCCGAGTCGTTCAACGCACTTACATATTCGATTCTCTCCAATAGCAATTTAATAACATTTTCGTGTCTGCCTGTAACCGCCCAGTACAGAGGTCGCTTAAAATTCACGTTAACTCCATTATCTAGCAAAAATTTTGTAATATTTACGTCCCCGTTGAAGCAGGCAAATTCAAGAGCAGTTTTACAGTAATATGAGGTGTCTACATGGGCCCCGTGCTTCAATAAAATTTTTAAAATTTCAATATTCTTCATCCGTGCAGCCATTTGAATCGCAGATAAGTTTTCTTCAGTAGACATTTGATGTCGGCAGTCTTTTACAGTTCCAACGTTAACATCTGCACCATTCTTTAGTAATAATATAACCATATCTATATATTTATTTTTAATGGCAAATTGCAAGGGCGTTTCGCTGTAGTTGACGTTCACATCGACACCATTTTCAATCAGCATTTGCATAATATATTCGTTTCGTTTTTCAACAGCTATACATATAGCTGATATTTCACCTGTTTTGACGTGACGGTAATGCCTCGCGAAAGTTCTCCACACGTCATCCTCATTGTGAGTGTAACAATAACGGTGATCTACGAAGTTAGGGTTCACTCCTTTTTCCAATAACAACTTGACGACTTCTTCATTTTGCTTTTCTGTGGCAATATGTAAGAGACTCGCATCGTTTCTATTCCTCATATCTAATCGCACGTTTGTACCATCTTCTAATAATACTCTAAGCATATCCATATTCCCTACTGCGGCGGCTGTGTGTAAGGCACTAAAGCCACTATCCGTTACAGAAGTAACATCCGCTCCATTGTTTAGTAGTAAGCGGACAATGGTCAAATCTTCCGAATTAGTTGCAATGCTTAACATTTCATTCAAGTCGTTAGCTGTTATTGAATTTGTATTGTGCTTTAATAATACATCGACCACATTTGCATGCGTTTTTTCCACTGCTACATGCAAGGCAGTTTTGGCTTTGTTGTCCTTTAAGAGAATATCTGCATTGTATCCATGTCCTAAAAGTATCTGAATGATATTTATGTCACCTGCTCTTGCAGCAATATGCAAAACCGTTTGACCCTCGCTATTCACTTGGTTAACATTTGCACCTTCTCTTAATAGTCTCTGGAGTTCGTTTTCATTTTTTGTCGTCACTGCATCATGTAAGTCGGTTGTGTTTTCTACACTTTGTGATTTCTTGAAAGCCCACGATAATGCGTTCGCAAATTTTACGTCTTCTGGTTTTATTGAACTCAATACATTATCAAGTTGGTTGAAATTTACTCGGACCATACACGCACCTTTATTTAACAATTGTTTGATCATATTTACGGAGCGCTTCTCTATGGCGACATCTAAAGGAGACATACCGCTGCGATTTATTGAATTAATGTTGGCACCCTGTTTGAGTAATAGTGCAACCGCATCTCCGAATTCGGAGGAAATAGCTTCGTGTAAAATAGTATCAAGATCAATGTTCATTTCTTGAACACTACATTTCTCCAATATTATTTTGACAATATCATATCTCTTAGTATGCCGGACACACGAAGACAGAACCTTCATCAATGTGCTTGTTGTTACAGTCGGACTTCTCATTAAGGACTTGACAATATTTATGTTTCCCTTCTGCAGAGCGACATCAAATGCCGTTTCAGCTCTTTGAAATTGTTGATAATTCACGTCTGCACCATTTTCCAACAGAGTTTCGATAATGCCTTCATCCGATCGATTAACAGCTAGATAAAGAGCAGTTTCATTCCGGTAACACGTAAGGTTTACATTCGCTCCTTTTCTTAGCAATAGGTCCACGATGTCTAAATCCCTGTTTTCAACGGCTTCGTGTAAAGCAGTTCTGCCTCTATAATTTTGTAAGTTAATGATGGTTGCACTATTTTCCAAGAGTTTGTTTATTACAAATACTTTTTCATATATGACGGCAATATGTAAAGCTGTATTTCCGAAATTGTTTCTAAAATCTGGACGTACACCTGCTACTAATAACATTTCGATCAGGTTTCTATTTCCAATTTCTGCAGCGACATGTAGAACATTATTGCTAGAAATATCGATTATATCAGTCTGTGCACCCTTTGCTAGCAATAACTGGGAAACATCTTCGTGATCGTTTCTGACAGCAATATGTAAAGATGTTTTCCCTTTAACATTCCTCAAATTTACGTTGGCTCCATATTCTAGCAATAGCTTGATTACATCCATTTTTCCTTTTCTTGCAGCAACGTGTAAAGGAGTGTCGTTCTCATTGTTACCACAATTCACATGGATTTCATTTTGAGCAAGTAGACAGTGGACAATATCCTTCCCTGAGAAGTTAGCAGCTAAATGAAGGGGAGTGTTACCATTTCTACCTCTAGAATTTATATCCAGTGTGTGGTGAATTAATAGAGATACCATTTCTACTGAATTCGTTAAAACGCTGTAATGTAAAGGTATGTTTTGGAAGTCATCAAATACATTTACGTCTGCTCCTGATTCTATTAAATTTTGTGCTTCGCTTATGTTGCCGCCAATACATTTAATGTGTAAATCCCTGAATCCGTTCGTCACTAAGTTCTTGTCTTGCAGTTTAACCAAATCGAGAATATTACTTAGCTGATTGACGTCTATCGCTTTCTTGATGGCACGATGAAAATGGTATGGAACTAGCGACGGATTCTTTTTCAACTGCATCATCGCAGTGGGCAAGTTATACATGATATTAAAATTTATATCTTTCTGCATAAAGGTCTCGCCTCTGTGTTCTAGATATTTATTCATAATATTAGTTAAACCTAAATAAGATAATTCTTTGAAAAACGCATCATAATTAGGATCAGGTGGATGTTCCAACATTTCGAACCACGTTTTTTTCGTAAATAAATCACGTCCATAAAAATCGCATTTGTTTTTTTCCATATACTTAATAACTGTGTTTAAAATTTGCAGTTTCTTTATAGAATTTTTGTGCGTGTTTTCTATTGACAACATAGATACTGCTAAATGTAAAACACTCCTACCGCACTTGTCGAGTTGTTTTAAACAATTGCCCTCTCTACAAAGTTGTTCTACTCGTTCCAGATCTTCGTTTAAAACAGCCTTATGAAGCTCTAAGCTTTCACAAAGGATGTTGTCAAACATATATTTTAAGTGCCCCTTATTTGAAGTGACAATTTCTTTGTAAAGATCTTTAGCACAATTTTGGTCTATATTTTCGGCTAACCATTCTGCTGCTAGGTATTCGGCAATTGTTTGATATACAAAGATGGGATATTCTTCCGAGAAACAGACAATGATTCCCATTTTCACCTTATTGGTATCGATACATTTTTCCTTTAATATCTCATAACTAAGGTTTTGATCGGCAATTATCTTTTTACCGGATTCACCGAATGTTACTAGCAATGCTAAAAGTTTATGTTCTCTTAAAACATCTTCTCTTTGATGAGGTGATTTGTTATTAGAAGTAAACATTATCTTAAGCCAACGATCTATTTTCTCATCTACGATTTCTTTCTGCAATTTGCAAATATTATTGCAGCTAACTTTAGAAGAATTCTTCTTATAGAAAGGAATTAGAAATTTTAAATACAAAGGATTTTCTAAGAGCACCGCAGGAATTTTGTATATGTCTGAATTTCTTACTCCCTTATTTTTTAAATATTTCTTGGCGGCGTTTATATCCAATCGCTCTATTTTTATTAGTTCGGCTCCGAAATCGTTAGTTAACAAATTATCAACGATTAACCTGGACGCAATGATTATTCTTATTTTACTCCTTGCAAGTGCGTTTATAAATTTCAATACTTGTGCTTCGCAAGCCGGCAAAACTTTATCCAGAGAATCTAAAAGCACCACGAGTCTGTTAGTATCGTGATGATACTTGCATAAGGAATTTAGAAGGTCAATATTCCACAAACTACAAGAATTCAAAATTGTTAAATTTTCAAATCTACGTAGCATAAATTCTAATGGGTAGTCATACAAATTTTTATTGTCTTTTTCCAAATCCTCGCGGTAATCGATTAAATCACAGAGTATGACATAGTTCTGTTTATCACATTTATTGAATAGGGATTGAAGGAGTGTTGATTTCCCTATTCCTGGTTCTCCAGTTATGATAGCTACGCCGTTTGTTGTTTCATCAAAAAAAGAGTCCTCTTCGAACTTGCGTCCTTCGTATAGGATGTGTGAATTAACATTTCGATCATTTTTATATTTCAATAGTATCATGGTACCGTTACTCACGTGAATCTGAAATACTGGATATTTGTTACATGAAAACTTCAACCAGTTCTCGTCGATATATTGCTCCCTAGCAGCAATATAAACACTTTCGTTCTTCTCCAACTTATCCTTTATTTGTTCGCCGATTTCTTTGACAGATTCATTAATAATTTGTGACCTAATGCTCGCTTCGAGCGAGTCTATATCTCCCATCAAGAAACAAATTCTTTTCTTCCCTTTATAACTGAAGAACGACTTTTGTATTATCGCTCTTTGCAAATACCTGGGAATATATTCTTCTTGGCTTTTATGAATTCTCTTTCCGATGACGGGAGTTAATCTTGTGTTTTCAGAATAGATGCCGTTTCCATTCTCGTCAGTGATTAAGCTATTCATATCCGATACGTCATCCGTTAGGATTTGTAATCTCTGATGGAAGTGCAGTCGTTTCAAGCGACATATTGAATAATTTCTGTACGAATGATTATTTTCGATTTTTTTGATGTAACTGTCTACTTCAGGAGCTTTACAACTTATTATGATATTATCATCTACTTCCAGATTTACTGGCCGCGGATTTAGATCATCCTCAATAATAAATGCCATTGAATGAGTTGCCTGCAAAGAACACTCCTCTAAGCATAGTTTGAAGGTTTTCTTCATTAGACTGAGCACATTCGAACATTTGAATTTTTCCATTACATTTTCATCATCGCCAACAATTCTCGATAATTCAACGGGATCACGTCCTTGCAATGATACGACTATTCCATTCAGTAGCTCTTCCCTGAGCAACAGGGTCTTTGTGTCACGGATATCTCCCAAACTAGCAAATGTTTTCAAATTATGGGAACTTGTCTCGTTCGCTATTTTATTGTTCTTATCTAAAAAAATGAATTTTTTATTTAAATGTCTGTAACTCATTAGTATGTCAATATTGCACTCTACACTCAATATTAATGGTAAATAATCGTATTTCCACAATTCGGTTAATAATTCATCAAGGGTATCCGGTACTGTTGGCCAATATTTTACATTTCTTTTTAGTGTGAGTTCTTTAATTTTTTTACGATCTAATACGTCATTTAGTAAACGATTTATGTAATCGTTACAATTAATATCCCACTGCAGCAAGTTTTCTAATATTTGGAAGAGGTAACCAAATAAATAAGGTTTCATGTCCATTCTGTCTTCGTCCAAAATAGTAATGTAATGATTTAAAGTAAGTTCGTTCCAAATACGCGCAAGCTCATCGTGTATCTCGACTGAACTTACAGGTTTAATAATAAATGAAGACAAAGAGATTCTTAATATCTCGATTTCGAAAATTTCCTTCGTCAGATATTTGTCTTCATTTATTTTAAAATACTCGTTAACGAAATTCACGATTTGATGTGTTTTCTTTTTTCCGTATATATTTTCGTTTAGTTTCGATAATTTTGAAATATGTTCTATAATTTTATCATTGTTTGGCTGATTTAAAAATAAGTGATATCTTTCGAAAAAATCCTTTTCTTTTTGTACGAGTTCCCCTTTAATTTTGGTTTGAGGTTTAAGTTTGCAACAAATTCCTTCTTCCGAAAATGTAAATATTCTATCGCGTATTTCTCGATTAAGTTTAATCACATCACACCATATATTGTCTACTAGAATTGTATCTTGCTTCGGTAACGTATATGTATTACAAAAAAAACAAAATTCAATATTTTCTTTAGGAACGTCAAAAATAAATTCATTAAGACTTTTGGTCTTGCTATCGATTATTTTGTTTTTTTCCTCGATATCATCTGTACTGTCTCTTTTCTCTAGAATAATTTTATTTTTGCTCTCTATTAATTTGATCTTGTTAATAATTTCCGACAAATTTTCTCGATAACTACGCAATGCTTTCTTCTCAAAACTGTCATATACTTTAATAGAAGTTTGATGCTTTATTTTCCCCAAATAAACGTAAGGATACGGTTTGGACTCGTACCACACTTTGACCATAAAATCATCAAAAATCGGAATGTCTCGATTTATACAAATGTGAAAATCTGTCACGTGTTCATTCTCTGATAGGCATGCTCCAATGTAAACGACGACTCTGTAATGATATTCAGTTCCGGTGTTAAACTTTCCTAAATCGACGGACATTTTTTCTATTGAAGGCCACCTACAAAAAGTGCAGTAATATTAGTAACACCACTTTAAAAAATTCTACTTTTTGTCTGTTACCGCGAATTTCATAGCTAATAAATCTTATTTATAACACTCTATTTTCAACTCTACAGTTAAAATTTTGTGTACACAAACAGTTATTTCAATATTTTTTTTCGTCGTTTATGTGCATATTTAGAACAGTATCACACTGTGTTAAGACTATTAGCGGAAGCTTTTCGCTGTGATTAGTTTAAAAAGTTGTTGTTTAAACAATCTAAAACATATTCAAAGATTATAGAAAAAGTATTTCTGAGTTTGTTAAATGTACCAATTACAAAAATAACAAACCTCGAGCTTCTAATTGTGTTTGTAAATCTTGTGTTGAATACCTACGATTATGGAAAAGCGGTAAAAGAAGTGCCTTTAAATTTGGAATCGCAACTATCAGGTTGTTACAAATGTAATGTCCGTTTTTCCTTCAGTCTGAACTGAATCGCACCTGTGTGAAGACGTGTATGTTTTTGGTGAAAATTATTATTGTATTTGTAGAAAAGGGTATTTATTTTGAAGTGTGTACCTGTTCCATTTCTTGGAAAGATTAATACACCTGTCCTTGTCTCGCCTATGGAAATGCTGTCGGCAAGAGATATTCGGGCAATTTAGCTCTTTCAATTTAAAAAGGGATTAAATGCAGCTGCAACAACGCGAGAAATTAATCAGACGTTCGGTGAAACCACGCGTAATGAACGTACATTACGGCGATGGTTAAAGTTAAAAAATTCAGCGAGGGAAATTTTGATTTGGAAAATGAGCCTCGCGGATATACGCGTAGCACCGTTAATGACGACGAGCTGCGTGTAGAAGTTGAAAGTAATCCGTCGACAACAGTGCGTAGCCTTGCAGAAACATTTCAAGTGTCCATTGCCACCATTAGTCGTCACCTTTCTTCGATTGGCAAAGTGAAGAAACTCGATCGACGGGTGCTGCACCAATTACCGGAAGCCAATAAGCTCCGTCGATTAGAGGTGGCTACCTTTTTGGCTAATCGACGGAAAGTTGAACCGTTTCTTCATCGAGTGGTAACGTGTGACGAAAAGTGGATACTTTATGATAATCGGAGACGGTCAGGACAATGGTTAGATCGAGGTGAAGCACCAAGACAGCATGCATGAGCATCACTTCACCCGCGAAAGATTATGGTGACTGTATGGTGGACCAGTAAGGGTATTATTCACTATTCGTTTTTGCAACCTGGTGAAACCATCACGGCAGCGTCCTATTGTGCCGAACTGGAAAGTATGCATGGAAAATTGAGCCGCTTGCAGCCCTCACTAGTCAATAGACATGGACCCATACTTCTTCATGATAATGCAAGACCTCATGTTACAATCCAAAAACTTTCGGAATTTGGTTACGAAATTCTCCCTCACCCACCTTATTCACCTGACCTTTCGCCAACTGATTTTCATTTTTTCCGAAGTTTAGACAATCACTTAAAAAATGGGAACTTCCCTGACCGGGAGTCTGTAATAGCAGTGTTGGGCAAGATGTGAGCCGTCAAAACCTAGATTTCTTTTCAAAGGGAATTTTTCAGCTTCCAGGCCGTTGACAACAAACTATTGATGTAAATGGAGACTATTTTGCAGAATAAATAATTATATTTTTTTAAATTTAGACTTTTTTATTCCTTACAAAATCGGACATTTCATATGTAACAACCTGATATTTGGCGAAAATCAGGACGATTGTTATTTTTGTAGTCTTGACATAAAGTCTATACAGAATAAAAATCGAGCTAAATTGTACTTCGTCTGTCAGCTTCCCCTTTAATATTGAGTTGTCCCAGTTGAATGAAACTGACCCAATGCTTTTCGCAGAGTGAGCTGAATGATATTGTAAGAAACTCGAGTCTCTCTACACAAGCCACAAGCCTTCAATTCAAAAAATTTTGCATAAAGAATTGTGTGCAAAAAAATTAGTTTCCTGTTGGATACCGCATCTGTTAATCGAAGAACAGAAAGCAGCCAGGGTGAATTGGTGTCAAAAAACTCTAAATCGCTTCAACGCCGGAAACTCTAGAAACGTGTACAACATTATCAGTGGTGATGAATCTTGGGTTTGCTCATACGAACCAGAAAATAAACGCTAGTCGTCTGTTTGGGTGTTCCTAGGTGACCAAAGCCTACAAAAATCATCCGTTCTCGAAGTGTCTCCAAAATCATGGTCGCGACATTTGTCTCGAAAACAGGTCATGTAGCAACAATTCCCCTACAAGATCAAACAATTATTACTGCGGATTGGTATATAACAATTTGTTTGCCGCAAGTCATCGCTGAGCTTCGAAAAATCAACCCCGCATGACTAATCATCCTCCACCAAGACAATGCAAGTTTCCACACAGCACTCAAGACAATTGAATTTTTAACGCAACAAAACTTCGAATTGTTGGACCATTTTACGTACAGTCCGGACCTAAGTCCCAACGATTTCTTTACGTTTCCGAAAATTAAGAATGGACTGCGTGGTCAAAGGTTCTAGTCCTCAGAACGAGTTGTCGATACTGCCTTCGAAAACGCAATCTTGACTGCACTAATAAACGAGTGGACCAACTGCTTCCAGAGTTGATTCGAGCGCATGCAAAAGTGTATTAACCTTCGTAGAAAATACTTCGAAAACAATGAAGTCTTTAAAATATCTACTTTTTATTCCAGTTTTATTTGCAAAACTTAGAAGACAACCCTAAACAGATCGTGTAGATTTCTCTATTCTTCTTTAAAGATTGTCCACAAACCTACATTACTGCGAATAGAGTATTATCTTACTAAAATAATTTTAGTTCATGCACGTCTGCAACACATCAAGGATTTCATTCTTAATTACTGTATTTGTATTATTAAAAAGGTTTTTTTAATCAAACTACCGCTTTCTTCTAGAAGAACGTCGTGAACTCTGCTACGAACTGTAAGCAGGCGACTAAAATTTTTCTTCGGTAATGCAGAAATAATCAATCTAAACAGACTTTCCTACCCAGTTTAAATTCGTTTGACGTATGGAGATTATTTCATTTATTCTTTGCTAAAATAAGACCTAAATTCCATTGCGTTGTAGTAGCTGAATTATCATTTAAAAAAGAAACACTCACCAGCAAACCCACGATGCTTACTAGTCCAACGGTACATTGTAACTAAAGACTTTAGATTATTATACAAGCTAACAATACAATCACTACACTATATGCCGGCGTACGTTTCCGGCCCTAATTTGATATCGTCTAATCAATTCTGCCGCACCTGTATTTGGATACCGAATTTCATTGCACTTCCCTTCTCTGGTACCAATATACCGGTGTACTGTACATTTACTTCATATACCGATAATTTTCACTACTAGTGGAATGGCTTACTAGTACATAGATTTAAAAAACGACTTAATAACAAAATATTGAAATGTACGAGGATGATCCCATAGGTACCCGACTTGACCTAGAGATGGCGGTAGTTGTTTGAAAAGTATTACTCTATTAGAAAGTACACAATCTATAAAGCATATGTTTCAAGTTTGAAGCCGCCACGTTGTTTAGTATTTGTTTGGCAGCCATCAATAGTGAACGTTTTCAGTGAATTTGTAAAAATGGAGAAAATTGGTCATCGTTACGTGACACAATACTTTTATTTAAAAGGCCTAAACCCAACCGATACAAAAGCTGAACTGGATTCTACTCTGGGTGAGTCTGCTCCTTCGTTTACAGCAGTGAAATATTGGGTAACAGAGTTTAAACGAAGCCGTACGAGCTACCAAGACGAGCATCGCAGTGGTCGACCAAATAAGGTGACGACACCAGAAATGGTGAAGAAAATCCACAAAGCGGTACTGGATGATTGTCGACTGAAAGTGCGCGACCTAGCAGACATAGTAGGCATTTCAAAAAGTGCGGTACATCGCATATTATCTGAAAATTTGGACACGAGAATGCTGTGTGCAAGATGGGTACCACGTTTGTTCACATTCGAGCAAAAACAGTGTTCTGAAGATGTTTCAATTCAGTGTTTAGCGAAGTTTCACAGCAACAAAGCAGAATTTTTGCGCCGTTTAATAACCATGGATGAAATATGGGTCCATCACTTCACACCCGAGACAAAAGAATAATCAAAATAATGGACTCAAAAGGGAGAACCGGCTCCAAAGGAGGCGAAGACCGTTTCATCTGCAGGCAAGGTCATGGCATCGGTTTTTTGGAGTGCGCGTGGAATAATTTCATTGACTATCTTGAAAAAGGAAAAACTATCAACGGCGAGTATTATGAGAACTTATTGCAACGTTTGAGCGAAGAAATCATGCAAAAATGGCCGCATTTGGCTAAGAAGAAAGTGTTGTTTCATAAATACAATGCACCAGCTCACAAAACCGTTATTGCGATGGCCAAAATTAATGAATTAAAGTTTGAATTGCTACCCCATGCACCCTATTCGCCAGATTTAGCCCCCTCGGATTATTTTCTGTTCCGAAACTTGAAAAAATGACTCAGTGTCAAAGATTCTCCAACGATAAAGAAGTGATGTCGGCAGTTACTGGCTATTTTGAGGAGGGGATTGTGTATAGAGCTGAAAGGAGATTATGTTGAAAAGCACATTATTGCATGAAGAAAATTGAAAAATATGTTGAACTTGCATTTACCACACTTTTAAGAATAACAAGGTTATCCTAACATAATAAATCATCGAAGAAAAGTATACTGTAAATTATAAGAAAAAAAATAACTGAAAAATAGTATTAAATAACTATTTACTGAATTAAAATTATCCTTAGAGTAACCCCCAACGCATTAGGAAATCAAAGTGTTTTAATATCCAGGAAAGCGTCCTTAAGAAAAAAATATTTATGAAAATATTTGATAGTCCAAAATACGATAATGAAATTCTGTAATGCTGAAGGATGGATGGATTAAACTGAGCTCAGCAATACAGAAATCACATAGTTGAAGACAAGAAAGGAACATTTTTAGGTTTGATTTTAATAAATGTTAGTAAAGCTATATTTAGAGAATATCGAACCGTTGTAGAAAATTACTGCTGTAATGTCATGAACTGTATAATATCTGGCAGTTGAATTTGAGCCACCTTCTGATTTTGGTATATTTTCATATTTATCAGAAATAAAAGAAAAACAGACATATTATTAATAGGAAATGTTTATTTATGCTTTAAAGATGATATTATATTAATATTTTGACTTTAACTATTGCACAAATTTTATCTGGCATACTCGAAATATAATTTTTTCCACTTGTGCAGATTTGCATTCTCTTGCCAATGTCTCTGAATACTATCTTTGGAAACAGCTACTCTTGGGATAGGAGATCAGTACGTAAACTTTTTCAACATACATTTTCGATCGAATTTAGATCTGATAAGTTTCCAGGTCAAGGTTATAGATTATATAGATATGGAACGCAGCTTCATCCTGCATGAAGGTAACTATATGGTCCTTCTTCTTTATTTAATGAGTATAAGAAAGGCAAAAATACAGTTTTAACAACCTATTAAAATACAAAGTTCTGGTGACCATATCCATGACCATATCATTACTGATGGTGGATGTTTAATTTTTTCTGTACAACTTCATCATTATAACGTTATTTGGGTCTTTGGCTAATGAAATTAAACTCCTTGTCAATACTTTGGGTCGAAATTTATCCCTGAAGATCACCTCTTCGAAAGGGAATATAACTTGTAAAAATGAATTTATTATAAAAAGTGATACTTTCAAGAAATTATTCATTAATGATAGAATTTGTACTCCATTACCTTTTTCCAATCTTCGACCATAAAATTTCTCTGCATTTTAGCCCATTTCAGACATTCTTGTTTCTTTTTTGGTATTCCTGGCTGGTCTGTGACTTTTGATTCTGGCAGGGTACAACTCTTAAATGTTTATATTATGCACTTATTAATTTATCTAGTAGCGGTTTAGCAGAAGATTGTCTATTTTCGAGTGCTGTTTTTATAATTAGTCGCTCGTCTCTCTCGGTAGTTTTGGAACTCCGTGGCAATGTGACTGCGACTGGTACGATGTTGACAGAATATTTTCTCAAATTAATGCGGCTTTTTTGAATTATTGCAATTTGTCGGGTCGACTACTTGCCTCTTTTAAATAAAGTATCTATTTTAATTTTATCCGCACTACTAACACCTTTTATTTTCTCCATTACGAATAAATTATAAAGCTCAACAATCCACCAAAGAAAGTAAACTATTAATAAAATTTACAATGTATTATTAAAACACTTTAATGCAATTCTTAACATGGACACGTATAAATTTCAACTGGATATTATTCGTAGTGTAGCTTCACATATTTCATTATCTGTGTTTAGACCCTAGTAGGAAGTAATAATCCAAAACTGATATTGAGGGGATCTTTCGAATGTTATAATGACGTTTTTCTTTTCAAGAAATATGTAAATATATCCTCTCTCAACAACTAAATCCGTTTACAAACGAAATTTTGGGATATACTTAAATACAAATAACTTGTATATTACAAATTTCGCAAAGGTAGCTCTAGTTCAATTGCCAGGTACTGTATATATACTGTATATATATATATATATATATGTATATATATATATATATATATATATACTGTATATATGGACAATAACCAATATGTGTGCAATATTTTCATTCATTACCTAATACAAGAGCATGGTCTAGATAATATCCACTGCCGTACAGCAAGAGCTGTAGTGAACTCTTTGAAATAAGAAAACATTCCAGTATTCCCTTCGCCCAACTGATTTGGATTCATTTCATAACAGTCGAACTGTGGCAAGTAAAATTCTTACATACAGTTAATAAAAGTAACATTGAATATATCTTGTTTCCCCACGAGTAGACACATACATAAATCAAATCGGATAGATTATTTTCTAATTCAATGAATACATGTACTTTCAATATATGTGTGTGTATATAAAGGCTGTTTCAAATTGCGCGGTTTTTTTAAGAATAAATAAAATATAATTGGCTCACTGAATTTGTCTAGGTATGTGGGCATCTAAAAAGTGTCATGTATGACATTTATAAAAATGGCTTCGTATACGGTACAACAACGCGTCCAAATTGTTGAATTATTTTATGAAAATCAGCGTTCCGTGAAAAGAAAAAGAAAATCACGTGAATTTTGTGGTTTACATAATCGTAAATCTGAAAGCACTATTGATCGAATTATAAAAAATTTCAAGAGACCGGTTCCCTGGAAGATCAGAAAAGTGAAAAATACAGACGTAATGGTCGTTCACAAGAAAATATTGGTTTGGTTCGCGAAAGTGTTGCTGAAGATCCTGAAATGTCCACTGGACGACGTTTACAACAACTTGGATTTAGTGTATCAACAACATGGCGTATTTTACACAAGGATTTAGCTCTGAAGGCATACAAGGTTCAAATAGCACAGGAACTGAAGCCATTATATCATATTAGATCATTTAACACGTCGTTCATTTTCATCAATGAACAATAAGCTGATTTCTCTCGAAAAATAATGTTTTCAGATGAGGCACATTTTGAACTTGGTGGTTATATATATATATATATATATATATATATATATATATATATATACAGAATTGCTGCATCTAGGGTGAGGAAAATCCACGAATTATTCATGAGAAATCTATGCATCCTAAACGAGTTATTGTTTGGTGAGCATAATAGTCAGGTGGTGTAATTGGACCTTACTTCTTTGAAAATGTTGCTGGTGAAGCTGTAACTGTCAATGGTAATCGATATCGTCGGATGATAATCGAATTTTTGTGGCCTGAATTAATGAATATTGATCTAGAGGGCGCTACACCTCACTTTGCACACGAATCATTTGATTTATTGAGAGAAAAATTTTCTGGACATGTAATCTCAAGAAACGGTGATGCTAATTGGCCACCAAGATCATGTGAATTGACACCGTTAGACTATTTTCTTTGGGGTTATGTGAAAAGTCAGGTTTATAAAAACAATCCACAATCAATTCCTGCTTTGAAAAATGAAATTATTCGTGTCATTGGTGATATAGAACCTCAATTATGTCAAAATGTCATTGAAAATTTTGACAAAACAGTGGACGTCTGTGGAGCTGCAAGAGGATTCCATTTGGCAGATATTATTTTTCGCATATAAATGTCATAACTGATACTTCAATTACCAATAAAAAGTTTTAGAAAGTGAATGCAAATTATGTGTTTTATTTATTCTTTAAAAAAACCGCGAAATTTGAAACACTCTTTATATATATATATATATATATATATATAAGATATAAATGTATAAGATTTCTAAGTGATATAATTTCAGTACAACCTATCATAAAGCAATTGTGAAACGAGTATCTCTTATACTAACATATGGATCAATAAGTCCAGAGACTAACAATGAAAACAACATTTTTTTTGCAAAATTTTTTTTTATTCATCAACATAATCACCTTTTAGGGTGATACAATGGTTCCAACGCTTTTCCAATTTTTCAATACCATGTTTATAAAAAAAATTATCTTTCGCTTCAAAATAAGCTTCAGTTTCAGCGATGACCTCCTCATTTGAGCCAAATCTTTTTCCCTGGAGCATTTTTTTAAGATCAGCAAAGAGCCAGTAGTCACTGGGGGCTAAATCTGGCGAATATGGGGGGTGGGGAAGCAGATCAAAACCCATTCAATTTTGCCATTGTTTTCATTGTGGCATGCATTGTCTTGGTGAAAAAGGATTTTTTTTCTCTGCATGTGCGGTCGTTTTTTTGCGATTTCCTCCTTCAAAAGCACCAGTCAGTCAATATAATAATCACTGTTGATCATTTACCTTTTTCGAAAATGAAAATCACGCCATGTGTATCCCAAAAAACTGACGCCAGGACTTTGCCAGCTGACTGCTGCGTTTTCGGACGTTTCGGACGGCTTTCGCCAGCTGTGCGCCACTCAAATGACTGCCGCTTCGACTCTGGAGTGTAGTGATGTATTGTTTCGTCCATGGTCACGTAAATCTTTTTTGTTGCAGTAAATGATAAACAGCTTTCTGAATCATACCGTTGCTGTTTTTGTTCCAATAAAAATCGCGGCACCCACTTGGAAAAAACCTTTTTCATGCTCAATTTTTCATGAAGGATAGTAAATACACTTCCATAAATCTGTGTCATCTCAGCAATCTCACGGAGCTTCACTTTACGATCTTTCATTATAATTTTTGTCACTTCACTCACATTTTCCGGTGTAACGGCTTCCACAGGTCTACCCGAGCGTTCCGCGTCATTTGTGTCGATACGACCACGTTTAAACTATATATATATACAAGATCCGGGTAACATTTTTCAATCCATTGTTTTGCTGCGTGGTATTAAAAAACAATGTTTTATCAGAACACGAAACTCGGTTTTTTCCATTGTTTAAACAAACTACAAAACGACTTTACAACCTCGATAACTCAGCTGTTTCTGGTCCGATCGACTTAAAATTTTGACACGTTTCAAGCAAAGGTTAGTACTCTAGAAAGACGTGGTTACTGGTTTACTACGAACACCATATATGGGTTAGTCTCGGGACTTATTGATCCATGTGTTAAATACGCCATATTCCGGCGTCAGTATTAACAACTGAACTGTTGTTTGTTTCCTAGTTTTGTATTGTACTAGGAATTCCTGACAATTTAATGTTCAAAAAAGCATTTTATAATATCAAATATATTTATACATGAATTGTAAATACCTACTTGTTTTTCCGCATTCTCGAAAATAATTTCACTAACAATACGCAAAAAAATAATTTGAATTATGTATTACTTATTACTGCTAGTCGTTAAAAAAACTAGCCAAGTGAAAAAATATAAAATTGAACAAAAAAATAAGGTTTTATATCAAAGTTTACTTTCGATAAGATAATTTTCAAGAGTATTAAAAAGTTTGTTTTTTTAAAATTTTTGTAGCAGCACATGAAGTAAATGAATGCGACGAATATATTCTATATTAATGAAAATTGATGTATTTTTTTTGAAAATAATTTTGCTGAAAATTATGCTCGATCCCTTTGCTCTATCGAGTCTTTAAAAAATTAAATTATTATATCAATATCAATATATTATGTAGATACTTTGCTATCTACTGAATATTTTTTTTATTAATCTTATCTTTAAGAAAGATTGTCAATATGCTTTTTTTATTTAATACAGAATGACTCAGAATTAATGTCTTGCCTTTTTAGTGCAAACATTGACAATAATTCTTAGGCGGAATTCTGAGCAATTGAAAGGAATTGTTTGAAATTGAAAGCCGTTTCAAAACAAGGAAGTTTTACTTTTGTGCTGGTTATAAGCTTTTCAGTGGCAATAAGTAAGATGGCGATAAGAAAAATTTTTTCCACAAAATTAAACTAACAATGGGAACTTCAATAACATACAGGAAAATCAAAATGATATACGCTATTCACGAGTATCGTAATCAATTGACGTTTGTATTAGGTTGCCAGATATATATTTTCTGATGTACATATTAGGTATCAAAGACTTGTTAAAATTGTAATACTAATGACAATAATAATAAGCTTTATTGTCCAAGAGGACAAGTTCCAAATTACAGGGCAACTAATACTATCTGAAAAATAAAACTTAAAACGTAAAGTAAAAGTATTATAAGTAATAAGAAAATAAACTAATGGAATAGAATGAACGTAAACAGATTTTTTATAATACGAGGGCGGTTCCAAAAGTACCCGACCCAACAAAGAAAACACAAAAATTTTGGAAAGAAATATATTTATTTTTCAACATAATCTCCTTTCAGCTCCATACACTTTTCCCAGCAATGTTCAATAATTTCAATACACTTTTTATAATAAGAACTGTCTTGCTCCTCAAAATAACCATTAACTGCCGACATCACTTCTTCATCGTTGGAAAATATTTGACCACTGAGCCATTTTTTCAAGTTTGGGAACAGAAAATAATCCGACAGGGCTAAATCTGGCGAATAGAGTGTATGAGGTAGCAATTCGAAGTTTAATTTATTACTTTTAGTCATTGCAATAACGGATTTATAAGCTGACACATTGTCTTGATGAAACAACACTTTCTTCTTAGCCAAATGCGGCGGTTTTTGCTTGATTTCTTCGCTCTAACGTTACAATAAGTTCGCATAATACTCGTCGCTGATAGCTTTTCTTTTTCAAGATAGTCAATGAAAATTATGCCACGCGCATCGCAAAAAAACCGATTCCATGACCTTGCCTGCAAATGAAACAGTCTTCGCCTTCTTTGGGGCCGGTTCTCTCTTTTGAATTCATTGTTTTAATTGTTCTTTTGTCTCGGGTGTGAAGTGATGGACCCATGTTTCATCGTTGGTTGTGAAACGGTGCAAAACTTCTGCTTTGTTGCTGTGGAACTTCGCTAAACACTCAATTGAAACACCTTCACGACACTGTTTTTGCTCGAGTGTTAGCAAACGCGGCACCCATCTCGCACACAGCTTTATCATGTCCAAATTTTAAGATAATATGCGATGTACCACAATTTTTGAAATGCCTACTATGTCTGATAGCTCGCTCACTTTCAGTCTACGATCATCAAATATCGCTTTGTGAATTTTCTTCACCATTTCTGGAGTCGTCACCTCATTTGTTCAACCACTGCGATGCTCGTCTTGGTAGCTCGTATGGCCTCGTTTAAACTCTGCTACCCAATATTTCACTGTTGTAAACGAAGGAGCAGACTAACCCAGAGTAAAATCCAGTTCAGCTTTCATATCGGCTGGGTTGAGGCCTTTCAAATAAAAGTATTGTTTCACGTAACAATGACCAATTTTATCCACTTTTACAAATTCACTGAAAACGTTCATTATTGATGGCTGCCAAACAAATACTAAACAACGTGGCGTCTTCAAATTTGAAACACATGCTTTATAGATTATATAATTTCTAATACAATAATATTTTTCAAACAACTACGACCATCTCAATGTCAGGCCGGGTACTTATCGGATCACCCTCGTATTGAGCAGCAATGAGATTAGTCGTATGAAAGGAAGGAAAACTAGAACAACAATCTCTAGATATGGTAATAAAATTTTAACACATCACATATAGAGGTGGTTTCATTACAACTTTGGTACGCGGATACGGTAAATAAAAAATTACAGGACACCGTCTGCCAAATTGAAAAACTAATAAATTAATTTATCGAAGAAGGGTAGGCGATTCTATATTATTATGATATAATACAGATAAAAGCGATACTATAAGAAATACGCTCAAACTGTAAAGAAAAGGGCTTGAATATTTATTAACATCCTACAGTGTTTGACGATAAAACCTAAGCTCTTTCTGGTTGACGAGATAAAAAAAAACTATTGTTCACAATTGGAAATGTATAACTGAAAAAGATATCCCCCGAAACGTCGTTAATATACATCAAATGCTTTATTAACTGTTAAAACTCCCAATAAAAAAAGAGTAAAGATTATAATCTGAACTTTAAGCATTGTCTTCCGAAGTAAATATAGTTTTATAAATATTAAGAGATGGAATTGATTGTATTATAGTGTAAAGGAAAAAATGTAAATAAATAATTTAAGAATATTATCTGCTTCTGGGTTTCCGGGCTGGAACCGCGTCACTAGTATATCTGCCGACGTTTCAGTTTTCAGTTTTCAGTGCAGTAGTTCAGCCCTGAAGATGTCCCATACAAATGGGTACGAAACGTCGGCAGATATACTAGTGACGCGGTTCCAGCCCGGAAACCCAGAAGCAGATAGCATGGACCACGACCGCGGAAGTCTACGTACCAAATTAATTTAAGAATATGTTGCACCATCTCCGATTATGAGTTTTTAATCCCTCCTGAATCAATAGAAATTTTTATTTCATGTTTAATTAAGTTTGTGAATATTAATTAAACGCGCATAGGTTTACACTTGCTCGCTCACTTTTCATTTCTGTAATTTTTCTTAAAAAAAGGAGTAATTTTTTTTGCTAGTTACTGAAATAGTCTTGTACTGTTATGGGGAGCAAATATGGTGGAATATATTTATTCTCCTGGGATATTATTGCTGACTATTAGTCTCTATACTCATGGCTATGGATCAAAACATTACATTCAGCCATTTCTTTAACGAATTGGAATTTGTGTAAGTTGCTTTCAAAAAGTTTATACTAAATCGTAAATATAGAATATTATATCTTATACACATTTAAAAAGCTAAGATTAAGATGAAATTAAAATAAAGTATTTCTAACCAGAGTTTTACAGACTTTATTTACATAATTACATATAGTCATAATTTATATATACACACATTTTTATAACCGAACTATATAATTGAAATACCTTCACCAGTGTTATACTTTTAATGTCTACAATTCATTCCGATAAATTACGAGGGTAGCTGTTTATATTTCGGGAATAGCAAACAAAAAAAAAATTTTATTATCGAAAATAGTTTAATTGCTTTTCAAAATATTCTCCTTGAAAATCAATGCACTTTTGCATTCGTTTAAACCAATCCGAAAAGCATTGCTGCCACTGTGAAGGCGATATCTCCAAAATAGGAGTTTTGTATGCCTCAACTGCCTCTTTCTGGCGTAGAAAACCCCTGACCACGAAGTTTATTCTTCACGTGTGGGAATAAACAGAAATCACAGGGTGCTAGATCAGGGCTGTACGGCGAATGGCTCATCAATTCAATGTTTTGCCCGGTCAAATATTCAATTGTTTGAATCGATCTGTGAGAGTTCGCATTGTCATGGTGGAGAAAGATTTGTCGTTTTTGGTTTATTTTTCTTATTTCTTCAAAAACTTTTGGCAAACAAATAGTTCTGTACCGTTCGGAATTAACCGTTCTACAACTCTCTAGGGGCACGGTTGGAACGTGACCGGTTTTTTCGAAAAAACAGGCGACCATTTGTTTTAATGTTTGCGAGTTAATTCCATTTTTTCGTTGACATAAAATTTTCAAATTACTGTCAATAATAGAAATAGCAACCGGATAATAAAACTGTCAAGGTAAATATATTGTCAAAAATGACAAACTTCAAGATGCATCATCAGATCGGAACTGGCACTGTTAGTGTTGCCAGTTCCCAAAATATAAACGGCTAGCCTCGTATTACATGGATGTATAATATTCTCCTAATTGTTTATTTATATATTTCTTGTATTTTCGGCAATGGTGGTGTAAGTTTTACGACATTCACATAGAAAGTGATAATTCATTTCAATTTAGATATTCGAAGTCAACCGAAAAAAAAACAATTTTCCGTTTTCCTGGGCTTGTATTTATTATAAATTTCAGTAATAAGAAATTCGAAATGTGAAAATATTTATTTTTATCGAAGCTAAAAATATTGTAAAGTGCAATGCTACCTTTGTGAAAAATCCTGAAGTTGTTTAACTCCGTTCATCAAATTTCAGTGAAAATTTCGTGAAAAAATCTCGTGTTTCTCCATCCCGTGTAGTGTTCGTAGTCAAGTATGCACTTACCAAAAAAGTAAGGTGCACAAGTACTTTTTTATACAAATATCAGCAACGTGCATAATCAGGTTACGATATAAAACGAATTTTGCAGAGCAATTGCAATTTCTTTAAATTAAACAGTACCCTTTTGCGTTTTAATCTAAATCTGTCATAATCATCTACTGTATTTGCTATTGTTGTTTCCTGCTTAAGTTTATCAATCAATAAGGAGAGTAGTCATGGTCTACATCGTGAAAATACCGATAAACGCTATAGTCTTCTTTTCTAAAAGCACCACAGTCTTCTTTCCTCAAATCTTAGCTTCTATTAAAAATATAATTTATAATAAAATTCACAGCATTATTCAATGCAACCGTGACAATTCATGGAACTTCAGCGAAATTCTCTCCATTACAGAGTAGTTTACAAAGAGAAACATAGTAGAATTAAATTAAATGAAAAGTTTAGTACTCTAGAATTTAACTTTCCAATCCTTTGATAATGCTTAATAAGAAAACTAAGCCCGTCCCTGATCGAATATTTAAAACTTGAGAGAATTGTATAAAACACTTCTCTTCGAGGTTGTATTTTTCTGCTTCTAATGATATATTACCTTCAATTATTAAATAATCGCACTAAATATAATAATTTTTATTATTATCTAATGCATCCTCCACCAATTACACTAAGAAAATGAAAAAAAATTATTTTATCATCTCCTAATATACGACTGCTCTTATTATCTAATTTCGAACAGATTGTATATGTACTTGCTCCATAATATCTTAACAGACAAAATTAGATGCAGTAAATATGTCAATATCATAGAGGAATTGGTTTTGATATCCAACGGTGAGACTCGATCAGCTAAATGATCTAGAACTTCAAGGCTAAAATGCAAAAGCTGGTGACACAGGGCAAGGATTATATAAAATCTGGAACAGACGTAACTAAAATCAATATTAGAAGGCATATGATAATAATAAAGATAATAATAATAATAACGTCGTTTTACAGGGGACATTAATAGACCATGAGTTATTTCGCTTGTGCTCGTGGTCGGTCTAGTAACTTGTTTATTAATTTAATTAATTAATTCTAAGTAATAAATAGAGCACTTTGTATAAATTTCACACTATATACGAGGGAGCGTTTTTATATTCGCGGAATGGGGGACAAGGGGTGGAAATAAAAAAACCAAATTATTTTTCTTTTTCAATATATTCACCTGCAAGACGGATACATTTTTCACATCTTTCAATTAATTTATTTATACCCTCATAAAAAAATGATTTCTCTTTATCTGCAAAATACGCCGAAACTGCCTCCTTGATTTCATCATCGGCAGTAAATTTTTTACCCCGCAGCTCTTTTTTCATTTTGGGAAACAGGTAATAATCACTCGGGGCCAGGTCTGGGCTGTAGGGTGGGTGATTCACAATTTTGAAGCCCACCTTATGCAGGGCAGCTAATGCAACGCGGCTCTTGTGGACGGGCGCGTTGTCGTGCAAAAGCAGAACACATTTTGTCAATTTTCCCCGTCTTTTCTCTTTAATGGCTTCTTTTAGTCGCTCTAATATTGAAGCGTAGTATTCCCCGGTTATAGAAACACCTTTATCTTTATAATCAATCAACAATATTCCTTCTGAGTCCCAAATTACCGTTGCCATGGGTTTCCCAGTTGATTGTGACACTTTAAATTTCTTGGGAGGTGCTGTGCCCTTTTTATGCCACTGCATGGAGTCTTGTTTGGACTCAGGTTCATAATGATGAACCCAAGTTTCGTCTCCAGTAACAATTCCACTCAATACACCATCCTGGTCTTCATTACAGGGGTCCAAAAATACACGCGAACACTCTACGCGCTGTTGTTTTTGCGGCGGCGTGAGCATTCTCGGCACCCATCTTGCGCTGACCTTAGACATGCCGAGATGATCGTGTAGGATTTTAAAAATTGTTGTATCGGATACTCCAACCATTTCTGCGAGTTGTTTCTTCTTTAGTCGAGCATCTTCGAGTACAATTTGTTCAACTTTTTGGATAAGTGCTGGCGTGGTCACCTCAATGCTCCTGCCCGGCCTCGGGTCGTCTTCAAGGGATTCCCTTCCTTGTTTAAATAAACTATGCCACTTGTACACCATGGTTTTTCCTGGACAAGAGTCGCCGTAAACTAATGACATCTCATTCATTATGGTCGCGACTGATTTTCCTTGCCTGGTAAGGAACTTTATAACGGCACGATATTCGATTTTTTCCATATTTCACTTTTCACTCCTGATTATGTTACTTGGTTGACGATAGCTCAAAGACTAACTGTCTAATAACAATGAAACTTCGTATTTATACTAATCATGAGTCGCTGCACAGGCCAGGCCCCCAATGCGCCTACTCACCCCTCTACAACCCGCTCATTCCGCGAATATAAAAACGCTCCCTCGTATATATCGGTGAGACTCGATCAGCTAAATGATCTAGAACTTCAAGGCTAAAATGCAGAAGCTGGTGACACAGGGCAAGGATTATATAAAATCTGGAACAGACGTAACTAAAATCAATATTAGAAGGCATATGATACAATAATAATAAAGATAATAATAATAATAATAACGTCGTTTTACAGGGGACATTGATAGACCATGAGTTATTTCGCTTGTGCTCGTGGTCGGTCTAGTAACTTGTTTATTAATTTAATTAATTAATTCTTTGTATAAATTTCACACTATATATATGATTTTAGTTACGTCTGTTCCAGATTTTATATAATCCTTGCCCTGTCACCAGCTTTTGCATTTTAGCCTTGAAGTTCTAGATCATTTAGCTGATCGAGTCTCACCGTTGGATATCAAAACCAATTCCTCTATGATATTGACCCCCTCAACTGTATGTGCTTTTATCTGTGTACATGAACCTGAATCACGTTTGCCTCGATGGCTTGTTTTTCCCATGAGGCTCTTGGCTTGCAACCTCTCATACATTCTTTTCTACCTCCTTTTGTATTTGAGTTTACTCTATACCTTCAATTGGAAAAGAAAAAAGTTAACTGTGAAAAATATCTACAAGAAATTCATTTCTATAATCACACATGCTGGTCAAAAGAACGTCATAGCAATACAGTTAAATCGTGAATTTAGCCTTGTAGATGCAAAGAAAAAAACGAGCAGTCAATTTTATAATTCTGTAAATTCAATAGATAGATAGCACATTGAGGATCCCTTTTGTCCGAGATTGACGTCGTATTAGACAACAAATTCGATTTTGTAATATAAATGCATGAGATTGAAGAAGTTATAACATAACCTGCAAACCATCAATTAAGACTTGGAAAATTGTGCATGAATAAAAATGGACCGTCTACGAATAAAACCATACCGATTTTAGGATAAGAATACAGAGCTCGTTCAAAGTTTCACAAACTTAGGAAAAATAGCAATCGATCGACAATTTGATAAAAGTGATTTACCTCCTTGCTTATAGACTCTGGGGTCTCCATAAAAAATCAATCAATATTATTTCAAAAATTTCTCACACCTGTAAATTCTGTAGACAAACTTGTACCCTCAAGAATCGTGACCAGTTCAGGAAGAGGGAATAAGACTTCCTACCACCAACAGGTTGGAAACTTGCCAGAATATGTCCACTTTCTAAGAGGCGCGATATTACTAATATTAAGTATTATAGATCTCTGGATATTTTGTTTAACTTTAGATTTATGAAAGCTTCTACGCTGCTTTATCATGACAACGATAAGATCATATATTTCTCCATTGAAGCATGGTTTTACGGTTAGACGATCATCTACAATAAAACTTACGACAATCACTCAGGATTTTTCAACAGAATTTAATAATAGTGGTTAGATGGATAAGCATATTTTTCAAATGCACTTAATACAATTAATCACCTTATGCTTTTGCGTACGCTTCGCTCGCTTGGTATCGACCCTGAGCCCTTAGCTCTTTACATAGTCACTTGAAGCAAAAGTCAAATTTCGTACACTACTAGGAACTTGCATCGTAACTTATATTACCACTTCTGGTGTACCACAAGGATCAAATCCTGGCCCATTTCTATACAACGTGTTTATTAATGACTTGACTACACCCATCCATTATTCAATGTTACTTTATGCAGATAACGTGAAAATTTGCCTAGCGCCTAGCGCAAAGTTGTAATAATACAAAAAATGGTCAAACAAAATAACTTAAAGAATCCACCATTGCCAAATAGTAATAAAATTTTCTCCATACCATACCAAAATAATGTAATCATATGTTATTAACAGAATATAAACATAGAAAGCATAAAATTAGTGCGCTCAAGGAATAGAAATGCAGACGCAACCTGCGAATTAGTGACGCTATTTCCATATTGTACCACAACAACGCAATTGTGATGGAAAATCTTAGTACGCCGACAGCGGTACGTAAGGCTGTTTTTCTGTCCTTGTTTCTGTATGTTGTGTTTGCGCTCTTCCGCAATAACGTTCTAATTATATCTAAACTGTGATGTCTGGTTGAAATGTGCAGCGGAGTTTCCCCATAACGATGCCTATAATCGATATTAGCACCTTCGTCCAATAATAAATTGATAAAGCTGACATGTCGCAAGTACAAAGCATTGCTAAGAGGAGTGTTGCCGTTTTCACCTTGGATATTAACACTCGCACCTTTGGCTATTAGCATACCCATTATATTCCGGTTTTCTTCCTTTACGGCAATATTCAACAGATTTTGATCCGAATCGTTCAGCACACTTACATATTCGATTCTCTTCAATAGCAATTTAATAACATTTTCGTGTCTGCCTGTAATCGCACAGTAGAAAGGTCGCTTAAAATTCACGCTAGCCCCATTGTCTAACAACCATTTTGCAACTTTTACGTCCCCATTGAAGCAGGAGAATTCCAGAGCAGTTTTACCATAATAGGAGGTGTCTACATGGGCTCCGTGCTGCAATAAAATTTTTAAAATTTTAATATTCTTCACTCGTGCAGCCATTTGAATCGCAGATAGCTTTACTTCAGTTGACATTTGGCGTCGGCAGTCTTTCATAGTTCCAACGTTAACATCTGCACCATTTCTTATATTTCTTTCATATAATATAACCATATCTATGTATTTATTTTTTATGGCAATTTGCAAGCGCGTTTCGCTGTAGTTGACGTTCACATCGACACCATTTTCAATCAGCACTTGCATAATACGTTCGTTTCGTTTATCAACAGCTATACATATAGCTGATATGTCACCAGTTTTGACGGGACGGTACTGCCTTGCGAAAATACTCCACACGTCATCATGATTGTGACCGTAATAATAACGGTGATCTACGAAGTTAGGGTTCGCTCCATTTTCCAACTTGACGACTTCTTCATTTTGCATTTCTGTGGCAATATGCAAGAGACTCCCATCGTTTCTATTTCTCATATCTAATCTCATGTTCGCACCATCTTCTAATAATACTCTAAGCATATCCATATTTCCTACTGCGGCGGCTGTGTGTAAGGCACTTAAGGCACTATCCGTTACAGAAGTAAAGTCCGCTCCATTACTTAGTAATAAACGGACAATGGCCAAATCTTCCGAATTAGTAGCAATACATAACATTTCATTCAAGTCATTAAAAGATAATGAATTTGTAGAGTGCTTTAATAATACTTCGACCGCATTCGCATGATTTTCTTCCACTGCTACATGCAAAGCAGTTTTGGCTTTGTAGTCCTTTAAGTGAATATCCGCATCGTATTCACGTTCTAAAAGTATCTGAATGATATTTATGTCACCTGTTTTCGCAGCAATATGCAAAACCGTTTGGCCCTCGTTATTCATTTGGTTCACATTTGCGCCTTCTCTTAACAGTCTCTGGAGGTCTACGTACGTTTACTGCATCATGTACACTACCGGTCATATTTATTTGCTCACCCTTAGTTATAGCCAAAATTATTAAACTATCAAATGTGTACTGAAAATTTATTTATTGTACCAATACAATAGTGTAAAATAAATATAAAATAGTTACATTTTTCTTATATAAAAACTTTATCATTAATTATTATTAAATTTTGCTCTCATCAATGTGCCCACCTTTATTTTTAATAATTGCGGCACATAACCGCGGCATCCTTTCAATTAATTTTTGCAGTCTATCTTCTGTAATTTGTGCCCAGGCTTCTCGAAATTGTTCCCACAGTACTGGTGGATGATAGAGCACGTTCTCGAACCTTCCGGTCCAATTCTTTCCAAAGAAGCTCTATTGGGTTCAGATCAGGACTTTGAGCTGGCCATACCATTATAGAGATTTGCCCTTGCTCTTCTAGTTGAAGCAAGTAATCGCCACACAATCTAGAAGTGTGTTTCGGATCGTTGTCATGTTGAAATACAAAGTTTTCGCCAAGAATCCTTAGTCCTGAAGGAACAGCGTTATTTTCTAAAATTTAATATAGCCTTCTTTTCTTAGGATTCCCTCAATTTTGACGAGATCGCCTACAGATCTTCCACCAAAACACCCCCAAATCATTACTGAACCTCCTCCATGTTTTACGGTAGGCGCAATACATTCTGGCAGTACTCTTTCTCCTGCGGATCTTCTTACGAATATTCGCCTTTTACTACCGAAAAGTTCAAACTTCGATTCGTCTGTCCACAACACATGATTCCACTGATCAATCGTCCAATTCTTATGTTCCTTAGCCCAATTTAGTCGTTTTATCTTGTTTTGCTTTCGTAGTAGTGGTTTTCGCAGCGCATTTCTTCCACATAAACCCGCTTACCTTAACCTTCTCTGTACCGTGGACACACTAATTGGTTTAGCACGCGCTCTATTCATTTCAGCAGCAATTTCTGGTGCTGTTTTTCGTCTATCGCGTCTACTTATCCGTATTAGATGCCGGATGTCGTCACTTTGCTGTTCAGATCTTCTTTTGTTGGAAAATGTACCATTTTCTTCAAGTTTTTTAACGTTATAATCAACGGTTCTGCGATTTAATCGTAATTCTTTTGCAATGCATAGCACGCACTTCAACAGATAATTCCTTCGTCTTCGGCATTGAATTAAAATATTCACAATAACTCTCTATTTCACTGTTTTCGCAACAAAAGATGAACGATGACAGACATAAAATTTATTTTCCTTTTTGAATAACACATCCTAATATTGTAATTAGTTAGTACAATAACACAATATTGGTAATACCTTTCGGAAATGCAGGTAAAACTGTTAATACTGTAAGGATTAGCCTATATAATATTTATGGTATTTTTCCAATTTATGACACCTTTACGATATATCATAAACAATTTAAGATTTTCGTAGAAATTCATATGGAATTACTTCCACTAATAATATTGTTGAATAATTATAGTACAGATTTTTCGAAAGATAATCCGTATTTCAGGAAACACATAAAATTGGGGTGGGCAAATAAATATGACCGGTATTGTAAGTCAGTTGTGTTTTCTCCACTTTGTGATTTCTTAAAAGCCTGCGATAATGTGTCCGCAAATTTTACATCTTCTGATTTTATTGAACTCAATACATTGTCAAGTTGGTTGAAATTTACACGGGCCATACACGCACCTTTATTTAACAATTGTTTGATCATATTTACGGAGCGCTTCTCTATGGCAACATCTAAAGGAAACATACCGCTGCGATTTATTGAATTAATGTTGGCACCCTGTTCGAGTAATAGTGCAACCGCATCTCCAAATTCGGACGAAATAGCTTCGTGTAAAGTAGTATCAAGATCAACGTTCATTTCTTCAATACTACATTTCTCCAACATTATTTCGAAAATATCATATCTCTTAGTATGCCGCACACACGAGGACAGAAACTTTTTCAATGATCTTGTGGTTACAGTCGGACTTCCCATTAAGGACTTGACAGTATTTATCTTTTCCTTCTGCAAAGCGACATCAAACGCCGTTTCAGCTCTTTGAAATTGTTGATAATTCACATCTGCACCATTTTCTAACAGAGTTTCGATAATGCCTTCATCCGATCGATTAACAGCTAGATAAAGAGCAGTTTCATTCCTGTAACACGTAAGGTTTACATTCGCGCCTTTTCTTAGCAATAGGTCCACGATGTCTAAGTCCCTGTTTTCAACGGCTTCGTGTAAAGCAGTTCTACCTCTATAATTCTGTAAGTTAATGATGGATGCACTATTTTCCAATAGTTTTTTATTGTTTATTACAAATACCTTTTCGTATATGACGGTAATGTGTAAAGCTGTATTTCCGATATTGTTTTTAAAATCCGAACGCACACCTGCTACTAATAACATTTCGGTCAGGTTTTTATGTAGAACATTATTGCTAAAAATATCGATTACATCAGTTTGTGCTCTTTTTCAAGCAATAACTGCGAAACACCTTCGTAGTCGTTTCTGACAGCAATATGTAAAGAAGTTTCCCCTTTAACATTCCTCGAATTTACGTTTGCACCATATTCTAATAATATCTTGATTACTTTCATTTTTCCTTTTCTTGCAGCAACGTGTAAAGGAGTTTCGTTATCGTTATTTCCACAATTCACATCGATTCCATTTTGAGCAAGTAGACAGTGGATGATATCCATCCCAGAAAAGTTAGCAGCTAAATGAAGGGGAGTGTTACCATTTCTACCTCTAGAATTTATATCCAGTGTGTGGTGAATTAATAGAGATACCATTTCTACTGAATTCGTTAAAACGCTGTAATGTAAAGGTATGTTTTGGAAGTCATCAAATACATTTACGTCTGCTCCTGATTCTATTAAATTTTGTGCTTCGCTTATGTTACCACCGATACATTTAATGTGTAAATCCCTAAATCCGTTCATCACCAAGTTTTGATTTTGCAGTTTAACCAAATCAAGAATACTACTTAACTGATTGACATCTATCCCTTTCTTGATGGCACGATGAAAATGGTATGGAACTAGCGAAGGATTCTTTTTCAACTGCAACATCGCAGTAGGTGGGTTATACATGATTTTTAAATTTATATCTTCCTGCATAAGGGTTTCACTTCTGTATTCTAAATATTTATTTATGATATTAGTTAAACCTAAATAAGACAATTCTCTTAAAAACTCATCGGAGGCAAGTTTAGATGAATCTTTCAGAGTTTCATACCACGCCTCATTGGTAAATAAATCACGCTCACCAAAACTGCATCCTTTCTTATTCATGAATTCAATAATTACGTTTAAAATTTTTAGGCTCGCTATTAAACCCTTTCGTGAAACAACATATCCATCATCGGTTTGCAATGCGGAAGCAGCTAAATGCAAGGCACTCCTGCCGCACTTATCCACTTGTGTTAAACAATTGCTCTCCCGACAAAGTTGCTCTACTCTTTCCAGGTCTTCCTTTAAAACAGCCTTATGGAGCTCTAAACTTTCGCAAAGGATGTTGTCAAACATATATTTTAAGTGCCCCTTATTTGAAGTGACAATTTCTTTGTTAAGATCTTTAGCACAATTCTGGTCGATATTTTCGGCTAACCATTCTGCTGCTAGGTATTCGGCAAATGTTGATGATTAGCGAAGACGGGATATTCTTCAGAGAAACGGACGGTGATACCCACTTTTACCTTATTGGTATCGATACAGTTTCTCTTTAGTACTTCATAACTAAGGTTTCGATTGGTAATTATCTTCTTGCCAGACTCGCCGAATATTACTAATAATGCCAAAAGCTTATGTGTTTCTAAAATGTCTTCTCTTTGATGAGGTGAGTTATTATTACAAGATGGCATTGTTTTAAGCCAATGATTTATTTTCTCATCTATAATTTCTTTATACAATTTACAAATATTATTTGAACTAACTACACAAGAGTTCTTCTTGAACAAAGCTATTAGAAATTTTAAATACAAAGGATTTTCTAAGAGTGTTGCAGGGATTTTGTGTAAGTTTGAATTTCTTACTCCTTTTTTTTTTAAATATTTCTTTGCAGCGCTTTTATCCAATCGCGCTATTTTTATTGGTTCGGCTTCGAAATTGTTACTTAACAAATTATCAGCGATTAACCTGGACGCAATGACCATTCTTACATTACTCTTTGCAAGCGCGTTTATAAGTTTCAACACTTGTGTTTCGCAAGCTGGCAAAACTTCATCCAAGGAATCCAGAAGTAGCACTAGTCTATTAGTGTCCTGATGGTACTTGCATAAAGAATTTAGAAGATCGATATTCCACAAATTACAGGAATTCGAAATTGCCGAATTTTCAAATCTACGTAACATAAATTCTAGTGGGTAATCATACAAATCTTTGTTGTCTTTTTCCAAATCCGTCCGGTAATCGATTAAATCACAGAGTATGGCGTAGTTGTGTTTATCATATTTATTGAACAGGGAATGGAGGAGTGTTGTCTTCCCCATTCCTGGTTCTCCAGTTATGATAGTTACACCATTTCTTGTTTCATCAAAAAATGAGTTCTCTTCAAACGTGTGCCCTTCGTATAGGATGTGTGAATTAACATTTCGAGCATTTTTATATTTCAACAGCATCATGGTACCGTTACTCACGTGAATCTGAAATACTGGATATTCGTTACATGAAAACTTCAACCAATTCTTTTCAAGGCACTGTTCTGTAGCAGCAATATAAACACTTTCGTCCTTTTCCAACTTATCCTTTATTTGTTCACCGATTTCTTCGACAGATTCGTTAATAATTTGTGACCTAAAGCTTGCTTCTAGCGAGTCTATATCTCCCATGAAGAAACAAATTCGTTTCTTCCCTTTGTGATTGAAGAACGATTTTTGTATTATCGCTCTTTGCAAATACCTGGGAATATATTCTTCTTGGCTTTTATGAATTCTCTTTCCGATGACGGGAATTAGTCTACTGTTTTTAGAATATATGTCGTTATCATTCACATCAGTAAGGAAGCTATTTATGTCTGATACATCATCTGTTAGAACTTCCAATCTCTGATTGCAGAACAATCGCTTCAAACGACACATTGAATAATTGCTGAACGAAGAATTCTTTTCGATTTCCTTAATATAAGCATCTACTTCGGAGGCTTTACAGTTTATTATAATATTGTTGTCGAATATAGCTGTTTCCAAGTTTTCCGACCGTGGATTTAGATCATCCTCAATAAGAAAGGTCATCGAATGAGCTTCCTGTAGACAGCACTCCTCTAAGTATAGTTTGAATGTTTTCTTCATTAATCTGAGCACATGTGAACATTTGAATTTTTCCATTACATTTGCTTCATCGCCGATAATTCTCGATAATTCAACGGGTTCACGTCCTTGAAACGAAACTAATATTCCATTTAGCAACTCTTTTCTTAACAACAGTTCCTCTTCATCATGGATATCTCTTAAATTGGAAAATATCTTTAAATTAGTGGAGCTGATCTCGTTCACCATTTTATTGTTCTTATCTAAAAGAATGAACTTTTTATTTAAATATCTATATCTCATTAATATTGCAATATTGCATTCTGCGCTCAATATCAACGGTAAATAATCACACTTCCACATTTCGATTAATAACATATCAAGTGTTTCCGGTAACGTATGCCATTGTGTAATGCTTTCTATTCATGTAAGTTTTTTAAATTTTTCGACATTTAATACGTCAGTTATTAGACAATGTACGTAGTCGTTCCAATTAATGCTACTCTCCAATAGGCTTCTTAGAATTTGGAAAAGACATCCGAACAAATACGGTTTCATATCTGTTCCGTTTTCATCCGCTATCGTAAAATCATGTTTCAAACAAAGTTTATTCCAAGTATATGCGAGACCATCATGAATCTCTATAGAACTTACAGGATGAACAGTAAATGAAGACAACGAAAGCCTCAGTACCTCTGTTTCGAAAATCTTTTTTGTTGGACATTGACTATCTGTGACTTTCAAATACGTCTCAATGTAGGACGTAATTTCCTTCGTAGTTTCTTGCTTATACACTTCTTTATTTAATGCTGAAATACGTTTACTAATTTGATTATTATTAGGTTGTTTTAGACACAAATTATATCTTTCAAAAAAGTCCTTTTTCCTCTTCCGTTAGTTGTTCTACATTTATCGGTCTAAGCTTGCGGAAAGCCGCTTTTCCCGAAGATGGGAATATCATCTCGTTCGTTTCCTTGTCAATTTCAATAATAGCACAATGTATATCTCCTACTACGTAAACATCACGTTTGGGTAAGGTATAAATATTGACAAAATACCAAAGTTCAATGTTTTCCTCGGGAACGTCAGAAAAAAAATTATTAATGTGTTCTCTGCCATTAATTTTAATTTTCCCTGGAATGGCATTGTTTTTTCTTTGAATTTTCTTAATTTCACAAATAATCTTCCACAAATCTTTAGAATAATGGCCTAAAACCATCTTTTCGAAATTCACGTGTACTTTAGAGGACTGTTTATGCTTTATTTGTACTAAATAAATGTAAGGATACAACTTCTTCTTATACCATACCTTTACCATAACATCATCAAATGTCTGTATCTTTTGATTTACATAGATGTGAAAATCGACCACGTCTTTGTTCTCTGAAAGATACGTTGCAATATAAGTGGTAACTTTGAATTGATATTCGATACCGACGTTGTCCATTTTTATTAATGTGATTGTGTTCAAAGAATATATTATTACGATCGCTGCGTTGTGTTGAACGCTTGGCTAAAAATAGAACCTAGAAATGCACCAATCACAGAGTACGGTCTGCAGAGAATGATTGTAATTAACGATACGCGAAAGGGATGGCGGTATTGATTAAAATAAACTATCAATCAGAAGATTCGTGAAAGAAAGACGATTAAAATGATACCTCACAGTAGGTGTTTTGCTGTCAGTATAACGTAGGTAAACGAGATCAGGTAAGCCTCAGGTGAGACTTACCTCTACCTGAAAGGTAGTTTACTAAAGTGATCGTTGCTGTAGAGCGGATCAGTTTAATGTTATATTCTACTAAATATAATGTAATTTACTCTCTTATTTAATAGGATCGACAGAAGAGAAATAATTTTGGATAAAATAAATCAAATTATCTCAACAGTAGTATAACATAATCAAATGGGACTTTAGTGAGAGACTTGTGGTAAATTATACTAACGTATGATACAGTTTGTGAGAAGTGGTTTTAATTAAATCGGGTAAAAATTAATGGTAAAGCAATCATAATGTTAAGTATTAAGGCACCTAAAAAACGTACATTAGCTAGAATATCACTCGCTTAGGTAGTAATTTCCAGGAATTAGGGTTTGGCGCGAAGCAGACAAATCACCATGTTGGAATGTGTGTTTTTCAGCAACGCGGAAGGTTGTATACACGGGTTTTGAAAATTAAAGCGCGGCATTAAAATAATAATTTTAAAACATTTTAGAAAGTAATATATGCGAAGTGTAACAATATGAGCACTATCAATCATAAGTACTTGTCCAGCTCTATACCTCGTTATTAATCAAAACCGTGTTAACATATTCTAATAGTTTTAGAAATGTTATTCATAATACAAGTGTTTTTTAGTCTATTTGTAATATTAGCTTTTGATTCCTCTTTCTTTCAATTTATGTTTTGCAGCCCTGTTAAAGTTCATGGGAGCTAACGAAATAACAAAATAGGAATTAATTAAATTATTAAATCGTATCATTACAGCGGTGATTGAATAATTAATAACCTTTAGAAACTCGCAACGTCAGTTACCATCGATAGAATTAGATCTGATTATTTCGTTTTTAAAGTTTCGTAGGTTTTCACGGTCGATATCACTTGTAGGACAATCTTTCTGCGGGTTTCGCGTGAAGCAGAAGTATTGTCAATTAATACAACAAATACTATCAAGAAATTATCAGAGAATTGAGGAGCCATTTTATTAGAATTGGATATTAATTTTCTCAATCAATTGTCCAGTCTGTTTCCTAAATCAGTTTGTAATAAATCCAAATACCTTTCACTATTTAATATTTTCTTAAGAAATATTTCCGAATATGTTTAGCTCCTAAAATACCGCATCGACACTAAAACGAACTTCCCTGAAAAATGTTAGGATTTTCAGTTTCGTCAAAATGAACATTATGCCTATTGATGAGGCCATTATTTGTAAATCTACTGTCGTCAGACCACGAAATTATAGGCGGAATATTATCATCGTTTCATGTTGATCAATATAACATTGGCGAAACTGTAATTTTTTACTTTAAGATTGTTTGTGCTGTAGTTTACAAAATACCAATTAATACATTGCAAAATACATATATAATTCCACACTTGCTTTCACTAATTTCGGATTTTTAGTAGGTATGAAAAACAAAGTATAACATTTTAAATTAATTTTCAAAATATTGTACATACGAGCAAAAGTGTGAAAATTGAAATAAAATTGGACGAGGAAAAATGTCCAAAGCAGAAAGGATTAAAGGTCTATAAAGGTAGAGGTCTTTCAAATCATTAAACAGCTACAAAACTTAATAGAAGTACCAAATTAATAAACAATTTCTACTACAAGCGAAAGAGAATATTGTGTTGTTTTCGGAAAGCATGAAATTCTGTACTCGTTGCTAGATAAATTCAAGAAGAATTGAAAATTAACACCAGCATTTGAGTTTCCCGTTACCAAAACACTTAAAATGAAAATAACCGGTTTTGAAGTTACGTCAAAAAATTGGCAGACTGGAGTTCCCTAGAACCACACCAAAATCCGCACAAACGCAACGTCCGTTGCATTAGCTTAATGCAAGCGTCTGTCTATAATACGCTCTGGAAAATTTGTTACCGACAGGCGAGATAGACGCGTTCTGGCTTTGTCGTTCAATACATTTTTGTGTTGGACGAGAGAGGGAGGCAATGATTATTCATTATTTTTCTGTATCGAAAAGATACGATAAACTCTACCAAAGAATCATTCGTTAATAACACAAGTCTGTCTGATGAAGAGTGTGATTTTCTGAAACATATGTAGTAGACGGTGTTATTAACATTTGAATGATTCCTTTTAACATTCTTTTATTCAGCAAATCGCCGTGATGCAAGCGTCTGTCTATAATACGCTCTGGAAAGTATGTTAACGACATGCGAGATAGACGCGTTCTCGCTTTGTCGTTCAATACATTTTTGTGTTGGACTAGAGAGGGAGGCAATGATTATTCAAAAAAATAGGAATTAATTAAATTATTAAATCGTATCATTATAGCACAGCGATGATTGAATACTTGGAAACTCGCAATGTCATTACTATCGATAGAATTAGATCTAATTATTTCGTTTTTAAAGTTTCGTAGATTTTCACGGAAGATATCACTTGTAGTACAATATTTCTGCAGGTTTCACATGAAGCAGAAGTATTGTCAATTACGAACTACCGGCGAGGAATTATCAGAGAAGTGAGGCGCCATTTTATTGAAAGCAAATATTCATTTTCTCAATTAATTGTCAAATCTGTCTCTTTTTTGTGCTGTAGTTTTTAAAATACCAATTAACACATTATAATTCTATACATGCTTTCACTAATTTCGAACTTTAAGTACGTTTGGAAAACAAAGTGTAACTTTTCAAACTAATTTGCAAAATTTTGTACATGCGAGCACTGACCTGCTTTTTTTCAGGAGCAACCTCAAGTACATGCGTTTAGCTTTTTCACTAACTTTGCGATAAAGAATGTAACAACTCAACACATCAAATTTGTCTCTACTACTAAATAAAACCATGATTATCATAATAATTCTCTGGAAAGAATAATTACTAAGATAATATGATTAAATGACATTTAATTGGATTGTATCTTGTGACTGACATTACAGTCGATACTATCCTTACTGCTTTTTGACTTCAAAATTCTTTTAGTTCAATTGCAAATTGTGTATATTCTATTTTTTGTGTGTTTTGGGATAATATCTGTATCATTTGGTATCGCAATGTTTATTATGTAAGTTTTTCTATTCTATTTCCAAGAACCTATTCTTGTTCTTTCCTTTTACTAGATTCGGCAATTTTGCTTTGGTATAACAATATTGAATAGCATCCACGTTTTAATGAAGGCAGATCTGGAAAATGTACATACGTGGTAATAAAGTGAAACAATAACCAAAGAGAATGTCAGTTAGTAAAAATCTTCAGCGAATTCAGGCAAATAGAACTAGAACTTGAAATATCAAAGATAAAAATGATTTCCTCTTAAAGGAAAAAATTGATTTCTGGAAATTAGATTCAAAGTTTATTTCACGTCGACAGATGGATAACCAAGAATTGTACCAAATTAAGCATCACAAAGACCTCATTAGAGAAGCTCAAGAAAACTAAAGCTCCATAAATACGTATTATTATTAAAAAAAAATTGTTTGAAGTGATGTAATAGTTAATGCTGAGAATTATTTAGAATTATTTTAGTGTATTAGGTTCATTTATTAGGCCGCACTTATTATATTTAGCCTGAATATTAAGGATGAGGCAGATGGCAATTATCCAAGCAACAGTAGGCATTCTCGTTGCTGTAGTGGTGTTGGAGAGATTTTCTGCCAATTTTTTATTTCCCTTGTGCAAGCTTCCTCTTCAACGAGAAGACATTAAAACTCTTCAAAATCTTATATAGAATATTCTGGTGTACTTCATCAGAATTGTCCGATCTCGTCTTAGAGAAAACAATAACCGTGGTGTCACAGAATAAGATATGGCTAATATTTCTAAATTTTATACTAGATCTAAAGCATTTTTTCGAGTTTTCTTTCTTGTTTAATAAAAAACATTTTAGCAGGAAATGTCTTGCCGTGCAAATATCATATGAGCAGTTTTTTATCTTTGTAATAACATCTTGAGAAAAATCTCTCTTATTTTTTTCTTTTATCCGCAAATAAGTGTGCGGTTAGGATTCTATATACAGCAAAATATAAATGCAAGCAGGTATTTTCATCTCTATTGGTAGTATACTTTTTGTATACGTAACGGATTCTGTTGAACGCGTGCACGAACAACGTTTACAACGGCTTTCGTTCTTACGACTCGTAATTGCAATTTCCGCAACCAATTGACAATGTCACTTGTTACTTTATACCTCCGAACAGAACAAAGTATAAACCGTTCAGTAAAACGGAGCGATTTAAGTGTACTAAAAATATATAGCGTGTTTCAAAAAGAATATACGCGCTACAAAGTATTATTTTGTCCAAACATAGTTTAGTTTATTTAATAGCCGCTAGATGTCATTTGTTTTCTGTTTTTCTTGGTAACCGTCATATGTTTAAAATGGCTACTCCGCAGCAGAAATTACTTTGTGTTCTCGAGTTTGCGAAGTGTAATTCCGTGATTACAGTGCAAAGACGTTTCAAGTTGAGCTACCAAACAGATCCTCCGAATGGGTGGAACGTTCACAGATGGTATCGACAGTTTGTAGATACAGGATGTGTATGTAAAGGAAAGAGTCCTGGCCGCCCTCGTGTTTCTGAAGAAAATGTTGCACGAATTCAAACTGCTTTCCAACGTAATCCGCCAAAATCAACTCGTCGTGCCAGTCGGGAGATACAACTGCCTACAACAACAATTTGGCGTGTTTTGAGACGCCGGTTGGTTATGAAGCCGTACAAGTTACAGTTGTTACAAGCTCTGTGTCTTGATGACAAACGGAAACGTGTAACGTGTAACGAGATTCATGATGCTATTGACAATGATAACACTTTCGCACAACGCATCGTGTTCGGTGATGAAGCGACCTTCCATGTTAGTAGTCTGGTAAACAAACACAATGTTCGAATTTGGGGTCTACAGAACCCACATGCAGCCATTGATCATGTATGAGATTTGCCTAAAATCAATGTGTTTTGTGCGATATCCCGATCATCTATTTACGGCAGATTCTTCTTTGATGGAAACACGGTTAACGGTCAGCAGTATCTCGCTATGTTACAAAACTGATTGTTTCCGAGGCTGCACGAAGAAAACTTCATTGTTCAACAAGACGGGGTACCCCTCACTGGAGTCGCCAAGTGTGTGAATATCTGAATGAAACTCTACTGAACCATTGGATTGGTCGTCAAGGAGCAGGCGACTTAGCATGTCCCTGCTGGGCTCCACGGTCACCGGATATGACACTCTGTGACTTTTTCCTGTAGGGTTTTGTTAAAAACAACGTTCATGTACCACCACTCCCACAGAACCTGAAAGAGTTGAAGAAGCGGATCCGTACTGCCATAACATCAGCGACGAAGGACATGCTTACCCGAGTATGGGAGGAATTTGAGTATCGATATGATATTGTTCGTGTCGCTGATGGAGGACATGTTGGACATCTGTAGTCTGAACTTGAGAGGTTCGTAAATATGTGTGTAAAGTTTCATATTCGCATAACGCTGTAATAGCAACATTGTTGTTTAAACCTCACTTTATCTTAATACAATCTGATTTCAGTTCATACAATATTAATACGACTAATATGTAGCAATCATTTAAAACATTATGCATATAAGAAACCTCCAGTATCGAAAATCTTGGAAACTAAATTTCTTTTCTTAATGAATGTTGTGAAAGTTGCGAGATTGAGTACATCTGCAGGATTGAGTATATTTGCAGGATTCGACAACGTTTACTAACAACTTAAATTCATTAATAACAGAAAAACTTATCAACTATTTATAATGGCGTGGAGGAGTAGACGTTGGAGATTGTGTTATAATTATTGATATTTGTCGATATAGGTTGTTGTTTGATAGAATAGTGGATCTTTTGCGTTGAGAAATTTATTCAATTTAATTAAATGATAGCAGCTCAAATGTGTTTTCGACGACAATTCAGTTTAGATTCATAATTGGAGGACACAAAGGTCACAAAAGATCATTTGGAAAACCAAAGTTGACGAAGAAAGGACAAGAAAGGCAATTATTGCTAGTCTCAAAAAATATATCGTTAAACATGTCACTGCTTTGAATTTAGCAGCGAAGCAAACAAAATATGTTAGAAATAGATGAATTTTCATCCACATAAGATCGCAATGGTTTAGAAAATAAATGGTCAAGATAAGATTAACAGAATTTTGTTCTTTATTTATGGTATCGTAAACAATCTTCATGGGCGGCGAGGCTCGTTTTTGTCAAAACGTTGAAATAAACAAAATTGTCGCTACTGGGCTCAAGAGTGTCCACGCGGAAATCACCAGCGACCTCTACATTGGCCTAAAGTAGCTATATAGTTTGCAATCTCCTCCTCAAATGCTGCAAACATTACTGGATATTACTGTTTTAAACAAAACGGCGCAAATTATACAGCGATAATAAGCATAGACGTTTAAGGCGGATTAAGTGCTTTATAAAATACATATATTAAAAAACATTTTTATAATGGATAATATATGTATACAAATTTCAAAGCCTAGTTTAAGGTAACCAGCGACACATAAATAGCCTCATATCAATCTCGTGATCGAGATATTAAATTTAAAAATTATCTTTTTCGTGTGAAAGTTAGTCTGAGTTTAGTTTTATCTGTAATTCATCTGCTATCGAAATGTTCAAGAATTTAAATATTCAAAAATATATATAAACCATACTTAATAAATGCGATTTGTGAATGTGTCATCAGTCGTTAATATTGCTGTTAATACCAGTGACAATCAATAATGTTTTATGCATTGTAAATTTTGCAAGTAATTTTAAAAACGTGTTTTCGGCAAAAGTGTGAAAAATGAAAACATTATTAGAACAGTCACACTTATCAGCACACTAGGTTCGTAATAAGCACGTAGCGAATATTTACGGTGACTGCCGACGCATGACTATTTGGATTAATTCCATTCGGCTCTTACCGCAAGGCAGTTGTTTCTCCTGCTGTTGAGATATCGAAAACAAAACCAAAGCTGAAGTAAGAGGTAAACAGCTGTGACTATTTGTTGACGAAACGACAGATTGAAAAAAAATCCTATTATACATGTTATAGTACGTGTACTTACGAGGGTAGTGGAATCTGTAAATCTGGATGCGATACAAAAATTTCAACTTTCAACTAAACAATTATTGGTGTTTATGAGTGATGGTGCCGCGACAATGGATTTTGTAGATCATTCTCTTAAAGAAGATTGGCAAAGACGTTTACTTGTGACGTGTAAAGTTCATGGTTTACATTTTGTGACGCATTAATAGGAAATATAAAAAGTGTTTCTTAAATCTCTCAAACGAATTTAAGAATTTCACTAACAGTGCCCCGGTATTTCAAAACTACCAAAGCTAATTCTCATACGTTGGGAAACATGGTGGAAGGCAGCTTTTTATAATTTTCCAAATGATTCAATTTGTAGTTCTATAGTTCAATCCTGACGAAGCTGCAGCTGTTAAAAGAAGCCAGATAAGATTTCAAAATAGTTACATTGACTCAGATTTAAAAACTCTTATTAATTATAAAAGACCCTTTGACATAATAGAAGAATTTGAGAATACGAGTTATCGTTAGTGGTGTACAAATAGTGGATAAAGTAAATGCATTATTGTATAATACAGTCAACGCAAAAAAGATCACGTAATAAAAAAGTTCGATAATGTTTAAAAAAAAGATTCCCATTTTACAAAGTAATGGTGCATCTGCAGATCCGTTAACTAATTTCAAAGATTATTTTAATTATGCTTGCGTTACAACCGTTGATGTCGAACAGGCTAATCAGGCTTATTATATTGGAAATGCTTAATTGAATTTCTATCAACTTTGTTGGATTTTGAAAAGCCGATTAAGGATTTTATCGACCTTATAGTGTAGGCTAATCGAACACCACTGCAGGTGGCGTTCGAAAAATTCAAGTAGGATTTATATTGGCTTATTTTACTGAAGGGCCTATCTTGAATACAGTTAATGAAACCTCAAAAAACCAACCATAGGTATGTAAACTACGATCTTTGTACTTCATAGTGGTCTAATTCCTTTCAGTGTTCTAATTTTACCCCACCTACCTGCCACCTGTAGTTAATTTATTAATTGTCGTACGGACGGAGTGAATGTGTGTGTAAGGACCCCACGCCCATCTAATTAGGAAGATAGAGCTTAATCAACACGCTCAAGAGGTAACGTAGTAATTTGACCAGATCCATCGAAGTCATCGGAGTGCTAGACCTGGGATAAAACGTTCGTACTAATACTTTATTTTATATATTAGTTTACTGTAATTGTTAATCAATTCTAAAGACTGGTCACAATAGTTGAATGTATATGCTAATGTTCCATTCAGTTACGTGACCATTTGAGATCGTTCAGCCCCTGTGTAGAGTTATCTAAGACCCAACGAAAGTTTAAAGCAAGGCGATCTAATAAAATACATTTACGAAACCATTAATCTATATAACCTGTAAAATTGATACCTGAAACCAGTCTCTGATATCAAATAAGTACCTTCATTTATTTGTTAGTTTGACTTAGCCAATCAAGTGTCTTTTAAGTACACTATTAGTATATTACAGAAAGATATGGCCCATACTCATTTGTAAATTCTAGCTTAATTAAGGATTTGTGGTACGGTTAGCATTAAATTATCCATTTTGCTCGTTAATAAAAATATTAGTTTGCCATCAACCCAACTAGTATAGTTTTCCTTTTAATTCGTTTAAACGTGTGCTTTTGAAACCACAGTCAAATTATACCTTGTGTCATTACGTTCATTATTTAAAGGAACTAGTAGTTCAGTAATTCAGCCAAACTTTATTAATCTATATAATTTTTCTTGCAATTATTTTGTTTGTGTGCTCTGTTGTTGTTATTGAGAAGTGTCCAATGAGGACTATTACATAATTTTGGTGGATCAACTATCCATATAGAGAGGGATTATTTTCCTATACTTTATTTAGAGTTAATAACAATTACGTAAGCATTTCCTTTTATGTTCTTTTAATACTTATTCATAATAAACCTTCATATACTATACTTCGAAATTCAAAAGTTTTGAATATGCAAGAGTACCGAACTTTTCTGTCCTTTTTCTGCAAAAGGCATCCCTTGTCTTTAGGGTTTTAGTTAACAGAATAACAAACGTATTTCTTTTGATCCATCGTTTCAATATTGGCATAGCTGTCAGGGCAACAATATTGTAGCGTCCTATTGCATCTTATTAACAAGGATCCCCTCTCCCGGTAAGAATACGGACGTTGATGACAAGACCTACTAAGCACAGGGCCGGACGTGGCAAACTGTCTGACAACAACAAAAGTAAAGAGACAGCTGAATACTATACTGATAAGGAATAACTAGCACGTGAGACAAGGTAGATTCATGCAAAGGGTAGGCAAAGAAGAAAAATGTATACTTCACTTACACCACCATAACAAACTAGTAGACTTAACATAGAGACGCATCTTCATCTATCGTAGTGGTCAACATTTATAACTTCAGTGAAGTCCATGCTACCGTGTGCCAACCTCAAAACATTCGGATCAAAACTACTTATTATAAAAACATTAAAAGTAACTTAAAGGATGAAGAAAATTATGAAATTTTTATCACAATATTCTATGAAGAAGAATATCCTGGCATTCCTATGAGAACAAGTAGAACAGGCCAATTAAAGTTATGGCTACTAAACTGTATGATTCAATAACACCAGAAAAAATAATCCAAGAAATAAAAAAGCATGACCACGAACTTACAGAAGGCACTCCTAAATAAAAATTTAAAACAAAACTACCACTAAATATGTTCAGGCTCTCATTTAGTCATATGGAATAACTGATATACCAGGAATCAGAGTTGAAATTTTATTATTGGGAAAATCCAAACTTGCACCACAGTGCAAAAAATGTCAAGTATGCAGGCAACACACAAAAATATTATGCTATGAAACCACGCTGTGTCAGACGTACTGGTAAACATCTAAATGAAGTGAAGTGTTAGAAACCAAAGAGTGATAAACCGAAATGTGTTCATAGGGAAGGGTATCCAGCCAATTACAGAGGATACGTAGTTGCAAAAAGAAAGCAAAAATTAAAGGATAAACGGCCCAAGAAACTAGTGCTTCCTAAACAACCACAGAGGAATAACAAGCAAACGCCGATAGCCAACACAAGTGCAGAAAAAAGAGATTACAGTCTGGCAAGTCTGAAAACACTGTTAATAAAAATCATACCTAAAAGCAAAAATAAAACGTTTCCAGCTAAGACTTTTTCAACGAATAATGGAGAAATTAGCAAAAGTGGGTGAACATATTAGTAGACTTAAATATAGTGCTAAAGAGTTATTCCTAAAAATTGTAATGTCAAGTAACCTTAGAATTATGGAATGGTATGCAAATGGACTCTCGCAACATCAACAAGAATTGTAGACTGTCCTAGATGTAGAGAATAAACATAAATCATAATATTGACATATGTTTTGTTTCTGAGACACACTTTACTATTGAATTATTCATAAAATTTAAGGGATAAGTATATCACTCTATACATCCCGAAAATACAGCCAAAGGCGGTAGTGCCATTATAATCAAAGACTCTCGAAATGGGCTATAAAACAGAACAGATTCAAGCTTTTTCAGTAAAGGTGAAAACCAGAATCTATGAGATCATCACCTATGCAGTTTACTGTCGGCCTAGATATGCTCCCAAAAACGGAAAATATTTAGACTCCTAAATAGCTGCGGTTAGAAGTTCATCATAGGTGGTAATATTAATGGCAAACATTTTCAGTGGAGACCGAAATTAACGAATAAAAAACTATATGCATCTAGAAGAGGGTTGGAATATGAACTCTAGCCAATCACTCACCCTTAACGACAACGTCATACAAAAGAAACTCGCCCCCAAATTGACTAATAGACTGACTGACTGGCAGAGCTTTAAATTTCAATTTGACGAAGCTATCGATTTGTTAGTCCCATTAAGAAATGAATATCAACTAGAAAATGAAGCAGAAGCATTTGTTAATAACCCTTAATATTATCTTATGAACTAAAACCAGTAATTACCCTAAAGAAATTAGAATTTAATATCCAAAAAAAGAAGAACTATACTAAATAATGTCACACAACAACTCAGGGGAGAGATTTATCTATCTGGGTGAACTGTCAAATAAGTAAAACTGGCTATTTCACTTTGGAGAACCACCAGAAGAATAAAATGACCAATCTTGCATAAGCCACCGATTAAAGATACCGATAGCACATGGGCAAAAAGTAACATATAAAAAGTCAATAGATTCGCCGAACATTTTGAAGAGACCTTCCGAATAAGGGTGAAAACAATCGTGAATGCAGCAACTTTAATCTAGAAAAGGGTGAAATCAGATTTGGTACACCAAAAGAAATAGTAAGAAAAATCAAAGAAAACGTCAACCCAAGGAAAGCTCCAAAATTTAACCTAATTATAGAAGGAAGTTCTAAAATAACGTTCACGTAAGGCAATTGTAATATTCGCGTCTTCTTAATGCATCTTTTAAATTAAAATATGTTCCTGATATATAGAAAGTAGCAGAAACGATAATGATTCCTAAACTCGGAAGACCACCAATCGAAGTTTCGTCTTACAAGTCCATCTTCTTGGTCCCTGTAATTTCAAAACCGTTCGAAAAAATATTTATTGAAAGACTAAAGCTAGTTATTGAAGACAAAAACATAATTTCAGATCATTAGTTTGGCTTCACACACAGCTATTCTACTACAGACCAAGTTCATAGGATCACGGATATAATTAAACAGTCGTTAGAAGAAAGATAAGTTTGTTTCACAGTCTTCCTTGATGCGGCATAGGCGTTCGAAGAGCTGTGACACGAGGGACTTACTTATAAAATAAGCAAGCTCTTGACCAAGCAGTTTATACAATTGCCGAGATCTTATATTTCAAATCAAGCAATACACTGCCCTGCCTGGTAACCTGCCTTAATTTCTTTCACTTCAGACTAATCACCTTTCGTTAAACTGGAAGATGATTAGTCTGAAGTGAAAGAAATTAAGGCAGGTTACCAGGCAGGGCAGTGTATTGGGGCCAGTTCGTTACTTACTATACGCCAGTGAACTAAAGGAAAATACTATAGCTACCTTTGCTGGTGACACTGCTATTATGGTTGTAGCCAAAGATTACAAAAAAGCGGCAAAATATCAGTCAATAAAATTAAAAATTGGACTAAGCAGTGGAAACTTAAATTGAATACGGCCAAATCCGTCCATGTCGTTTTCGCAAATAAAAGAGACTAACTTATCCCTGTTAGCATAAACAAGTGTTTCTAGTTCACACATAAATATAGTAGTTTTTCCTCACAATGCAACCGTTATATTATATTAATAGATAAGGGTGTGCTAGTAACATGCAAAACATATTGCCTTGGAAAAATAATGGAGAAGTCACTAAGATAAATCGAACCGTATGGATGACAGTCTAAAGCCCGTTTTGAAATAATATAATATAAAAGGCGCAATACATTATGCTTCGGAAATATTAATAATAGTTACGAAGCAATTTAAATAAAATCGGAAAAAATTTTGGTTAGAATTCGTTGAAGTTTTCGACAAAAGTTTTGAAAATATAACTGCATTTACAGAAGAGATTGTATCAGCACGAGAAACAGTATTTGCGGAAATTGCTCGGCAATATCAACAAACTTGTTTGTTGTAATAATGATCAAGAGTTAAAATTTGAAAATTTATAAGAAATGGTACAACAGCAAACAGATGAAAGCAAAAAGACATAATAGAACTACAAAGGGTACTAGGAAAGTTTTTCAATATGACGCAACAATGAATCGTAGGAAGCTTGTTATTGCTGTATGTTGAGACATGTTCGTACGTGCATAGTAGCCGCCGCGCCATGTCGATGAGCTCAGTTATTCATTAGCAGTGAGAGTGTAAAGTGCTTGCAATGGCATCGTGATCACGAAATGAGATAAGGGCAGTTTTGCATTATAATTTCATGCGTGGTTTAGATATAGACCAGTGCTTCGAAGAAATTACTCTTGCACTAGGTGATGTTTATCCACATTGCACAACGATATTCAGGTGGTATAGAGAACTCCAAAGCGGAAATTTAATTGTGGAGGATGCTAAGAGGCCAGGAAGGCAATGAATGTCAGTTACGGGGGAAAATGTTACTACTGTGAGGAAAATGCTTGGCGAGGACAGGCGAGTGACCTACCAACAGATAGAGGGCACTTCAGGACTAAATGCACCAGCAATTCCTTCGATTTTGCATGATCATTTGCACGTGAAGAAACTTTATAATCTCTCTGGGTGCCGCATCGACTGACTGAAGAGCAGATGACACGACGTGTGACTTAGTGCTGGGAGATGCTAAAAAAGTTTAATAAGGGACATTCTCGGTATGTGAACAACATCGTGAGGAGTGAGGAGACTTGGCTGTACTATTACTATATGTCGACCAAAGCTCGAAACAAAGTTCGGGTCTCCGATGATGAGGACACAACCGTAGTTGTCAGAAAATCCCGATCTGTAAAGAAGAAAATGATAGCTGTATTTTTCAAATCGAGTGGAATCACAGAAGACAGTCACCACTAAGTGGTATATTGAACAGTGCCTGCCTAAAGTCATTGGATCTCTGAAGAACCTGGGGCCAAAGTCAAGAATGGACACCTTGTCCTCCATCACGACAATGCTCCAGCTCACCGCGCCAAAACCTGTATCGAATATTTGACCACGACAGGATTGAAACTTCTCGAGCACCTTCCCTACAGTCCAGATCTTGCTTGCTGCGACTTTGCACTGTTCCCGCATGTGGAAATGTAGCTAAGAAGGAGACCGTTTTCCAGTGATGAGGACCTTCTGTGGGCTTGGGGCGATGAGTATGCTTTACTCTCTAGTGAAACTTGACAGAACTAGTTAGGTAGGAGGATGGACGGGTGTATTGAGTGTAGGGTAAATTACTGCAAAACTGTATTGCGAAACTTTTCTAGTACCCTTTGTACTGAAGCTGATGCCAATAACAAAACTAAAGCAATGTTTTGATACAGGAAATAATTTAGCAAAATCTATAGCCGAGATGGACACAAACTCCGAAAGAAGTAGTGATTTCACAAGAAAGTTACAGGATCGGCCAGTCCGTATAAGTTGTTTTGAAAAAAAATAAAGAATTTTAAATTAAAATATTTAAAAGGCAATGTATAAACTTATATTTTTAATTTACTGAAATAAACCCACATTTTTTAGTTAGTTGCAAAATGAAGACATTCTATTTCAAAATTAATAGAAAACTATTAAAAAGCTTGAAGTTTTATAGCTTTACTTTTTAATACCTTGGCATTATTTTGTACACACCTTTGTTATTTACAAATTTTTTTGCCTGATAAAACGCTCTAGAGTAGAAAGTATATTTTCAACGTATGTAATTTTATCTACAATAACTTCTAATGGAATACCGGTGGACTGAAAAGTTCAGTTTCAGACCGCTTTTACGGTGCGTCGACAAATTGTCTCAATAACAAGGTACACAGTCAAATTTCAGATCGCTACGTTTACTAGTTTTGTTATGACAACTGTTTAATCAAGAGCGTCAAGAGTTTTTGAGGCATGGATAGAGTTAAAATTCGTGAAGTCATTAAGTACTCTTTTTCGAAAAGCTTATCGGCAACAAATGTTCGTAACGAGATGAAAGATTGTCTGAAGATATTCATTTTTCACTCTTGATAAATGGTTTCTTGGTCGCATAACTGTTAAAGATGCACCACGGTCCACTACGTGGACAACAATCTAAACACTGGTGGCATAATGCTTCTCCTTCGCCAAGAAAGATGATATTTGCAATTAGGGTAATGGCTTTCAATATTCGGGATGGAAAAATTATTCTTCTTGTTAATTATCTTCCAAAAGGCCAAACCATCACAGACGCATATTGTTCGAGATACTAAAGAAAAAAATTAATAAAACTCGTCCTAGTTCAACCAAGAAAAAAATTATCTTCCACAAAGGTAGTGCATAGGGTCTTACAAGTTTTGTTGCTATGTTAAAAATTAGACATAGACCTTAATTTCCTGCCACACGTGCTTTAGTTCGAAATTTTATCATAACCTAGAGAGTTTGAATCATCGCTGATTCTATTATATCGATGTGGTAGAATTACGTTGAAAAATAAACGCAATTTCAAACAGTAAACTTCTTCTCTTTATACCCATTTCACGGACTTTCGTATATAAAATATGTTTTTAAATAAAATATGCATGATTACCATTATGCGATTTTTTTTTCGATTCCATATGGGACGTTATAGGACCTGTATAACTAAACCTCAAAATATACTTTTAGTGTGCTTTAACATATATAATAAAATCAAAATTAAAATTTTGAATTGAACTTATACGTACTTTAAATAGTGGACAAATACTATGATAGGCAGTGTATATAACCTTTACGATCACTCAATTTTTGTCATTCGTGATATCGGTTTTAATTATAATAGATTACAAGATTTGCCAATATGTACATATGTATATTAGACGCTTATCTTATATTTTTATATATTTAATTGTAAATAATACGAAACAGTTAATATGAACAATAACTTTTCTAAAAATAAAATTTCGGTTATTTGTACATTATACTGTATACCTCTCGCATATTAATAGTAATCATATTTAGGACATTAATACTTCACATTACTTACCTGTTAGCATACTGAATTGTACTGTGCCATAGCCCCCGCCGCTTACATTTTACTCGACCCTTTCAAAGGGTGGTATGGCTGTAAAGGAAAAACATGTATCAGTTTTCAGATATTCGCAAACTTTAAATACTTTAAATACAAAAGGCGTTCTCAGGTTTCAGTACTTCATGTTCTCTACCTTATATCATTTAATTCAGAATGAGTAAGCGAGGAATATAGATGTGTTAAATATTAAAGTTAAAATTAAACTGAAAGTTAAATACGTCTACGAACTTAAGACTTTTTTAAACTTTCCATTTAGTGGAATGGTTATACGTGACAAAACTAGATGGCCTGGGTCCTCTAAGTCGCCTGTTTCTTGATATCGACGAATGGTGTAATTTTTCTCCAATTTGTCTACTGGCATAACCTTCTTCATGCAAAGTTATTATACTGTATCATTTTGAAAATTGATTGAAGAATTGATTTACCACGAACACTGTTATTCACTTACTGTACCACCACAATAATATTCAAACAGAAACTAATATACCATTAAAATCAAGCTAGATAGGCATGAGCCCCTAAGAGAGAGAGGGTATAAATAAAGTATTTACTTTTATTTATTATATTTATTTATTTTCCCATCAATAAGATGTGTTTAACAAATAAATTAGAATAATCCTGTGTAAATGCGGTTGGGTATTCCAGTTCATAAAACATTTAATTACATCTTCTGTTCGTAATGCTTTCGTTATTTCGCTTGCAGATGTGTTTGTGACAAATATATGTTAAAATTATCAACGTTAAATGCAGTAAAATTTATTAAATTAAGGTATAGTAAAACTTTCTCCTTTGGCCAAACTCCCGAGAACGGTAGTGTAAATAAATGTAATATATATACTAATAATTTCCCTTAAAATAATAATTATAGATATAACTTTCCAAATGTCGATTACAATAACTCTACGCTGATTTAAAAGCCGTTAATTGTTCTCTTTTAGAGCGTTTCTCAAAAATTAATGCTGTTGTATCTGAATTTTACGCTAAACTATATTCTACAATTACAAAAACTTAACATCCCGATATACCTTCTCAAGTTGATTCGACTCTAATCCAAACAACCTACTTAACTCGAGTAATATTGTAAAAATCACGAAATCTTGATACTTCCATCCAAAGTTTCGTCGCTTACAAATGTTAATCAAGTATAATGTGGCTGCTTCAAATGTTAATCAAGTACAGCAAGACCATCATATCCTTAGAAAAATCTGCGCACACTTTCGGTATTACTCGTACTCAGTCGCCAGTGTGTCGCTCGCTTCGGTGATTAGGTACATTCCCAACAGAAAGGCGCGGTTTTATTTTGTACTACGCGACGCCAAGAATAAGAATTTAGAAAATTTTTATTTATTAATATATGTTATACTGGTCCAAATGGAATGTAAATTATTAATTAATGAGGCTGCTAAGTGTTATTTAATAGTGTTCTATTGAGGATGTACTATGAAAGTAAATCTTAATATGATTAGGTAGATAATGTAATTACAAAATTTTTTTATAATACCCAGTAATTAGAAGCAAATAGCTTTATTTCAAAATGATTACATAATTACATAATAAATTACATAATAAAACACATTCACAAAGCAACGATTACTAAGTTATTCTGAATCATCGCTGAAACCAAAATCACTGTCAGATGTATCAGCACCCACGTTTATAATTAGTGACTCCGTAAGAACATCCATAAAAACTTCATTTTGTTTATATTCATCTTCGACTCTCTTCACGTGAGTGCAAAGTTTGTTCCAGTCATTTACTGTAATGCTTTTAAATTTTTCTTCCGCTAGCCTTTTAGCGTCCTCTAATTTAAATGTGACATTTTGTGATGCCACAAAATTTTTCACAGTCGCCCAAATCATTTCGATTGGATTTAGTTCAGGGTGATACGGAGGCAATCGTAAAGTTGTATGACCGTGTGCCTCCAAAATTGCGTCTATTTTATATCGTAAGTGTTGTTGTTTATTATATTTTATTAACATATATAACTGGGCTTTCGTCATATCAGATGTACAGGCAATACCTTTTTCTCAACCAGTGTAACATTTTTTGCTTGTTTGCATTAGAATTAGGCGCTGGATTTATCTGAACATTGTGGTATGGAGCATTGTCAATAACTAGTACTGAATTTTTTGGTAAATTTGGTATTAGTTTTTCAACGAGCCATTTTTGGTAATTTTCGAAATTCATTTCGTGATGGTAATCACCGGATTTTGTTCCGGATTTAAAAAGTAACAAAGCGTTTTCTACAAATCCATGGTTCTCACCTCCAGCGTGCAACATAATTAAACGCTGGCCCTTGGAGATTGTCGAAAATAACCCATTTCTTGACTTGTCTGTCCAACTTTTCGATTTTGTATGGCCGCTATGAATATAGGATTCATCCATATAAATAGTTGGACGATTTTGCCGTCGATATACATCTATTTTTCGTAAAAAATTTGTACGAATGTTTGTGATATCTGGTTTTTCTTGTAATATCTTGCGATTGTTTTGTGTAGCACAGAATCTAAAACCAAGCTTCTTTATAATTTTTCTTAAGGATTCTCGGCCGCCCGGAAAATTTATATCTTCTTTAAGTTTTTGTAGTAAATTTTTAATAAGTAATCCGCTGATTATTTGTCTTGTGGAAATTATAAATAATATGTTTTATTTGGTATAGGTCAATGTCGTCTATTGAATCCATTACTAAACATTTCCTCGATCTTTTCTTTTTTGGCGATTTGAAAACTGGTAGTTGTTCTGTGTTCTCTTTCTCATTTCGTTCTGGTTCTGCTTGATATTCGTTCCCCTCTTTTAAAATATTATAGACAGAAGCTCTTGAAACACCAGTTGCTCTTGCTACGTATTCCTTTAATTCGCTTTTTGTACAATTTCTTATGTCTGTTTCGTTATCTGAAATTGTCTTTAAAAACTTAAAAACATTAAACACGACTTCACGGGTTTGTGAATGCAGTCCTTTTCCACCTCCTAAGTTGGACATTATTAATTACAATAAATAAAACAAATAATAACCAATTATAATGCAAGACCTCAATTACTCACTTTGACTAACCGTAACTTAACAACTTAACCACGCAACGATCATAAGCACACTGAGGACACAAACAGCTTACCGATGACTCGGAGTGTACCACCCGGCACGCCTACGATGCGCAGTTGATTTTTGTCCAAGGATATGATGGTCGTGCTGTATGTTTCTGCTTCCTACAAATATATTGAGTCTGAAATTGTTAACCAACCTAAATTATTCTGACAATTCACAACAATAAGAAGAATTCTTCAAGAATTTCGAATTGTGTTGCCTATAATGGCAATGAAATTACTGAAACTCAAGATATCGTCGACGCTTCTGAAGATTTATTTACTTGTATTAGTTTTGTTAAATTTTTTTGTTCTTAAAAATACTATTATATTTGAAGTAATGGGTGAAGCTATAAGATGAGAAGAAATCCTGCAAAAATGGTAGAACGAAATCATGTTACCAATGTATAAAGCTGTATAAAACTAGCAATTTTAAGGGAATAACACTGTCAAGTATATCGGACAAAATAATGTCGACCATAATTGAAAACACAATAAGAAAAAACATAGAAACAATAATAAAAAATTTACAGGTTGACTAACGAAAAAGTAGAAAACACTTCTACTAAGACTATCTAATGAAAACTATGAAAACTTATTGGTAAGAACAAAGATTTAGGCATTTGTTTCATAAATTCAGGAAAGGTTCTCGAAGGAATTAATCGAGAAGAGACAGAAATACATAAAAATTTTCCTAAATAATACCAGCTATAAAATTAGGTATAATATAAATCAGAATAGGAAGATGTTAAAACTTGATCACTGGAAGATGAAAGGCAACGATTAACAGAATGCGTACGTACAAATAACGTGGCAGCTTTCTAAACAATTAATTAATCAAAATAAAAATGAATATGGAAATAAATAAAACAAAAGTGTGATCAATACTAAGAATAAAACACATAGTATTTTTGCATTAAGAACCGGCAAAAAGAATAGAACCAGAAGAATTCTTCTGGTAAAAAGAGAAGAGCTTAAAAATCGACATTGCAAAGTAAGGAAATCAGCAATGATTTATGCTAGAGACCGTTGAACTATGAGCAGTATTGAGATAATATTTCTAAGAAGAACCGAAGAAGAAACAAGAAGAAATCGAATAAAGAACGAAGAGTTTAGGAAATAATTTAAGATGGAAGTAACAGCAAATAAAATTGCAGAGAAACCTTTCAGATTGTTATCTATATATATAAAGTTCAACAATAAACAAACGAATCTTCTAACAGCATTACTAAATGAGATGACTCCCGACGCTATGAAGGGAATTAGAAAAGTTTTCTATTTAACAATAAAACAAAAGCTCTGCAATTTTTTTGATAATTTTATTTTCCAATGTAATCTCCCTAAACTTCAACGCACTTACACTATCAGTCCTACAACAATTTTATTCCATTAGAAAAAAAAATTTCTCTAGGTCACTGGACATTCCATCTTCAGACCTCCACTTGTTTTGTTTTCTTCAAAACTTCTTTTGCGGTTTAAATTCAAAAATTTTAGCAAACAACACGATATTGATTTCATTAAAAATTTACTTGAAATCTCAAACAACACAATAATAGTTTTATTAAAAATTTTAAGCAATTTTATGGTTTAGAAAAATATTACTTAAAATAAAATACGATTATAAATTCTTACTTGTCTTTCAGCAACTATACATAACTTGTGATTAGCAAGCACTAATTGTGGACAAAACTTTTTATCAATTATTAATCCATATAAAAATGTTTACTCAAAATTATAATATTTTCGAAAGGTCGTATTTATTGTATCTAAATATTTTACCTTCGATAAGATAATCTTCAAGGCTACAATAGAGCTACCCTATCCTATCTAATCCTTCTTAATTACTTCATATTTCATAACCTTCTTTCATGGTCGATAAGTAATGGAAAGTAAATTATTTATATTTTCAAAAGTTTCTCTAATTACGGGTGGAATACAATTCTGACTAATTTTAAATTAAACTTAATAAGTAGAAAATATTCAGTAGAAGTTGACAAATATCCTTGTGCTTTGCCAACCACTTCGAAAATTCTCAAATTTTAAATTTACGGTTATTTATTTTAAAGTTACTGTATTTATTTTAAAAAACCTATTATAACTTATTACTCGTGAAACACTTATCACAACTGGGCTTGAGGCTTTGTAAAATAACTCCTGTCTTGTGGCACTCTTCTCGAATATACTATTTTTGCCATATCACAATAAATACATGGCTATAAAGGTGTATAATTATAAAGATTACATATCAGTTCAGTGAAAATTTACATTTACAATATATGAGTAATATATCGTTAATCTTCTACATTACATCAATTAATCATTAAGTATTACCACCACAAGTATTACACCAACTCACTATATTAATAGAAAATACGCTAACAATACTTTACCTGTATATCTAATTATCTTTCTTTTTCGTGGATTTTAATTCAAATAAAATGTCTCATTAGAGGTAGTAAACAAAACTAATAATATTTTCATTTTGTTTTCTTTTCTTAAATACGTAATCGAAAAACCATTTTCAATTGTTTTTGTTCCATTTGGCTTATATATTATGGAATTTTTAATGCAATTAAGGAGTATTCTCGAAGTGATCAAATTACAAGATCCAAATTTACTTATTAATAGATTTAAGAATTTTTATTGTAAAATGTATCCGCGGTAAAATGGACAAAATACAAGACTTAATAGAATCGGAAACTAATGTACAAGACGTGTTTTTTAAGTAAGTACCGTTTTTAAATATAATTTTAAATATAATCGCTGCAGCACTGCGGTTGTCTTTCCGAGCACCTTCTCTGAGTACCTATTTCCTTAATTAGTCACAGATACCAGTACGAAAGTATTCGTTCGTGTTTACATTTGTTCATGCGTACTTAAAATTCCTAAGACAATTGAAAATCGCGTCGATCGTGAAATACACCCTGTGATTCCTTTTCTGCATGTAAAAAGCGTTCGATATTCATCGGCAGCTTAATCAAATGTATGGAGAAAATACTGTCAGCGAGCGAATGGTATGAAAATGCGTTAGAACATTTAAAGAATGTCGTACTAATTTTTATGAGGAACGTAGTGAACGACTGTCGGTCATTGTTGAAGACTTAGTGCAGACAGTTGATGCAAAAGTTCGAAAAAACAGACGCTTTGCGATTTCGTCATTGTCTAATAAGTTTCCATAAGTTTCAAAGAGTATTCTTTATGAAATTGTGCCAGAACGCTTAAAGTACTAGCGGCAGATTTCTATGAGGATGGAATTCAGGAGCTAGTTGTACGATGTGATAAATGTCTTCATATTGGTGGTAATTATGTTGCAAAAGAGATGAAGGTAAAAGTTTTCTTATAAAAATAAAATTGTTGATAAAATTGCATTTGTGCTCTTCTTATATTAAAATGGTGCTTATTTAAAAAATACGCCTCGTAAAAACAGTCTTGTTCGTAGCTACTACACACCTACCAAAACGATCAGTTCTAGGTATAGTAAAAGAAATAAATCGAAAACGACAAAATGCTTTTAAAACTATTTTGTTTAAAAAAAATAATATTTCGTTGTACTAATTCGTCACGCCTCTATCAACTGTAGTTGACAGCTATATCGCAAGCTCGTATTCTTTACCTTATAACCTAATTCTAGAGTGCTAACTGAAAAGTTCTTCAGAGAATTAAAGCAGGTTTTCTCTGTACAAAGTAATCTTAAAAGGGCACCACAGTGTTAAAATCCATAGAAGTTATCCACTAATACTAAAGTGAAAAGGATCAAAGAAATACGTGCACGTCATACAACCATCGTCCAAGGGTTGAGATGAGAAGAGATGGAGAAAATAGAAGAATATCAATCTACTGATATATTGATGTAATATAATATAGTTATATAAATAAATATAGATTCAGTACCTACTACTATAAATTAACATGCAGCTGTTTCGATTACGTATTCAGGTTATAGATGTTGTATCCCTTATATTAGTATAAAATGCCCTAAACATATAATGAATTGATTTATTAATCTATAACAAAGATGGAGAACAAAGCCATGTGGGTGTGAAATTAAGTAAGCTGCTTCTAATAACCTCATCGCATTTCCAAATTAGCATTTACTGATTGAACCAACAAAAAATTCTACCTAGCATCACCCTAACGGTTTTAAATTTATCTCACAATGTTAACTTTCTAACTATCGATTGACAAGAAAGAAGTTCCAGCGCTTTTCCTTGGATTATATCATACAACTTAGGAGGAAAAGGAAGGAAAGAAAATAACCAAATACGAGAGCATTATTAAAATGCAACTAATTGTAGAATTACTTAATGTAACTTGAAAACAGATATACACTACCGGTCATATTTATTTGCCCACCCTTAATTTTAGCCAAAATTATTAAATTATCAAATGTGTACTGAAAATTTATTTATTATACTAATACAATAGCGTAAAATAAACATAAACTAGTTATATTTTTCTTATATAAAAACTTTATCATTAATTATTATTAAATTTTGCTCTCATCAATGTGCCCATCTTTATTTTTGATAGTTGCGGCACATAACCGCGGCATCCTTTCAATTAATTTTTGCAGTGTATCTTCTGTAATTTGTGCCCAGGTTTCTTGAAATTGTTCCCACAGTACAGTGGTGGATGATAGAGCACGTTCTCGAACCTTCCGGTCAAATTCTTCCCAAAGAAGCTCTATTGGGTTCAGACCAGGACTTTGAGCTGGCCATACCATTATAGAGATTTGCCCTTGTTCTTCTAGTTGACGCAAGTAATCGCCACATAATCTAGAAGTGTGTTTCGGATCATTGTCCTGTTGAAATACAAAGTTTTCGCCAAGAATCCTTAGTCCTGAAGGAACGGCGTTATTTTCTAAAATTTCCTTGTAGCCTTCTTTTCTTAGGATTTCCTCAATTTTGACGAGATCGCCTACAGATCTTCCACCAAAACACCCCCAAATCATTACCTCCTCCATGTTTTACGGTAGGCGCAATACATTCTGGCAGTACTCTTTCTCCTGCAGATCTTACGAATATTCGCCTTTTACTACCGAAAAGTTCAAACTTCGATTCGTCTGTCCACAACACATTATTCCACTGATTAATCGTCCAATTCTTATGTTCTTTAGCCCAATTTAGTCGTTTTATCTTGTTTTGCTTTCGTAGTAGTGGTTTTCGCAGAGCAATTCTTCCGTATAAACCCGCTTGCCTTAACCTTCTCTGTACCGTGGACACACAAATTGGTTTAGTACGCGCTCTATTCATTTCAGCAGCAATTTCTGGTGCTGTTTTTCGTTTATCGCGTCTACTTATCCGTATTAGATGCCGGTCATCTGCAGATGTTGTCGCTTTGCGTCGTCCCGATCTTCTTTTGTTATAATCAACAGTTCTGCGATTTAATCGTAATTCTTCTGCAATTTCGGGATTACTTTTACCCGTAGGATGATAAGCAATTATCATAGCACGCACTTCAACAGATAATTCCTTCGTCTTCGGCATTGCATTAAAATATTCACAATAACTCTCTATTTCACTGTTTTCGCAACAAAAGATGAATGATGACTGACATAAAATTTATTTTCCTTTTTGAATAACACATCCTAATATTGTAATTAGTTAGTACAATAACACAATATTGGTAATACCTTTCGGAAATGCAGATAAAACTGTTAATACAGTAGGGATTAGCCTATATAATATTTATGGTATTTTTCCAATTTATGACACTTTTACGACATAACATAAACAATTTAAGATTTTCGTAGAAATTCATATGGAATTACTTCCATTAATAATATTGTTGAATAATTATAGTACAGATTTTTCGTAAGATAATCCGTATTTCAGGAAACACATAAAATTGGGGTGGGCAAATAAATATGACAGGTAGTGTACAAATATTTTAATAAATGCATTATTACAAGAAAATGTAATAATAAGAAATTATCTGTTGAGGATGTAAAAATTATCTAATTATAATACTCATAAAAATTTTAATAGTGGAATATACAATGATGTACATAAAATATGGACTTAATAATAAACTATACTGAAAATCATACAGATAAACCCAAAAAAAAACAAAAATAGGCAGTCTTCCCTGGTTAAATTATTCCACGCTTCAAAAGTTTGGTTTTTTAATATTTCGTTTGGAGAATATTTAATCTTGATGCCACAAACGTTTGATAAGTAATGAATCAAAACTCTGCAGAGGCCATTATATCACCCACTGTTTATTACCACTAAACAAACGCATTGCTACAATTGATTTATGGCAATAGGCATTATCTTGCTGAAAGTATGTAAGTATGTTCTCATCAAATAATTTTAAAATGTACAGCTTTATTTAGGTGATCTTCGCCCAAGTAATGCACTCCAACGCCAAATGCAGACATATACCCGCAAAACATATATTCACAGGTACAAAGCAGTCTGGTATGTATGCTTCCCCTTGCCTTCTACGAACATATTGAGCACCTGTATTTTTTTAAAGTGTGATATACAATTCGACTAATTTACGTTAATAAAAGTAAAAGACCTCATTTGATATGTATCTCTATATTAGATTCGTCCAAGAACACAACTTTTGTCCAGTCTCCGATTGTCTCATTTAGTTCTTTGTCATATAAAAGTCGTTTCATTTTGTGTTTTTTTTTGTTAATGAGGTTTTTCTCGCGTTTTAGAGTCGGATAAACTAACTTTTCCAAGATGTGTTCTTACTGTTTGACAACATATTCCATCTTGTTCGAGTTCGTTAGAGATTGAGATTCGAAGATAGTTAATGGTAATACGGACTGTACACACATTTTCTTAGCTATTACAGATAACGACTTAAATGTAAATATAACATTAATTTTTGAACTCCCTGAACATTATGTAATGTATATGTATATGTAACATACGTGTATTTTATTAGTATTATGGGTAACATTGAACTATTTGAAGAAAGCGACAATGATACTTTCTTTATGAAACGTTCAAGCAAGACCATATAAGAAATACATGTAATTCAATGAAAACAAAATTAAAGATTGTTATTTTTTTTCTGATTTTTAGTATAGGATTATTCATTCCGAGAGCTGTTATTAACAGAATCCTGGAAAATTGCGCTATCTCACTGGAGCAGTTCGGCCAAACTTTTTAAATCCTCTGTATATTAGATATCGGTTATAATTTACAGTCAATCTAAAAGATGTCGCTTTGAAAAACGAAAATTTTTTTAATGTTTACTTCTAACCATGTTCTAACCAATCAATTTTCATGCATTCTATGCTCTTTGTACATTAGATATCCGTCATAATTTGCAGTCAATCTAAAAGATGTCGCTTTGAAAATATTTTTAATGTTTAGTTCTAACCTAATAATTTTCATACATGTCTATGCTTTTATATACAGCAAAATAAATATTTAATTTTTGTAGAATCCTCTTCTTTGCATCTCGATATTAAAGAATGGCTAATGAATTTGACAATCGTGATATGAATAATGCACTTTTTGAGAAAGTAATTAGTATAAAAATACAACTTTCTGGAAGCCTAAATTGGTCATTATAGTAAATAATAATTTTCAAAATTGTCTATGCAATTCCATATAAAATGCAAAAATTTACGGATTTTGCTAGAGAAGCATGGCTAGAGGATCACTTTCTTAATACAAACATCTAGTATTTGATGAGGTTTAGGACGAAACAGCCAAATCACATCTTTGCCATACAAACTTAAATTGTTTTATTGATCGGCTGACTACTACGGGTCCATTAAACACGAGGTTGTTTACATTTTCTGTATACTTCAATTGATTGTAATTCATGTTACACTGTCAAACTACATTGTTTTGGTTACATCAAAGCAGAATTTTACTTACCAAAATAATAGCGTTTTTGCTATTATTTCACGATGTAAAAGTGAGATAGAAATATACTCAATGGGTACCAAGTATGCCACGGGAAAACGCTATAATTTTCTATAGTGATTTCTCAAACTTTACATTCCGTGGCCATTAAAAAGCAGATTTAAGATTTGAGATATTACTGAGACAATATAATAGAAACGATACTTTTCACTACAATAAAAAGTTTGTATTTCAATACAACTTAATCTATAACGTCTTTAAATATAAAATCTCAGGTTTATCAATATACTTAAATTTTCATTTCAATAAGTCAGGTAGATGTTCAAAGATATTTGTAGAAAAAACAAGACTGTGGCAGTTATTACTACAAAATAATAAAATAAAATATTAATGTTGAAGCTAAAATAATTCAGTTATGTGCAAAATAATATAATTCTTCCAACACTATCAACAACAAATGTTGCCTTGAAATGTATACAAATCTTTAATGAGGAGACAATTGAATCTTATATACGTCTTTTTTGCATAGTTTTAGAGATCATGCGGTGTTCATTTTGTAAAATCTACATGGAGCAAAAAGAGTGCTTAGAATACCACATAAGCTACTGTCGTGAGAAGAATGACAGGTACAAGTCTCTCTAATATTAAATAATTTATATTTACATATAGAATGAAACTGAAAAAATCCGATAAACTCTAACTCTGTCAAAAAAAGCAGGTCTTGTTTCTCGGAAATCATTCATCACTTGCCTCTTTGCAGTGCCTTACTTTGTTCCCGGTGTTATCAGTCATTTATCGTTTTTGTATTTCTTTATATTGCATCTCATTTAGCAGAATCTATTGATTTACTTATATTTGGTCCGTTTCTAATGTTTATCGCTCTTTTCATTATTATCAGTAAATAACATTTTACTTATTTTTGAAAACAGAGTATATAAAATCAAGGATGACATAGGAACTGTCAAAATAAGAAGTGGTACAAATGTGCTAATTTGACGACTGGGTGAATTTAATGAGAATTTCCATTTTTAAATGAAACAAGCCCACAAACTAGCTAATAATATTGGTAATAGAAACATTTAATGGGAAACACTATGAGAGCAGAAATATTTCAAAAATAATAGAACCCGCTTCTTTGAAATAACTAAATACAAGATCAGAGCAATAAAATATTACTCTTTTATGGTAACACACTTTATTTAATTGCTTTGTTCTTTGGTAAACGCTTGGCACATTTGAAATTTTACCATACTGAGGATATAACCTTTCTCTGATGGGTTTGCTTTCGATGCTGTTTGAGGCAAATTTTCAGGTCTGCACCGTTTTCGTTATTCTAAATAATTAACTTCTCATCATCACTTAGCAGTTGCTGCCATATGCAGATGCATATGTGAGTTTCTTTCATGAGGATCCCGAATATAGAGCTTACTGAGTGTTATAGCTTTTTCATATGGTCATAAACGTTTGAATGATGGATATTTAACGTTTTTGCTATTTTTCGTGTCGTGTGCCGTGGGTTTGACTCGGTTAACGACTTTATTTTGTTGTCATGAATTTTAGAAGGCCTTCCTGACGGAGGAGCGTCATTAAGATTAAAGGATGAAATTTCGTAAACTTTTGTTGTCATGAATTTTAGAAGGCCTTCCTGACCGAGGAGCGTCTTTAAGATTAAAGGATGAAATTTCGTAAACTTTTGTTGACTTTGACATTTTTGTAGAGCATTATCACCGTTAACTTTACGTAACTTTTCAAAAGCTTGAGTAAAACATATAGTTTAGTCTTCCATTTTCAACTTTTAATAAGATTTTGAAGAACTAAATTGCTCATTTTTTCAAAATGAAGTTAGAACTGTCTGACGTTTTGAAACACAGCTTAAAGATAGATGCAAATTACTCTTGTACTTGCAAAATTAAACTAGCCCCATCTGTTGCAAAAATGCGTTATAACTTTCTGGGCGATCTAATGGATTATTTTTTTGTAAATTTCGTCCATCGTCCACATGTATAATGTTCTCCAACAATTGTAATCTTGTGTTGATAACTTGATTTATTATTAGTCCATATTAGACATAAATCTTTTAATTCATCCTTCCCACTCAACCGTCTTCAATTCTCTTTATTTTATCAATTCTGTGAAACATCTCTTTCCCATGTTTTCATGGAATTTTGTAGTTTCTTACAGGAAATTAACCCTTAGCATTTGAAGCTGTTTTAATATGATTCAAATGGAAAGCTTTTTTTATGACACAATATCTTCCTTGAAAATCTCTTTTGCAACATTGACTTAGTGCAATACAATGCAAAATATTCGCAGGTAAACTTATAAAATCGGCATTACATTTTGTACTTTTAAATGGTGCGTTCAGTGCACCATCCGAGTTGTATTAACGCAAGGCTGTAATGAGCCTGACACATATTGAGTGGAAAGGGTTAATAATGTGTGTAATGTGGTTTCGAATAAATAAAACAATTTTACTTTGTTCTGTCGCTTATCTTTCGCGTTATAATGAATTAGAATGATTATACTTTTTTCAGGGCTTGTGTATATTTTATCTATTTATTTTCAGATTGCTCGCATTACCGTCAAAGATTGACCAGGCCACTGAAATAAAAAAATATCCATCTGTTATGAGCAAACGTAAGAAGCAGCAGCGTGAAATATTTAAATGTTCTCAGTGTAAATACAAAACCATATACAAAGGCGATCTTATAACGCACACTAATAATATACACTACCAAGTGAAAGCGTACAGCTGCGAAATCTGCCATCAGAGATTCAAACGGAGAGGAACTCTGAAGATTCACGTGATTAATGCTCATATTGACGTTGATGGTGCAGGAACGCGCCAATGTTTTATGTGTGAATACAAGACGAAATCAAAATTGCATTTGAAAGAACATATAACCATCAAACATTTTAAAGAAAAGAAATATAAATGCACCAGCTGCGACTACGAAACTGGATCTAAAAGCAATTTCCAGCGCCATCTCTACAAACACGACGAAGTGAAAAAATTCAAATGTTCCGAGTGCGACTTCCGAACCAAATATAAATTTGATCTAAAGACGCATCTAGAAGCTAAACATTACGAGGTGGATAAATACGAGTGCCCCAAATGCGAATATAAAACATCCTACAGGCGATATTTGCGGAAACACATGTTCACGCACGAGAAAGTAAAGCGGTTCAAGTGTGGTAAGTGCGACTTCAAGACCAATTACAAATCGAGCTTGAAGGCACACGTCGATGCAAGGCATTTCGAAGTGAATACATACAAGTGTTCGAAATGTGATTACGGCACCGGGTACAAAGTTAATTTCCAGAGGCATCTGGCCTCCCACTCGGAAGTTAAACGATTTAAGTGTACCGAATGTGATTACGCTTCGAATTATAAGGCCAAACTCCACACACATCTCTTGAAACACAAGACGGTGAACCCGTTTAAATGCGATCTGTGCGACTTTGCGACATACGATAAGAGCATTTTAAAAAATCACTTGTTTAAACACGAGACGGCGAAACGGATTAAGTGTCCCCAGTGTAAGTTTGAAACGAACTACAAATCAAACTTAAAAGTGCATATAAACTCGAAACATTCTGAAGTGAAGAAATATAATTGCACGCTGTGTAATTACGCGACGGCCTATGGTAACGATTTGAAAAATCATCTTTATTCACACGAGATAGAAAAGAGACTCAAGTGCACCCAGTTTGAATTCAAAACAAACTATAAATCGAGTTTGAAAGGTCACATGAATGCAAAACATTCCGACATAAAGAAGTATAAATGCGCGAAATGTGAATATCAAACGTCATATAAGGATTGTTTGGTAAATCACTTGTACACACACGATGAAGTGAAACGGTTTAAGTGTTCCGAATGTGCGTTCGAAACAAACACCCGGACTTATTTGAAAACACATATAAAGACGAAACATTTCGAAGTGAAGAGCGATATATAAGTAATATCTAGAACTTGGATTTCGCGTACTTTTGGAATTTTAATGCAAAAAATTGATCCCTTTTTGGATAGTACTGTTCTTCAGTTTACATCATTAAACGTACTCCTGGTAGAAATATAAGCATTTCGTGAACTTCGATGTAAATATTATTTATTTCAAATATTGTATTTTTGAATAATTTTTCTGACAAATGTGTTTGTTATTGTAATGACGGATTTCAATTTATTGAAAGCATATTTTTAAGCGGAGTCACCGAAGGAACGTGGTGGGTTCATAAATTACTGTTCTGAGTAAGAAAAAGCCGAAATCAAATATTTTTCAAATGTAATTATTTTTGTCAGAAATGATTGCGCCCAATAATGATTCCCTGATACTAAACAAAATGTATTAAAATTTGCCTTAAAATATCTAATTTGCTTTACATACAGTAGGTATGATAAATCAAGTTTTGCTCAACATATTTCCAATGCAGGTCATGGCATTAGTTTAATGTTTCGTCAGCTTGTGGGTTAAATGCATACGTGAATGTACCTTACTCACATTCCTTATCTGTTAATGTAAATGCTAATGGTCGAGCAATTAACAAATATGGTCGATTTTGCCGATGCACAGTTTCGTGCTCGGTACGAGTTCGGCCGGCGGTGTTCTTTATATCTGAATCAGTTTGTTCGCCTTGCTAATTGAGTACGTATCCTTATTGTTGACTTTGTTATAAAATGTGTAGAGAATGTGCCGAGAATTCATTTCACAAGGGGCAGGCACATTTGATTGATATGTACTGGTTGAGTTGAGTACAATTGTAACCGTTCAAGAAAGAAGGAAGTAAGAAATAAAAATTATTTAGATGTGCTCGCCATTCTCTATTGACGTTTGGATGCATACTAATTATGTATATATATTTCTTAAAAAGTGAATTTTCACCTACACATATCACAACACTTTCAACAATAAAAATACATATTCAGCAAGCAAGACGAGCGGAACTCGTAGCGCCTCAGCAAGACCAGTTCTAATGATTAGGCTTGTGAAAGTTATGTTTAACATGATCTGTTTAATTTAATTTATTTTATTTCAAATTTAATTTATGATGACTGCTGAATGTACATACATAAACTCCAACACAACCTAGATGTAGTATAGAAACCTGGTTTAAAATATTTAAAGTAACAATGAAAAATATTAGTCATTTATACTCATTCTTTCTTACCTTTTATTTCGTCGTACTATATTGATCGTAATCAAATTATGGATAAAACGATTCCTTGGTATTAACATAACGGTTTCAAAATATGTATCTCAAAAGTAATACTTGTTTTGGACCGTATTTATCGTTGGTTTTCAAAAATTTTTGTATATCACATATAATGTATGTGGAAAATTGTTGACGAAGCTTTTAGGAATCGTCATTGACTGTCCCTTCATAGTTAACCGAATGCCCTTTTTTGCTCTTTGAATCAAATCCAGGTATGTCAGTACCTTTGTAAAACCTTTTGCAAGATCTAATATTATGTGACAAACACTTGTATACACGCTCTCTGTGATAGGCAACAGATGACTGGCACAGTCGGTTACAGTCAAACTAACATGAGTTGTGTTCAGTTAGTTTACTAATTTTAGAATATTTTCACAAACATGAATTATACACAATTTATTAATTAGCGTGTACGTTAGCAATGCGGGTGAGTGCCTGGATTGACATGAATTATACTCAGTCAGTCCGCTGGTTGCCCATTTGTGTTATAGCAGTATAAATGTATCTCTTTTCAGCCATTTTTCTAGTGTAATGTTATTATAGTGAAATGTTAGTCAGTGTTTTTTAGTGTAGTGTTAGTATTAGTATGTCCACGCCTTACGGACTCTTAACTCCCCCTCTCAACAACTCAACATCATGGACCTTATTTCCTCCAACTAACCTCTCTCTCCTATCACCACAACAGGAGGACCCAACCAACTTTAACGTGCCCAATTATTTACGACCACCAGTTATAAACTTCTCCATGATAGCGAACAACACTCGTACGGTATCCTTTGATGTGATCAGTTATATTTTCGGGCATCCCTGCATTAGTCTTTAGTTATCTGCGAACTTAAACAAATTTTCTCGAACTTAGATCATTAAGCTTATTGGGGGCCAGTTTTAGTGATGTTTCCTCGTATGTACGGGGTACAACCCACTGCGGTTAGCATTGTCGCTACACAAAGGACAAACGAGTTTGTCCGGACTTCTGGGAGCTTAAAATTTGCACATTATATATGTTTCAGGATAAACCAGGACAAGAGGACTCCGCCGTGGGTTGTTTCGAAACGAACTAACTTACCTATAGAAAGAGGCAAACCCACTGCAGCAACATCGACGTAGAAGAATTTCCTGAGGCCCTCTGTGGTACAGATGCCTGACATCCTTCCGTGTCGCTATTGAAGGAAATAGAAACAGCGAGGGCGAGGTTATGGAGAACGTACGCTCCGTTGCCTCTGAAAAATCAACGGAAACAACGTGTTCTAAAAGAAACCCTGAAGAATATAAGTTCATCTCTGTGCGTGGTTCCAAATGAAAACGCAGTGAGAGGAATACCCCTACGCCGAATGCCGTGTTTATTAAAAATAGGCATTAGCCGATCGCGCCTGGGCTTTCACACGCGGGTGTATCCGCACTGAAAGGAAAACAAAAAACAAATTGACCCATAAGCTATAGAGGACACTGTTGCCGAGCACGATCCTTTCGATTGTCATTCAGAACAAGTACAGGTGGACAAGCATCGCGCTTGCAAGGCCATCCATGTCAACTATGCAAAACAAGAAATAGCGCTAGAAGGATTAAAGTCTATCCAGCGACTGCTGATGATTACAGGAAGATGGTTGGCTTCCTGGAAGGCAAATTCCACTTCTTCACATACCAACTCCCGGAGGATAAGCCGCTGAAGATGATGATCAGAGGAGTCGCATCAGTGATTACAATCGAAGAAATTAAACAGACCTAGTGGCTCAGGGCTATGAAGCGATGCATATCTCCATAATATACAGGTTCTGTAAACGGATGTCGATGCATACGGTGATGGTTCAGGTGCCTAAGACCGACAGGGGTAGAGAAAATCTACCAAGTGAAGAAAGTCCAGTCTCTGTGTTACAACAGAAAGTACCAGACACAGGAGCGAGGTCACCCAGTGTTTCCAAAGCCAGCGGTATAGGCCCATCCAGCACTAATGCCACCAAGCACTTAAGTGCGTATGTTGCAGGAAAGATCACCAGGTGAGGAACTCCAGCGAGAGACAATCATTGAAGCCAGGTGTTTCAACTAATGAAACACATTCAGAGAACTACCGGGGGTTTGCCCCAGAGCTCCATCTGCTGTCCAGCTAGCAGTCGCGCGATGGGAATTACGCTCAGAGACGAGAACTTTCTCGCAGCCTACAACAAGCCCGCCCACCCAAGAGCTTTCCTCAAGGTTGTAGACGAACAAATCTGCTTCTAGCTAACTCTACAGGTATCGTGCAGAATATCTACGCCACCTTCCCCCAAACGGGCCCCAAGACTTTTCTGACGTGCACAACCACATCTTATACCTAGACCTGCACCTGGGCCGTCACCTTCACGTCTCCACTATCAATAAATTTAACGTCGACTACATCTCCGGTTTGTTGTGCTTGTTTCCAGAATTGGTTCAAAACTGCGAAGATTGAACGTGAGACCCCGAAGAGTACTCTTTCATTCAGAAGCAGTTTGCCCTGGAAGAATTCACAAGAAGAAGTGAGCCAGGACACGACACCGCCCCCGATTTCCAGGATGTTAGCGAGGCGGGAGAAGACCAGGGAAAGAAAAGACGAAGAACCGCAAGAAGAACTACCTGAGACTCGCTGTCGTCTAACTGCAAGGGACTCCAGTAAACCAGGTGATCATGGCGAACTTGCAGCCAAAGAAACAAGAGAAAAGAGCTACAACGAAGAGCTAACAGATGATGAAGATGCACGATCTATCAGCTCGACTTAATCCTCCAGCACAGTCACCTCTAGAGATAAAAGGGAAGTCGACCCAGAAGACTTAGACGATGATATCATTCTTATGCGTGTCCCGAAGCGCCAACGCAGAGAACGAAATACCCCATCGCCAGATACTGAAAAGCAGCAACGGAGCCCTCCAATAGTGATTCAAAATAATGAAATATGGACTACTATCGTATCCCACTTCATATAGATTAAAACTAATTGAACGAAGGCTAGAAGCACCGCTGGCGTCATCAGAATCGAACTTTCGACTTCTGATGACTACCACAATATGGTGGCCTGAAGTTAATCCAAGTAACACAAAACAAGGTACTCAGACACATAACTGCTGCCACCTGGTTCAATCAATACACGCGACCTTGAGTCGTTAAACTCTCCGGCAGGTAATATTAGGGCGAAGGATAAAGAACATTGTTCAGCCTGAATGTCACTAGATTACAAGCAAAGTCTTCATTCATTACTTCCGGCTGATTTTCAGACTAGATATGGCAGTTTTTGTTTGAAATTCGATATCACTTTAAAGTTACTCTAAAACCCCAATTACTGAATCTGAGACCCAACAAGTTATTGTTTTGTTTGAATTCTTGAGTTAAAACAATTTTGTAAGCACGTTGTTAAAGATCTTTTCGCAAAATTTGCAACAAACTGGTGGCGAAAATACCAAATGCTTGAAACCGACGAGGAATTAACATATTTGGGTCTTTGTCTTATTTGCGAAAATGTTATGAAAGGAATATGTGATTCCAATTTGTATGCAAGACGCTTAATCGTCCTTCCACTGTAACACGTTGAAGCGTATATCGTTTCATGATAAAATGGTAGCGACAGATACACTAGTTCCAAAAAAGCAAAATCAGCAGGATCGCCACTTAAAAGATATCTATATTTACAAATACGTTGTATTCAATGAAAAGTTTACAATTTAATAGCTATTTGTATGGTGCAGTGCTAAGTTATTAAAATGCTTATTACGAAGTTGCAGTTCCAAAATTAAATCAATAATAGTGACATTCTACAATTGCCAGGTAATTATGCAAATACAAATGTCCTGCTAAAACTTAGTACAAATAGCTTAAATAATTTTCTTTCCAAATCTCAGTGGTAATTGCTTTTTATAACATTGATTAATTTTATTACTTACTTTAATAAGCTATGCGTACAATTTAAGTTAATGAAATACTTATGATATTAAAATTATCATGAATCTTGGAGTGAATGAGAAAGGAGTCGTTTAACTAGTCTTGTTGCTACAGACTTTTTGAGATCTTTGCATTCAGCTGCTCTTATAAAAATTACTTGTTTAAAGCATTCACCTCGAGCTAGTTGCCAGACGTTTACATGGACTATCTAGGAATCCATCTAACATTAATTAGTTAGCGTTTAGATTGTTATTTTCGTTTGCATTGTTATTTTCATCGTAGTTGAAAAGCAAATTTTGTTTCTGAGTTTCAGCTCAGGATGAATCAGCTTTTGGGAGTACCATAATCACCAGTGTCAGCCCAGGACGACCAGCCAGCTACATTGCCTGAAGTGCCCCTTCCTGATTCAGTGCCGAATTTTCTTTGATCAGCTACCCTTCAGTTCATTGGATCCTCAATTGCGCAGATCGTAGTGGCCAACTATAATCATTTGAAAGCAGCAGTGAACACCTATGAAGATGACGTCGCAGCCATGCAGGACGATTCTCTCTCTCTCTGAATTGTCCAGCGCATCAACGCAGACGGTTAGGAACAACGAATAAAATGGTTTCATCCCAGCGAGATGCTAACACCCCATTCCTAGATCCTATCCCCACCTCCAATTACTATGACGCCATTGCCCCAGGTGCATCATACCCCGCCATGGCTGAGTAACAGTAAAAAAGAAAGGAATTCGAACAAGACATGAATTATGAATTACAGGACGAAGACCAGTGACATTACCGAGCATTTCAGAGCCATAAGTGCCAATTATTCAAATGCCAGAAATACTGCCGGAGATATCCGTGTGAACCCTTCTACGCCTACGGGTTACAGGAAAATGCTAGCCTCTTTTGCTGGAAGACAAGCCCATGAAGGTGGTCATTTGTGGGGTCCACACAGATATTTACACCGAAGAAACCAGGAAGGACTTGCAGGAGCAAGGCTTCTAAGTTATCCACATCATCTGGATGTGCAGGCCAATAGAACGCACTCTAATGCCACTCATTATGTTGCAACTTCCGAAAACGGATGCCTCAAGGAACACATACAAGTTTCAAAAAATCCTTGGACTATGTATCACTATCGAGGCACCAAGACAAAGGAGTGATATCACCCAATGTTTCACGTGCCATCGGTTCGGATATGATCAGCGTCAAGGCCATCTTGCACCTAGGTGCGTTAAGTGTGGCCAGACTAATCACGCCCGAGAATGCTGTATGGTTAAAGAAGACATTCCCTAGTGTTGCAACTGCAGTGGGGATCACGTTGGAAACTATAGGAGCTGCCCCAGAGCCTCTGTCAAACCTCTGAAGATTTTTCCTCGTGCGACTACCTCCATGCGGATTGCCTAACAGAAGAAGCAATGAGACCAACCACTCCGGAGGAAGTGAAGGGAATCATCAAGAGCTTGGCAAGAAAGAAAACACCTGGATATGACAAGATAATCAACGCAGCCCAGAACATGATATCGCACCTTGGACGGATGCACCCGGTGCACATCCATTTTCTTCAGAACTACTTCCCTATCAGCTTGCTGCCCACATTGGAGAAGATTCTGGAGCGAGTTATCCCGTCCAGACTTGCTGAAAACAAGATCAACCAGAACGAGCAGTTCGGTTATCGAGAGTAGCACTCCACCATGGACCAACTCCACCGCTTGACAGACCAGATTACTGAAGGTTTTAACCGTCGTCTCTCCACCACAGCTCTCTTTTTACATGTAGCCTAAGCTTTTAACCACGTCTGGCATAAAGGGCTCTTTTCAAATTCCTTTCCGCTAACATTTCCCTTCCAATAAAACATATCCTCAATTTCTATCTGTGCTATCCCCGATATTGTACAACGTGTTCCTTTATGACATACCAAAAACTTCTCCAGGAGTGAGCGTTGCTCTATACGCCGATATCACTGCAATTTTCGCGCAGGCGCGCCCACTAGATGTGACTGCGGGAAGATTGCAGAATTCACTCGAAGCGAATCACTATCAACGCTTGGACGAGTTCTGCTATTTATTTCAATAAGTCCTAGAAGAACCTGCAGATCCTAGAGTTATAGCTAAACAACGAGACCATCTCATGGATAACATATCCAGGGGTTAGCTCGTACAAGAGATTAACCAAAAAATACCACACAGTGAACACGGCCAACAGGGACATCACCGCCATGGTACACATGTACTCACTTCTCCACCACAGGAACGAGCTCAACCTGAAGCTGAAGATGATCTACAAGACTGCCATCAGATCTACGATGACGTAGGCAGTGCCCACTTAGAGATACGCAGCGAAGACCCATTTAAAGAGGATTTAGGTAATCCAAAATAAGGTATTTAGAATTATAACAGGTGCAAATTAGTACATCAAAAACACTACACAACACGACAACCTCCAAATTCCATACTTTTCCGACATACCAAGCCACGAGTATGCTCCTTTTTGTGAAAACCTTCAGGTAACCTCGGGCTCACACAAATATCCTCATTCCATTCTGCACTGACATTAATGGCATTCATTATGAAGACTCACAGTTTTTATTTATATTCTCGTATAATAACAAATATCTTTCAGTATATTAATTGAGTATTTTTCAAACACTTCACTTCTCTAGACCCAAATTCATATTTATGACATTTATTTGCAATTGACTTTTTAATTTTCAATAAAAAGTTAAACACTGTTTTATTAAAATTACCGGCCGGTGCAATAAACAACTAACGCGTAAAGAACCCGAAGGCAATCAGGTGAAAGGCATAAGAGAGGAATGAATTACATTTTCCACATTGTACTTGCCTGTTCAAACACCAATGAATCATTAACAAATAATCAGCTATTTACGCGGTATGTAAATCGCTCTTCCTTTGAGACCAAGTGCAGCATACGTAAATGGGTGAGTGTAAATACTTACGAGACCTACCACGTTTTATGTAGTTTTCTGCAAAACATCTCGTTTTAAGTTTGCATTGGAATTGTAATGTTTAAATAAGATAAATTCATTGACCTATTTTCTGTTATTTTTTCAAATATTTAATTTATTATACTTTGAATATTAATGTGATGTGTTGCCTTAAGTGTGAGATATTGTGAATAATGCAATCAAAATATTATTGTCTGTTTATAGAATAATTAGAAAAGTTATAAAGGTGTAAATGACACTAAAATACACTTTTTGGTCATTTATCCTGTTTTTTTTTACACAAGTGCTCCTGTCTGTACTTCATTACCGCTGGGAACATTTAAAAACATTTTTATTTTCTACATATATAACCACCCTTAGATACAAACAAATTTTAAAAGAGTATTACCACAAGTTTATACATATATATATATATATATATATATATATATATATATATATATATATGTATAAACTTGTGGTAGGCATTGTTATCATTAAATTTAAATGTTTTAGATTTATAAACTAATTGTAATAAATCTAAAACATTTAAATTTAATGATAACAATGCCTACCATAACATACAAAAGAAATGAGTCAGAAGGCAATGGGGTGGAAATGAAGTACTGGAGAAAATATGTAGAAGTAGAATCCCCGATAAAGAATTGAGGACCAAAACTAGTATACAAAATGATCTTGTAAACGTTACTTATTGCAATAGATTTTATATAGGGAAATTTTGTTCGTATTATAATGTATAATATCAATTCCACGCGTCCTATAACTAATTTTACACAAAAAGAAAAAATAACACAATATTTTTCATTCACGATTTTTTCAAGTAAATAGGAATGATCATTCCCTTTAGACTTTAGTAACAAATCGTTGTTTTTCCTTTACTTGCAGTATGTAAAATGGCATCATCGATGCTGCTTAATTAATACCTGATATTAAACAATTTTAAAAGCAAAACCTAAAAATTAAATATTATGAAATGAGAAATCAAAGGTTTGATAAAAAATAAAACCTTGCAAAATTAATTTCGATATTTATTAGATGCACGCGAAATTTTATATAATATAATTCTTGAAGTATAAATGCATATTTCAATCACTTAACTAATTTGTAATCTCTTATTTATCATATTATTATTGCTACTTTCTAGGAGATTTATTAACAGAATTGCAATACCATTAAGTATTGTATAATTATTTTTTTGTATCGAGTAACTTATTACTCTTATTAGCAAGTATAAAAGTAAATATTTGTTGCAGCAATTACTGCCACATGCAGAAAAGGTATTATTAAAATAAAGAAGATTTAAGTCTTTTAAAATGTATTTACCTGAATTGCGATCATTTGTACTAACATTGAATTTTTAGTCTTCATTTACCAAAGGTTAAAGAATTACTTGTTTTTATGTTAATTGCACTAAATTGTCAACGGATGGTAAGTGTAGGGTACATTTAATAAATTGATTTACTGCTAGTAAAGAGCTGTCTAATAATATCTGCTTCCGGGCTGTGCACCGCGTCACTTGTATATCTTCCGACGTTTCGTAGCCATTTGTATGGGACATCTTCAGGGCTGAATTACTGCACTGAAACTGAAGATGTCCCATACAAATGGGTACGAGACGTCGGCAGACGTCACTTGTATATCTGCCGACGTGTCGTACCCATTTGTATGGGACATGTTCAGGGCTGAACTACTGCACCGAAACTGGTGAACCAGTTTAATACATAAATATACAGCTGCTCATTGTCCTTCCTGTGGAGAAAATACACCATAATGAATATCAGGTAAATATTACATAAATATGGAATATTATTACATGAAATACAGGTAAAATAAGCAAAATTCAATGAATGCATTTTTTTCACCAATTTGTTTATAACATTTACCGAGCGAAGAAACAGCATTCACTAAAGAATACAGGTTTGTGTTTTGCAAAATATAAAAGGAAGACAGCATTGATAACAAGTAAAGTTTCTGTTTATAGTATAATTTGTACATTTTTCTACTGTACAAATTATACTATAAATCCTTTTTCTAATTTTTAGAGACAATGACCAACGACATCTCTTGAAATGTGTGTTCCAAAATCTAAAAAAAAATTACAGAGCAGCCCTACAATGGAAAAAACTGTAATTAGATATTCAAGAAAAACATTTTCGTTAAAAGAGCATTGCCTAAAATATAGAAATATATTAAAACAGCAAGTAATGTGACACAAATATTAGCTCAAAATATATTTCAAAAATATTGCCGTTTAAAAAATAAAAACAAATAATATTTTTATATTTAATTTACCTGGTATTCTATATTTAATTGAAAATATTATGTACCATATTAGTAAATTATCTTAGATCTATAGTACACTTATATTTTTATTTAAAAATTGATTTGCTATTGTGCAACTAATTTTTTAAACAAAAATATAGATCTGCTATAGAAATAAGAATAAAATATTTAAATTGGATAATTATGCAATATTCGCATAAATTTTCGTTTCTCTCAATAGATGGCAACATTAACGTATATCGGTTTAATTACATTGTACTTTCCCAGGCTAATGTAATTTGTGATATTGATTTTTTTAGTTAAATGTTTTTGACAGTATATATTGTGTTTTAAATTTTATTTTCTGACATTAAAGGGTATAAAGAGTTTTGTTTTAAGATTGATCTAACAATATTTTCTTTTGAAAAGCCTTTCAGTAATTTTAATAATTGTTCATCTCTTGTCAATAATGTCTGATAAAATTGCTAAATGTGATAACAATAACATTATAGTCTCAGAGAAAACAGTTAACGTTAAAGAAGAATATGTAGATGATGAATACAAAGATAACAAGATGCCAATCTGTGAAGCTTTTCCTTTTCCAATTTATGTGGAAAATGATCCACTTGAACTAAAAGGCAATAATAAAGCAAATGAATATGATATAACTGTTGTAAATATTAAAACGGAATTATCCGAAGTATGTGACAGTACAATTCATTGCAAGATGAAAATAGAAAATGAAGTCACCGTTACTGATAATAGAAAAATTGATTACGATAGTAAATATCTAAGTAAGTTTATGTGTTTCTACATTAGCCTGTTCTTTCTATATTACTCTTCTGAATATAAAACTTTCAACTAATATTAATATTTTGTTGAATATCATTGTAAATTTTATTTTGAGGTGAGGAAAAGTACTTTTATTATTAACATTTTACTTTACAGTAAAATCATTTCAACCATTTATTATGTTATTAGAGTATGAAAGGGAATTATATTGAGTTCATATATTATCATTTACTACTACGTTTATTTGAGATTTTTCTTATTAATATGTTTCAATGTTGTTAATGAAAATATAATCAACAGTTTGCGATGAATGTCATGAAGATTATCAAGATTATTGCACCAAATGTAAAATGCTCGTTCATATTTTGAACAGAAATTTACTTACTAATACGGATAATAGAACACAAGAAGATATGCCAAAAGATATTTTGGAAATGAAAGAGTCATTTGGACGTGTAGGAATTTTCACTTTAAAAGTTATACCTGAAGGTGTAAAGTTTGGCCCTTTCACTGGACTAAATGCTTCAGAATTGCCTTTGAGAATAAAAGAAAGAAGACTTATAGTCAGTGATGAAAAAATGATGTTTTTAAATTGGATGCAGTTTATCAACCTCACTCAAGATATTTCTGAACAAAATCTATTGCCATATCAACATGAAAACATTCTATATTACTATAGCTCACGAAATATTGAAGAAGGACAAGAATTATTAGTATATTTTGGTGAAGAATGTAAGGATGGTTTTAATAAAAATGTAGAAACGATTTTTATACCTGCTATAGACAGAGATATTAAAAATGTCTTTGCATGCACTTTTTGCTGTCTGGGATTTAGCTCAAAAGTTTATTTGGCTAGACATAAAACTGTTTGTTCTATTGGAATTAACAAAAAGCCTTTTATTGAAGGTATGAAATATATTTTCATATTTCAAAAACTATTCTTTGGTTATGTTTGTCTATTTAGTGTTCGCAATACACAAAGAATTGTTGATTTAACCTCAGTTTCAAATATTTTACAACATATATAAATAAAAGACAAAAACCAACAATAATACAATACAACAGTATCCAAGCAACTTTTAAATAATGAGTATAAATACCTATTCATATACGTAAAGATTATGCATGTCCAGAATTTCTTTATTTTACTGCATTACTGAAATTGTTGCAAATGCACTATATTCATGTAATTTAGTGTTAGATGATGCCGAGTAAAGTTAACACATTGCTTTTACACAGTTTTAGAGATTACACAATGTTCATTTTGCAAGATCTTCTTGGAAAGAAATGAATATTTAGAGTACCACAAGAACTATTGCTTGGAGAAAACTGCTAGGTAAGATTATTTTAACATTAGCAAAATGGGTGATTTTATAGGAAAGCTAGTGGCACATGCAGCGAAACCCAAAGTTATATTAATTTTGATTTGAATATGTTTACAATTGAATATATTGCTGCCTACAATGCTTATATTACATATAATATATCAAATATGACTGCTATTGTATACTGCTAAGTAGGAAACTTATGTGTGTGGTTATTAATGCCCGTCACAAAAAATTATTTCTCGCTGTTATTTTAAATTTATTTCGGTAAAGCTTTATCACTTATGAGACAATATATCTTTTAATTTCAAAAAAGGATCTGCTCTACATCCCAGTTAGTTAAGAGTACATATTTAAAATATGCTATAAAATGTTTATATTTTATACTTTCAAGAGTTTCATTATTTATTTAATGTAATGTATTTTTAAAATACCATCCACTTTTTATAAGATGATCTTGGAATTCATCTGATATATTTTCAAGTAGCTAATTGGTAGTTCTAATTTAGAAATGATCTCTCTTAAAGGAATCTTTTGGGTTTCAAAATAATCAATACAACATAAAAAACTTTTGAAATTGTTTTCGATAAACTTCGAGCATCATTATCTAAAGAAGTTATTACCATTTTTAGTATATCCATGTGATATACTGTGCTGTTTTAATCCGTATTCCCCAATGTGTGATTAATAGAGCATGTGACGAAGACGAAGAAGGACAAAATGTTTTATCGTATTTGTATAAAAATTTAAATTTTCTTTCTACTTTAGAAGTGTAAAGAGTTCGCGTCGTAGTGTTTGTGAATTATTTTAAAATAAAATTAATAGTTTTAATAATGTCGCGTAGAAGAAGACTATTGGTTCAAACACGTGCTCTTCTAGTGTCTCATCATGATATTGGCAAAATTAATAGACAACGCAGAACTGTGAGCTATAATATTTAAAAATATTAAGAAACTGATAGTTTATTGAATAAAAAGCGTCTAGGCCGACCAAAAATAAGAACACCTGCCGAGGATTGGGCAATAGTTTTGGCAAATAAAAGAAATAGAGATAAACTGCACCGTAAATTTCAGCAGAGGCAAATATTAATGAAAGTAGACAACTGCCTTTATAAGGGTGAAAAGGTGTTTACACAAAGAAAAGTTGTTCGCGGGAGTTGCTTTGCGAAAACCGCTATTGCGTAAGCAAAATAAAATAAAACGAGTAGCTTGGGCAAGACAACACAAAGATTGAATGCTGGAAAAGTGAAAAAAGTACTCTAAACTGACGAACCCAAATTTGAGATATATCAAAAAGAAGAACGTTTCTCCGAAGATCAGCGGGAGAACGAGTTCTCGAATCATGCACTGCATCCATTACAAAGCATGGAGGAGAATTAATATTAGTTTAGGGTTGTTATGCTGGAACATTTGTAGCCAATCCTATTAAAATGGTATTCTAAAAAAAGAACGGTACTGAAAAATTTTAGACGAAAATGCTGTTTCCTCTAGAATACGACTATTTAAACAAAACTGTTTTCCCGCAAGACAATCTCAAATTTATGTCTAAATTTTATCGAGGTATTTAGAGCAATTAGAACGGGAAGCGAATATTGTTATTATGAAATGACCTTCTCATAGTCTTGACTTGAATTGTATACAGCTGTTATGGGATGAGGTAGACAGACATATATTGGGTCTGGGAAAAAGTTCGTGGCGTTTTTCCCGATAGATGGCATTGGTTGCCGATAACTAAAGAACAACAAGTCACAGCGACACCACCGAGGGCTCGTTTTTTAGATGACCTTCCGAACGTTAGTTTGAGCGTAGAAACATTGTAATCGGTGCAGTGGTTGGAAAGTTATTCGCACTTGAAAATGGAGAAGAATAATGAGAAATTTCGCTATATTCTGCAATATTATTATGATAAGGGGAAGAACGCTGCGCAGGCTTGTGATAAAATTTGTGCTGTGTACGGTGAAGGTACTTTTGCGCGGAAATGGTTCGCTCGCTTTCGTTCTGGAAATTTCAATGTGAAAGATGAGTCACGCTCCGGTCGTCCAATCACTGAAAAATCTGATGAAATTCTTGAAAAAGTCCAACAAGATAAGCATATCAGCAGTGTCGATATTGGCATGGAGCTAGGCATTGACCACAAAACTGTTTTGAACCATTTACACAAAGCTGGTTACAAAAAAAAGCTTGACGTATGGGTTCCTCATGAGTTGAGCGTGAAAAACATGATTGACCGAATTAACATCTGCGATGCGCTGCTGAAACGGAATGAAATCGAGCCGTTTCTGAAACGTTTAATAACCGGAGATGAAAAATGGATTACGTACGATAATCGGAAGCGTAAAAGATCGTGGATAAAGGATGGTGAGCCGTCACAAGCGTTCGCTAAGCCAACATTGACGCCAAAAAAAGTGATGCTGTGTGTATGGTGGGACTGGAGGGGAATCGTCCACTACGAGCTACTTCCAACTGGTCAGACGATTGATTCTCAACTCTACTGTGCACAACTAGAGAGATTACGCCAGGCGATTGAAAGAAAACGGCCCGAATTGATTAATAGGAAAGGTGTTGTCTTCCATCATGACAACGCCCGACCACACACTTCTTTGATGACCCGTCAAAAATTGAGAGAGTTTGGTTGGGAAGTTTTGATGCACCCACCTTACAGTCCGGATATAGCACCCTCTGACTATCATCTGTTTCGATCTCTGCAGAACTCTCTCAATGGAATTAAGTTGGTTTCAAAAGAAGCCTGTGAAAACTACTTGATTCAGTTTTTCGACCAGAAACCACAGAAGTTTTTCACCGATGGGATCATGGATCTACCAAAAAAATGGCGAAACATTGTCGATAATAATGGAGCATATTCGGTTTAAATGAATTCGTCCACGCGCCATGCGGGGACCAGTTGAATTTTACTGAAAAAACGCCACGAACTTTTTCCCAGACCCAATATATAAGGTGAGCTTTTTCATTTCTTTGCACGGGAATCTCGGAAATTACAACAGATACAGATTTGGTTAAATGGTGGAGGAAGTGTAGTTTTACGAACCTAACTTAGTGTCGTTGTTGTGTTTCAACAAAAGTTCATAGTTTATTAGATATCTACAGAAAACTAAATTGTTTCTTCTTCATTAACCTCGTATAGCTACTTTATTATTGAATTTTAAGAGAAGTTAGAAAGAAAAAGTTCTAAGGAAGTTATACTTTCTATCAATTGGTGTTAATTAATTTTTTATCGGGCTTGCCTTTTTTGGATTATGACCCAATCTTTTGTTTTTTTTAAATAGCAATTCATACTTGGATATAACTTCATTAAAAAGAGATTATTTTTCTCGCAAAAGTGTGCTAGTTTATATATATATACAGGGTGCGGCGCTTAAATCCGGACAAATTTCAATTTGAATTTCCCGTCACATAGTCATTCCGCCAGAGATCGCTATTGGCGTTCTTGTAAGCCATGGGCATCTAGTAAATAGTCATAACTTAAAAATGGCCGGGATGTTACGTACAACTGCGGAGTACAACCGAAGAGCCGCGATTATCGAAAGTCTTCGCGCTGGGCGTTCGCCGACAGAAATAATTCGATTCTTCGGGTACCCGAGATCAACTGTATACGATATTACATCCAAGTACAATGCTTCTGAAGAGTCAAGGGAAGGTTCCTCTAACCCAGCGAGGAGAACTCATTCGAGGGAACGCATTTCACGAACTCCGGCAGTCGTGGAAAAGGCTCAGGCGCTGATTTTGGAGGACCCGGGACAATCGTTGCGGAAATTGGCATCAGTATTGGGTGTCAGCGAGCGAACCATGCGTCGGATTGCAGAGGAGGACCTACGTTACAAGTCGTACACAATAAAGGTGCGACAGATGCTGTCTGAGGCTGCCAGAACAAAACGGCTTGCTCGCTGCAACCTGTTATTGAGTTCATTAAAAAATGAGGCGGTAGGACGAATCAGATTCTTTTCTGATGAAAAAATTTTCACTGTTGACGCGAAGGTCAACCGGAAAAATGATCGCTGGCTCGCCCACGACCCCGAAGACGTCCCGATTGTTGCTCGAACAAAATTTCCGGCTAGTGTTCACGTCCTAGGTGTTGTGTCCAGTGAAGGTGATGTCATGCCGCCGCATTTCTTCGAAAAAGGACAAACTATCAATAAAGAAGTTTATCTGCAAGTTTTGACAAATGTTGTGAAACCGTGGATGGTAACTGTGGCCGCGGTGAGACAATATGTCTTTCAGCAGGACGGTGCACCGGCCCACACGAGCCATTTAGTCCAAAACTGGCTATCGGATAACGCGGACATGTTCTGGAGCAAAGAGTTCTGGCCCCCGAATAGCCCGGATTTGAACCCCCTGGCTATTATGTTTGGAGCGTAGTCGAAAGGGTTACTAACAAGTCCAGGCACCCTAATGTCGCATCTCTACGCACCGCTATCGAAGCAGCATTCACCAATATGGACAGCGCTGTTTTAAAGAGAGCATGCGACCGTTTTAGGACAAGGATAGAGGCGGTCATTAGGGCTGAAGGAGGTTATATAGAGTAATTTACTCTCGGCAGGTACAACTATATTTCTGTAAATGAATTTTCAATTTTGTTCATATTTTGTGTCAATAAATTTGTTTTTAAATGAAAAATTAAATTTGTCCGGATTTAAGCGCCGCACCCTGTATACACACATATATTTCTCAATAATTCGATCTATTTATCATGAGCCACTGATTATCAGGGTTATTGTCCGATGATCTCTTGGCTACATGAGCTTTGTTGTGAAATGTAACCGTTGACAATATATTTAAGAAGCTATATCGCGAGATAAGTTTTCACAAGTTGAGATGGAGCCGATAACGGTGAATTTCTCAGATATTGAATCGTGGTCGGAATCATATGGGAGCAGTGATTAATATGAGCCTGGTTTAGCTCTTGCAGCTTATTCTGAAATTGAGCACTTTAGTAGCAAAAAAAGAAAAACAGATAAATAACAAAGTGAAAAAGTTCGCCGAAGAATTTACAAACAATGAGAGTGAAACTAATGATTAATTTGAGAATGGTGTTTCAAATCTGGAAAGTAATTATGAATATTTTACTACTCAACCGTCAATTTTAACCTCTTTTGTTGTTGTTGCTTGGTCTGATCCATACCATAATTTCATACCAAAGAAACAAATTTCGAACCTAATTTCCTCAAGAATCTAAAGTTATTTTTCATGTACGGGAGAAGTACAAATAAAAACGGTTGTATGTTTATTATTGTAGAACTTACTCGAGAGACTTTGGGGAAAATGTTGTCAGTAAATTTGTTGCCACGATTATTGAGAAAGCTTTTCACAACGGTAAATTTACTACAGAACTTAAATTTCGCTGCATTTAAAATCTGCTTGATAAATAGAAATAAATTGACCGAAATAAACACAAAATTAAGGAAGGGCAAGAATGTTTCCATATGCACGTCTGACGGTTTGATGTGTGTAATATAGCAAGATACAAAAGAAGGCTGTGTTTTTTTAAGTTTACGTAAGTGCCATAAAAATACTGTTACAACTGCTGAAAAACCCAGGATGGTTCAAAAGTTTCAATATCTTGTTCTGATATAGCATTTTACAGAGCGTTGAATTGACTAATTAAACGACAGCATTGTACGATTTAGACTTTAAGTCAACAAAATAATGAAAAAAAGTATTTTATTGTCTTATAATGGTAGCTATTGTAAATGTTCGGGATGAATGAGATACAACGGAAAAAACTTTTTTGTTTTATTTTCTTGTGCAAGTAGCAGAGTATTAATTACTGAAAAAATAACACGGCCGTATTTTGCGTTTAGAGTTTGGAAAAGTCATAATTCTACGAGGGAGCGTTTTTATATTCGCGGAATGAGCGGGTTGTAGAGGGGTGAGTAGGCGCATTGGGGGCGTGGCCTGTGCAGCGACTCATGATTAGTATAAATACGAAGTTTCATTGTTATTAGATAGTTAGTCTTTGAGCTATCGTCAACCAAGTAACATAATCAGGAGTGAAAAGTGAAATATGGAAAAAATCGAATATCGTGCCGTTATAAAGTTCCTTACCAGGCAAGGAGAATCAGTCGCGACCATATTGAATGAGATGTCATTGGTTTACGGCGACTCTTGTCCAGGAAAAACCATGGTGTACAAGTGGCATAGTTTATTTAAACAAGGAAGGGAATCCCTTGAAGACGACCCGAGGCCGGGCAGGAGCATTGAGGTGACCACGCCAGCACTTATCCAAAAAGTTGAACAAATTGTACTCGAAGATGCTCTACTAAAGAAGAAACAACTCGCAGAAATGGTTGGAGTATCCGATACAATAATTTTTAAAATCCTACACGATCATCTCGGCATGTCTAAGGTCAGCGCAAGATGGGTGCCGAGAATGCTCATGTCGCCGCAAAAACAACAGCGCGTAGAATGTTCGCGTGCATTTTTGGACCTCTGTAATGAAGACAAGGATGGTGTATTGAGTGGAATTGTTACTGGAGACGAAACTTGGGTTCATCATTATGAACCTGAGTCCAAACAAGACCCCATGCAGTGGCATAAAAAGGGCACAGCACCTCCCAAGAAATTTAAAGTGTCACAATCAGCTGGGAAACTCATGGCAACGGTATTTTGGTACTCGGAAGGAATATTGTTGATTGATTATAAAGATAAAGGTGTTTCTACAACCGGAGAATATTACGCTTCAATATTAGAGCGACTAGAAGAAGCCATTAAAGAGAAAAGACGGAGAAAATTGACAAAAGGCGTTCTGCTTTTGCACGACAACGCGCCCGTCCACAAGAGCCGCGTTGCGTTAGCTGCCCTGTATAAGGTGGGCTTCGAAATTGTGAATCACCCACCATACAGCCCAGACCTGGCCCCGAGTGATTATTACCTGTTTCCGAAAATGAAAAAAGAGCTGCGGGTAAAAAATTTACTGCCGATGATGAAGTCAAGGAGGCAGTTTCGGCGTATTTTGCAGATAAAGAGAAATCATTTTTTTATGAGGTATAAATAAATTAATTGAAAGATGTGAAAAATGTATCCGTCTTGCAAGTGAATATATTGAAAAAGAAAAATAATTTGGTTTTTTTATTTCCACCCCTTGTCCCCCATTCCGCGAATATAAAAACGCTCCCTCGTATTTAAAGTTAGTTTAAAATAAGAAAAAGCCTTCTGTAAACCGGAATTAGATATTTTAATTTTTTCGCCGCGTGCACCTCTTGTTACACCAATTCAACAATGCGACGTTCATTTTTGTTATTTAATTAACAACCATATTGTAAAATATCGCCACAGTTGTGTTTTACGAACTCCTTCAAACGATCGAATTTATAACCATGTGCGGTAGTATATTTAAAAAGGTTGTTAATACTAATATTCAACTTACTTTAAAGTTTCCTTATAATTGTTCTGTTTGTTTTAGACTACCTATACAATGGACATCGGACGACAAAACGATGGAAACAAAGCAACTCCCATCTCGTTCATATAAACGCAAAAAGCACCAACGCGAGATGTATAAATGTCTGCAGTGCAAATACAAAACAACATATAAAAGCGACCTGAAAGACCATATGAATAAACATTACAACGTGAAAACGTATAAATGCCAAATTTGCCAAAGAAGATTTAAACAGATAGAATCTCTCAGATTCCACGTGCTCCACATACACGCTAATATTGAAGAGAAAGAAGTACTTTTAACAGAAAAACAATTCACGAACAGGATGTATAAGTGTTCAAAATGCGAATATGAAACAAATAAGTGTTATAGACTGAAACGTCACTTTTATTCACACGAAAAAGTAAAACGACTTAAATGTTTGAAGTGTAAATTTAAGACGAACTACGAGTCAAGTTTGCGAACGCATTTGCAGAGAAAACATTGTGAAGTGAAGAAATACAAATGTTCAAGCTGCGAATATGCAACAGGGTTTAAATATAATCTAGAACGTCACCTCAGTGAAGAACTAAAATGTTCGAAATGCGTGTTCGAAACAGCGTGTAAAGTTGATTTGAAAGCACATTTAGAGACGGAACATGTAAAAGAGGGAGTATACAAATGTACACAGTGTAAATTCGAAACTGATTATAAGTACAGACTGAAGGATCATCTCTACTCGCATGAGAAAGTGAAACGACTTAAATGTTCAGAATGTGATTATGCGACAAACTACAAGTCGAGTTTTAAAAATCACGTAAATGGAAAACATAACCAAATGAAGAAATATAAATGTTCTATATGTGACTACGAAACAGGATATAGAATTAGTTTACAACGCCATCTGGCCACACACGACGCAGCAACGAAATATAAATGTTCGCAGTGTAAGTTTGAGACAAAGTGCCAATCAAGTTTGAAAGTGCACTGCTTGAGGAAGCATCTCGTCTCGTGTGAGGAGAAGCCTGTCGATACTACAGTCACTGATTTCGAAAAGCAATGCGAGACAAATCCAGAGGAAAGCGAAAACGCGAAGCGTCGCGACGCAGAGAAATATAATTGTTCTAAATGTGAATTCGAAACAGCATCTAGTGGAGATATGAAAAGCCATGTTTGTAAGCACGAAATAGTAAAACTATTTAGATGTTCCGAATGCGAATTTAGAACGAAAAACAAATTAAGGCTTAAAGTACATACGAGCGCAAATCATGCTGGCGAAAAGAAGGTCAAATGTAAGAATAATCTCGAGGGCCATCTAAGCGCACGCAAGAACGTTTCAAAGTGCGAGTTTGAGAGTAAGTCCGAATCAAGTTTGAAAGTGCACAAGTCGAGCAAGCACCCTGCTGTATGCGAAAAGGAGAAACCTGCCAATTTTTCGGTTAAAGAATCTGAAACGCAGCACAAGTCAAACATAAAAGAAAACTCGAATTATCCTGAAACTGAGAAATATAAATGCCCGAAATGCGAATACGAAACAGCCTGCAAAGACGATTTGAAAGATCACGTCTGTACCGACAATGTGGTGAAAAAATTTGCATGCCCGGAATGTGAATTTAAGACGAATAACAAATCAAGTTTGAACGTGCATATAAATGCAAAACATTCTAACGAAAAAAAATTTAAGTGTTCCAAGTGTGAATATGAAACGGGATACAGAAATAATTTTCAGCGCCATCTGTCCATACATTATAAAGTAACGAAATATAAATGTTCTAAATGCGATTTTGAGAGCAGATGCAAACCAAGTTTGAAATTGCACTGTTTGAGGAAGCATTTTGTCCCATGCGGAGAGGAAAAGCCTTCTAATTATGCGGATATGGAAGAACGGGGAAACGCAAAACACCGTGGACCCAAAAAATATAAATGTCCCAAATGTGAATACGAAACAAACCGTAGTGGTAACCTGAAAGGCCATCTTTGTACATATTTGATAATGAAAAGATTTACGTGTCACGTGTGCGAATTTAAAACGAACGATAGTTCGAGATTGAAAGTTCATATGAACGCAAAACATTATAATGTGAAAGATTATAAGTGTTCTAAATGCGAATACGAAACGGCATACAGAAATAATTTTCAGCGTCATCTATCTATTCACGACCAAACAACTACGAAATATAAATGTTCCGAATGCGAGTTCGAGAGCAAGTCTAAATCAAATTTGAAACTGCACAATTTGAGAAAACATCTTGCCTCGCGCGAAGAAACGATGCCGTTAAAATGTTCAGAGTGTGAATTCAAAACGTCGACAAAAACAAGTTTCAAATTACATGTAAACGCGAAACATTGCGATATGCATAAGTGTTCAGTGTGTGAATACAAGACATCGTCTAAACATAGGTTGAAGGATCATCTGAAATCGCACGAGATAACTAAGCAATTTAAATGTTCCGAATGTGACTACACAACGAACCACAAGAACGACCTCGCCAGTCATATTTATAAACACAAAACGGTGAAGCAATTTGAATGTACTGAGTGTGAATTTAAAACAAACTACAAATCGCATTTGAATTTGCATGTAAAGGCGAAGCATCATGATGTAATATAATTAACTGGAATTGTTGAAAAGAAAACTTGGAACTATGATAGATTATCATTATCAGAGTTATATTATTCATTTAGTTTCGAGAAAAGCGTCCCATTCTTGGAAAAAATAAACACATTTATTTGTCATTTTAGTAGTGACTACTGGCATAAATACATTTTTGTTAAAAAGGTAAATTCGAAAAAACAATCAGAGTTAATAACGAAGGTAATACAAGTAACATGGTTTAACTTAACAAAAGTAAAAAGTAATTGGAATGAATTGTCCAATTGTTGCCAAGCAGCAGAAATTACTTCTTCAATAAGATGAAAATTTTTTGGAAATAAAATTTTTCAGATGGTTACGACCCGTAAAATAATATAATCATCCGAGTATGTATGGCAGTTGTAGCAATCAACGTTTCGCTCTTCATAGAGCCAGCTTTTTCATGATTTCCTTTGATATTGTCTTCGTCATCGGTTTTCTATATACGAGGTGGTATCCAAAAGTTCTCGAAATGTATCAATAAATAAAATTGCGAATGCTATTATTCCATAGTTTGGGAGTGAAACAGTGCTCTTCACGCCTCCGCCATGAAATGAATACATTCTCGAAATCTTGTTTTGTTAATGCGTTTAGAACCGTCTACGATTCAGTTTCAATATCCGCTACCGCGTCAAATCTTCATTCCTTCGACTTAATTTTCATATATGCAAAGAAGAAAAAGTAGCAAGGAGCCTAGTTGGATGTGTACGCTGGATAAGTAACGTTTTTCGTAAATAATTCTGTATAATGAAAGCGGTATATGACCTTGCGTTATTATGGTGGAAAACACCGTGATTCCAGTGCCACCCTTCTGGACTTTTCCTTCTCGTATCGTATTACATCTATCTTGAATGATCTGCCTATCATTTAGAACTGCATTCAGAACATTTTTTTGTATAATGCTGGTTGATGGTTATTGGGGAGATTAATCAACTGGTCATTTTTAAACGTTTAAACCAGTCGTAAGTTTATTTTGTTCCGGGACGTCATCACCAAACGATTTCTTTAATATTTGATGTGTTTCTCCGGTAGTCTACCTGAGTTTAAAACAGAACTTGTTACGGATACGCTGTTCCCTCAAATCGGTTATTGAAAAATCCTTAACACAAGTAGATACAACAATGAAAAAACTGTCCACCAACAAAAGGTTTTCAGTTACAATAACGCCGCTTGACGTACCGACTTACAAAAGGTATACACAACTCAACGTAGCTACGTTTGATTGTAACTGCATCGTTCACGCGTGTCATTCAAATTTCGAAAACACTTGTGTACCACCGCGTATAAATTGGTGTAGACCGGTGTGCAATATTCGTGTTTCATAACATAACATAAATAACAGACTCTCGTACTCTAGATGTTACCAATATTTCAGCTATCCAATAATTCTCCGATGATAATTCCTCTATTTCCTCATTTCTAAGGTGTGCACGTTCTACAGTCACCAATCGTATAATTCTTTTTCCGCATATTGCAATAGTGTTCTTTTATCCACTGTTCAACACTTTTTCTTGTTTGTCCAACCAAACTCTTCACACATTCACAAATTAGTTTGTAAACACTTCCTTTCATTCCAGGTAGTTGAGATACGAACAATTTAGGGAAGATATGAAGATAGAAAAACATTAATCTAGAAAACTAATTGAGAAGAGACTACAAAATTAGTATCACTTGGATGAATTAACTAGGAAAGTGTGTCATGGTCAATAATTAAACAGAATAAACGATGATGAAGAGAATCAGTCAGTAAATACAGATGTTATGAATAGCAAAAATTGATTATTACAACATAGGCTAATTCGAAGGAAAATTGTATTATTTCATCAAAAAATTTGACAAAATTAGAATTTACTATTCATGTGCGGTACGTTATTTTCCTTCTTTTATATGTGTGATATTCCAACTTTTTTAAACGGTTTCTATAAGTTTGTTAATATTCGTTAGAGATTCTTTATACTGCATTTACTATTTTGTTGGTTCTGGAATAACAAATGACTCAACCATCTTCCTATTAAAGTCAACTTTCCTATGAATGTGTAAGAATTGCGTCATTGGAAAGGAAAGATTAATTTTAATTTTTGTGCAATGTTTTATAACATAGCTGTTGACTAAATTCGTCAATTATTTCACCAATAGGTATTTCAAGTATTTATCATCAGTTGATTGTGCTAAGTATCCTAGAGATTTAACGAATTTAACTGCTATCTTTGGCCCCCAAATCCGAATGAATTAACTAGTTCATGCAAAGATTTTAAATCATTTAAATCTAATGGAGTTATCTATGTGTTACAGCATCCTGTAGTAATTTGTCCAATAAAGTTGTGAAGTAATCCATTCGAGATAATTGATATATATCCTGGACGTACACAGATCTTTGCCAATACTTTTGTAAAACATCCATTCCCAGCTGTAAATATTGGGTTGGCAACTAAGTACTTTCGGTTTTGTAGTATAAAATAAAACACTTTTTTTAAACAAAAAAGTTTTTAATCAATTATATATTATCCATTTTGCTCAATGACCTTTTGCCATCTTTCTTTCAGCTGCATGATTCCGCGCTCATAAAATTTCTGGTCCTTATCAGCAAAAAACTGAACCAGGTGCGAGTGAAGGTCATCGTCATTTGTGAAAGTTTTACCATTCAAAGAATTCTGCAAACTTCGAAATAAATGGTAATCAGATGGTGCTAGATCAGGGCTGTATGGAGGATGTGGCATCACCTCCCAGCCAAGCTCCAATAGTTTCCCACGAGTTGCCAAAAATGTGTGAGGCCTTGCATTATCTTAGTGGAAAACTACACCTTTCCGATTTGACAATTCTGGCCGTTTTGCTTTGATTGCTTCATCCAGTTTTATTAATTGTTGACAGTAAACATCAGAATTGATCGTTTGGTTCCTTGGAAGCAGCTCAAAAAACACAACACCTTTGTAATCTCACCAAACTGACAGCATGATCTTTTTTGCATATTAATTAAACGCATAGAAATCGTGGCGTAAATTTCTGGTTCCGACTTGATTTTGTTACACATTATACAGTAGGCTGGAAATTATTACATCAGCTACATCCAAAATTCTTGTGATAAACTCACTTGGGATGATATTAACGTACAAAATAATATTAAAATATTGTATGATAATACGCTATACCGTGCATTCATTTTACCTCGCTACGAAAACTGTACTACATTATATTCGGGTCTAACTGCCGAATACCGATCAGGATGTAAAATGGTGGGGCGCGAGTCATTTGAATCACGACTATAACTGACTACTGATCGTACTAGCTGCAGCCCCACCACTAATTTGACTGTAGGCGTATCGATATCGTATTAACGGTCATTCGTGGTTTGCATTTGAGAGAGTGTATTACGGTAAGACCTTTAAATTTAAATATTTTTTAACTATATTAACTATATTACTTTGATAATTTACACGTTCTATTACAGTTTCACAAAATTCCATTCTGCGGTGTTGATCAGCATGAAAAATTTTCTGATGAGTTTGGTATTTATAGGATGTGTATTTATTTTTCTTTAATATCTTATGAACTTTACCCACGCTAATACCTATCTCTTCTGATATTTTAGATATAGTAATATTGGAATTTTCTTCGACTATTGCGCAAACCATGACTTCCTGCATTTCTTTATTGTTATTTATTCTCCGTATTTTATGACATTTACATCCCAAAATGCAACCTTCTGATTTAAACTTTTTAACTACTAATGATATTGTTGTTAATGCAGGAAAGGGACGATCTACATCTTTTTCAGAGAAAAGGCGCTGGATACGCCATAAAGAATTACCTTTCAAAGCCCATGTTATCATTTGAATTTTTTCTTACAATGTATACATTATCAACCACGTATCAAACCACGAATGACCGTTGATACGATATCGATACGCCTACAGTCAAATTAGTAGTGGGGCTGCAGCTAGTACGATCAGTAGTTAGTTATAGTCGTGATTCAAATGACTCGCGCCCCACCACTTTACATTATGATCGGTATTCGGCAGCTAGACCCGAATATAATGTGGTAGTTTTCGTAGCGAGGTAAAATGAATGCACGGTATAATGTCTACCACCTGGAGTAACTTTAAATATATATAATAATATTAGACATAGTTTCGTGGGCTTATTACTGTTCATATTGCGTGTGTAAAAGATAAGAACATTCTTCAATCTCGACAGGGTAATAAAATTTACTCTGTAATTAAAGAATACATTAATGCTGGAAGTGTGTATTTCTGCGGCTCGTATTTCAGTTTTACTTTGTGATAATATATGGAATAATTGCCATAACTGAATATTATAATGATAATTATTATTAAATATTATGTTACAAAAGCAATGTATTTCTTTAGGTAGTAAGAATTTAAAAGAATATGCTAATGGCGAAACGAAAAACAAATTGACACGTGTTTGTGTGTGTGATAAAGGCGGTGATAAAGACTTCACTGTATTGTTAAGAAATTTAAAGTTTTCGTTGACATATATAAATAATACTGCGGAGATACGTTGCAGGTACCAATACATATCATAAGTAGAAGGGAATTCCTAAATAATTATAAATCAGATTAATATATTTTTAAATAAATGCGATGGAAGACAGCTCCACAAATTGCAGTTGAAGTAAATCAAACAGCGATGTCGATATGATCAAACGTCACTTAAGAGTTACGTGATTATATAATGGTATTATCACGTGAAAACCTTTGGCGCGAGCAAAAAAACAAGTTCTTCCAAAAAAATGGCAAAATTTGATTGGTCAAGCACGCTGGAGATAATGTTATGATTTGGAAGTGCTTTGGAAAAAACTCGGCAAGACCAATCTACAAATCTGATACCAAATTAACAAAAGAATATTAACAGATTCCCCACGATTAAGTTATATCTCACGAAGAAAATTACATCGTGATAGACTGGATTGATGAAGTTGGTATACAGAGAGAATGCAGTAACCAACTAATTGCCTAGATAATAATCCAATAGAACACGCTTGGGATGTTGTAGGAAAACATGTTGCTGTACGAAAGATGCCGTCAAGAATGCTTTAGGCATTACGAATTGCTATCAGGGAGAAGTGGAAAGTAATTTCAGACCATGCTATTAAAATTCAGAACGTTTTTAAATGTTCCTGATCATACATTATTAATCTCTATTTTTTTAAAAGAATTATTGCAATAAAACTTTTATGTTTTTCTTGCATTAAAAATGCCACATTTTATGCTCTCCCAAGATCAAATTTGTGCAAACAAGTTAAAATGCAAAAACACATTATTGCATTTTAAAATATTATCTATTATTTCGCATTTTTTTAAATTATTATAAGATCTTCGTAGCTTTTTTCAGTGAGAAACAAATGTTTTTATCCTCATTGTAATAGTTTTCATAATACAAAGTAACTTCTAACCTCGTGCCCCACCCTACTTACAATAGACTTTTGAAACTAATGGAATATGGGGATGTTTCTTTCATACTGTATTTTTTTTGATACTTTTAAGAAATAGTTTTTACATAAGTATGATATTAATGAATTAACTTCAAGAAATAAGTCGCGCGCCACTAATCATGTGAATTAAATCTGAACGTTTCTCTTTTAAAGTTTCATCCCCTTGATTATATAATTAGTACCAGCAGATGTAAAAAGAACAAATTTGTTATTGCTTGTACCGGTTACTTGTAGGCAATTTAATGTTGCTGTAATGCTGTCAACTGTAGTCTTATGACTGGTGCTACTAACACATTCGCATGAAATTAAATGTGCTTTAGATGGTGAATTTGATGATCGTTTCCATACAAACGTTATGTCACAAAAAGGCTTAAATACTTTAGCCTGTTATCAATAGAAAAGGATATGGTTCAAAATATTAAAACTTTTAATTCTATAGTTATAGACTAGTATGGACTACATTTTCCGCCATTAACAGAATTAAGGTAAGATTTTCTCATTAATTTGTAATTACTTCTTCGGCGGCCTTTATCCCTAAATACTCACTAGCCGCCATTAAAGAACAGTCACCTATTTAATAGACGGCAAAGTAGCTATTATACAAATAGTAAATAGATATGTGAACTTTAGCATTGCTTAACCTATTCAGTTTACAAACTAGACGTAACGATGTCTATGTATCATCAATATTTTCGAAACCATTCTTTCACTTTTCTTAAATAATTAACTTATTTTTATATGACTGTTCAAAACATTACGAATATTTTTAAAATTATATTGTAGATCTGTACATTTTCCACATACCCCGCTTATATATGTATGTACATGTATGAGCATAATTTCATCTAAGTTCCTTAAATCAAATAAATTGTGTAGCCATATCCTTCATGAAATTGTACATGATATAGTTTATATTTTGAAACATTATCATTGATAGTAAATATAGCATTTAATGTTACTTATCTCATTATCCCCATCTTCAATCATTGATCTTTCATGCTTCAGTGTTCACGACAATATATCGTTACTATTTGCTGTTTATATGTGTGTACCGATAAATATTGAAAATAAAAATCATTATGGAAACTTGTGTTTTGTTTACATTTCTTGTGTTTAAGCTTTCAGTTTCGGTCCAAGTATTGTTTTTCTGCCATCTTAAAGTTAAAGTCGTTATATTCATTAACTGGCCTGATTCTCATGAGATAATTATGAAACGCCATGTGGATACTTCCACAGAATAATCCAAATAGAGAAAATACATTTGAGACCTTTGCGTCAAGTCAAATTGCCTAAGTTTAAAATGTGTCTAAGGATGCTTGAAATGTTGTTTACTTTTAGAGTTATATGTTATGTATGATACCTGAGTTGTTTTAGATTGTTGTCTTGGTAACGATGGTTTACGAAATTCCCTGTTGGTAATTTTAATCTTTACGACGCTCTTAGATCAGGGAGGTACACCAAGGTTAATAGCAAAATAAACGGTTAACTGTTGATGGAGGTATATATTGAAACTTTATAACTAACAGTAGTAAGTACATAGCTGGGTTTCAAAATTTGATATTGTAAACCACAATTGTTTCGCAACAGGTGGACCTTCATCCGTTTCATGAAACCATTGCATGGCAAAACAATTAAATATTAAATTTTGAAACTTAGCTGTGTACTTGTCTATTGTTACTTAACAGGGCTTATATATATAAAACGAACCTTTTTTTGAAGTGACTGAGAACTGGACTGCTTACGACAACGTGATGCTAAAACGGTCTGGTCTCGACATGAACATTCGGTACAAACGTCCTCGAAAGCAGATATTCATTACAGGAAAGTTGTGTTTTTAATGTAGTGTGTGTTTTTTGAACTCCAACCAAGAGACGAACAATTAGGGCGGCTGCTATTGGCAACTGGACATCTTGAACGAATACATCATTCAGAAACGTTCTCAGCTCGTTAATCATAAAGGAATGGAATATCATCACGACAGTGCGAGGCCACAGACAACTTCGATCGCCAGTCAAAAATAATTGGGTATTGGATAGAATGCGTAACCACACCCACCATACTCGTCTGATCTTGCAGCTTGAAATTACCAACTGTTTCGTTCTCTTCTAAACTCCTTGCATAGTGCAATGTTCGATTTAAATGAGACTGTGAGTCAGCGCCTTGTAAAGTTTTTCGCCGATAAAAATTAGTCTCATGGAAAAGGAATTAAGGAATCCATGGAAAAATACCGAAAGGTTATCGCAGAAGACAGACAATATATAACTAATTCATCTTTTTTTTAATTAATAACTGACCCATGTTTATTTATTAATAAATTTTCAGTCCTTATAAGCCAGCTTTTGATTTCGTGCGTTTTTCTGTAAGCTTCCTACCCTTAAATACACTTATATTTTTGAAATATAAACGTAGCTGCACAAAAGTGGCCAATAAATAACTCTATGAGTTCTCTTGCAATTGGTGTCTCGGACAAGCACGCGAGCTACGATTTATTTACTTCTGGGAAAGTTAAACATGTATGGAGTGAGAGGACAAGCAAATGAGCTGATCGGTTCGTATTTGGCAAACAGAAGACAGAAGGTATACTGGAATGATAGACTCTCGGATGCAGCCCCTATTGATCGGGGGGTTCCACAGGGGTCAATATTGGGGCCTCTTCTGTTTCTAATCTATGTCAATGATATGTCCCATAATGTCACCGTGGGTAGAGTCACCCAGTTTGCGGATGATACGTCGATAATGGTGCGTGCCCAGTGCAAGGAAGTTGCAGAGGTTTATATGGAGACTGCATTGGGGGAGGCAAGCGAGTGGTTTAGTAGCAATCGTATGAGATTAAATCAGGACAAAACCCAACAGCTGGCAATAACAACAAGAGGAGTGGCGGGCGAGCCCAAAGTGAATATTAAGTTTCTGGGCCTGCTGATTGCGAGCAACCTGACTTGGGAGTGCCACATTGATAACTTGTGTCGCAATTTGGCATCAGCAATATACTCAATACGAAGAGTGAAACTGGTGGCTACACCCGAGGCGGCTAGGACTGTGTACTATGCAAATTTTCAGGGCAGGGTTTTGTATGGCCTATTGATGTGGGGAGCGTCTGGTGCGGCCGAGGCGGTTTTCAGGATGCAAAAAAGTGCAGTCAGAGCCCTTAGTGGTGTATCCAATACCACAAGTTGTGTGAACCTATTCAGAAAACACAAAATACTGACCCTCCCATCCTTGTATATACTTGCTTGCCTGAAATTTGTTCATAAGTCGCCAGATAAGTTTTGCAAAAATGGTGATTTTCACGATTATGAAACACGAAACCAGAGCAGTTTGGTGATACCGTATCATCGCATTGGCAAAAGTCAGCTAAGTTCGAATTACGTGGCCGTGAAGATATACAATGCTTTGCCTTATAGGTTTAGGAACCTACCATGTGTGATTAATCTCAAAATATTAATAAAAAAGGTGCTGATGGAGAACGTTTTTTATTCAGTAAACGACTTCTTGAAGCATAAATTTTGACATTGCCCTTTTGTGTTTTTATGTTTTAATTGATACTCTGGTGTTTTGTTTTTGTATAGATCTTGCGGATTTTAACGTGTTTGGTGGCACACTATTTGTGAGCGCATTAATTGTGTTTTTATTTATCTATGATTGTTCTATGACGTGTATATGTACATATATATCAATAAATTATTATTATTATGTAGTTGATTTTTATCGTAGTATACCCTACATGGGTTTAAGAGTTGATAATGGCTAAATAATTTGAAGAACGTAATACAGTATTTCCGAAAAACGGTGGAAATACAAAATAATACCAAATTGATAATAGCGTTGAATTAAAAAATAATAAATTACATAAGGCTTCAATAAATAAATATAAATAGTAAAGATAAATTATAAGATTAGATTATGGCTAACAGATTGTTTTTAGATAATGTATATATTAAAATATTGATTACGTAGATGATAAAATATTTATCAATGAAAACATAATTTGGGTAAATGGTATTCGTTTAAAGAAAAATACTTATGCAAAATGAAATAAAATGGTACAATATTTTCAATATGGATATCAAAACTGAATTACTATCATACGAAATACATAAAACTGGAACTACTGACACAAACAAAATAGAGGATGGAATCACTTCTGCTGATAAAATGGAAATTAAATGCAGTAACAAATTTCTATGTAAGTATATATGGCTGGTTTTCAAACAAACACGAAATAGTTTTAGTTTTTATTCGTATTATTCATAGTCAAAGAAGCAGAATTACCTTTTTTTAACATTAACAATTTTAAGAATATTAATAACATATTTAAAATAGTTTTTCATATACATATTGCCTTTGCCTTTAATTTAGAATATATTTCACAAATTTACAGCTTGTAACAATTGTTATGAAGATTATCAAGATTACTGTAGAAAATGCAAAATGCTTGTGCATATTTTGGATACCAATATTGTCAATTTCACTAATAATAGGATATTAGAAGAAATACCAAAAGACATTTTAGAAATCAGAAAATCATTTGGGCGTGTTGGAATATTTTCTTTAAAATGTATACCCGAAGGTGTAAAATTGGGTCCTTTCTTTGGCTTATGCGCCGCTGAAGGTTTTTGGAAGATTAAAAGAGGACGATTAGTTACCGACAATGACAATGTACGAATTTTACATTGGCTGTATTATGTCAGACCCACCACAAATATTTTTCAACAAAACTTGCGTGCGTTTCAACGCCATGGTAATCTATATTATCGCAGTATTCGTGAAATTGAGGAGGGTGAAGAATTATTGGTGTACTTTGGAAGGGAATATGAGGATTGCTCAAATGATGATGTCGAGGTTAATTTTGTTCCCGCCGATGAAAAGGATATTGAAAATGTATTTGCTTGCACCCTTTGTTGCTTAGGATTCAATTCAAAGGAGCATTTATTGAAGCATAAGACTGTCTGTAATAATGGACCTGTCGAAAAGCGTTTAAATAAAGGTATGAAACGTAATTTGAAATTGAATAAGTTATGGATTTCCTAGTCAAACATGTTTCCAAAGAAAGAACATGTAATTAAGGCAGTATATAAAATTATCTCTTATAAAATCGTTTGCTTGTATTTTTATTTACCTAACTGCGCTTAAGAAAAAAACCATGTTTACTATTATAGTAACTAAGTTTAATGTATATATTTTTTAATTGTCTTAGAAATGAGACAGTGTCCTTATTGCATAGTTTATGTGGAAGAATGGGAATATTTAGAGCACCATGTGAGCTACTGTCGTGAGAAACATATCGGGTAAGAACGGTTTTTTTACATTGCCTAAAATAGATTGAAACATTTAAACTCATATACTGGATGAAATTGAAAACCTATGACATTTTTAATGCTGATAAGGTGACGAATTACACGCTTTGCTATTAAAAAATATAATGGAATTGATCTGTTAATTTGTTTAAATATGATTATATTTTTATGGAGTCACTAAAAATTTAAAGTGCTTCATGTTTCTGGTTTAGTAATTTGTGGTTTATCATTTCGTATTACAAAATATTTACTTTCAGTCTCTCGGGACAACTTTTACTAAACATTCAGAAGATAACTCCAAGTAATCCAAATTCAAAGCAACTGGAAACACATAAAACTCTCAAGCATAAATATAAGATGAGGCACAAAGGTGATTTTAAGGACAATAAGCAATACCAAGTTAAAGTCGAACGACGTGATACGCGTTCGAATTGCAGAGGTACATAAATGCAAATGTATAGTTAAGATCGCGAAATAGTTATCAATTTTAACACGAAAATCGCATGCACATTTTCAAAACTCTTTTTAGTTTAGAACACAGACCAAGAGAATACAAAGTTGTAAGATTAGAATTAACCGGCGTGATAAGTCGGCAACTTATCACTGAACAATAACTCAATGAAAAACTTGTGATGTTTTTTGTTTGTTTTTTAGTTAAATTTTATTATATTTCGTTTTATTTTTAGTGGAAATTTCTGTGTATTTTTTTTTGTGTGAATTAATATCTTCTGGATGTTAGATTGTGTTCAGACAAATCCGGAACATTAGCGTTGCTGTTACCGTGAGTATGTAGTACTTGAGTATATTGCAAAATTTCGCATTTGTCTGTATTTATATAACCGCGATAACGGAAGGCGCGGTCTTTCTACACTGCGGCGAAAGTGTCTCTTTTGCTGTCGCCATTTTGGCCACGTCTTCCTATCTTACTAATTTTCTTCTTCTTCTTCTTTTGTTGTGTAAATTTTAGAGTGCATGGTACAGATCATAATTGATTTGATTTCTTTAGAGGTATTCACACAACCCGTAATTTCAACGAGGTTAATAGAACAGCCGTAAAAATCACAAAATTCTTGGTAAGAGTTATAAAAGAATGACAACTATAAAAATCTCACTACATTGAGAGCATAAATGATAAATATGTATACACGCTGACAAGTGAGCTTTTTATATTCACGAGGAACTCAAATATCAAGCATGCTGGCGTATTCTGGCCTTTTCATATGTATAAGTCGTGAACCCTGAAATGATGCATAGTCAACGTTTCCGCAATTTCTCGTATCATGTGCTTAATTCTATCAACGCCTCTATTTTGTCGTCATCAACCTCAGTGGATTCTCGTGATCGAAAAGCATCCATAAAATTAATACCACCAGCACCGAATTTCCTGAATTATCGTTGGCATTGACATTTTTCTAGAGAGCATTATCGCCGTAAAGTTTACACAACTTTTCACAAGCTTGACACACGGTCTTATTTTTGTGGGAGCAGAAGAGTAAAATTTGACGAATATGCATACTTTGGTCTTCTATTTTCAACTTTAAATAATTTTTAAAATACTGTAAATTTTACTGTAAATCAATATTTTCTTTGGTCACAATTATTTTCGGTGCTTCCTAATCTGGTGCATGTTCATAAACTCTTTACCGAATTTAAGAATCCGAGATTTATTAATTAATTTTTTAGGGATTATTTTCTTGAAAAAAACCTTTTTTTTCTTATTAACACATGGATCAATAAGTCCCGAGACTAACAATGAAAACAACATTTTTTTTGCAAAATTTTTTTTTATTCATCAACATAATCACCTTTTAGGGTGATACAATGGTTCCAACGCTTTTCCAATTTTTCAATACCATGTTTATAAAAAAATTTATCTTTCGCTTCAAAATAAGCTTCAGTTTCAGCGATGACCTCCTCATTTGAGCCAAATCTTTTTCCCTGGAGCATTTTTTTAAGATCAGCAAAGAGCCAGTAGTCACTGGGGGCTAAATCTGGCGAATATGGGGGGTGGGGAAGCAGATCAAAATCCAATTCGTTCAATTTTGCCATTGTTTTCATCGACTTGTGGCAGGGTGCATTGTCTTGGTGAAAAAGGATTTTTTTTCTCTGCATGTGCGGTCGTTTTTTTGCGATTTCCTCCTTCAAACGCACCAGTAAGTCAATATAATAATCACTGTTGATCGATTTACCTTTTTCGAGGTAGTCAATGAAAATCACGCCATGTGTATCCCAAAAAACTGACGCCAGGACTTTGCCAGCTGACTGCTGCGTTTTCGGACGTTTCGGACGGCTTTCGCCAGCTGTGCGCCACTCAGATGACTGCCGCTTCGACTCTGGAGTGTAGTGATGTATCCATGTTTCGTCCATGGTCACGTAACGACGCAAGAAATCTTTTTTGTTGCGAGTAAATAGCGATAAACAGCTTTCTGAATCATCGACTCGTTGCTGTTTTTGTTCCATCGAAAGCAATCGCGGCACCCACTTGGAAAAAACCTTTTTCATGCTCAATTTTTCATGAAGGATAGTAAATACACTTCCATATGATATCTGTGTCATCTCAGCAATCTCACGGAGCTTCACTTTACGATCTTTCATTATAATTTTTGTCACTTCATTCACATTTTCCGGTGTAACGGCTTCCACAGGTCTACCCGAGCGTTCCGCGTCATTTGTGTCGGTACGACCACGTTTAAACTCGGCAAACCACCGACAAATCGTTGCTTTTGATGGACAAGAGTCCGGGTAACATTTTTCAATCCATTGTTTTGCTTGCGTGGTGTTTTTACCCATTAAAAAACAATGTTTTATCAGAACACGAAACTTGGTTTTTTCCATTGTTTAAACAAACTACAAAACGACTTTACTCCAACCTCGATAACTCAGCTGTTTCTGGTCCGATCGACTTAAAATTTTGACACGTTTCAAGCAAAGGTTAGTACTCTAGAAAGACGTGGTTACTGGTTTACTACGAGCGCCATCTATGGGTTAGTCTCGGGACTTATTGATCCATGTGTTACACATACATGTTATTATATTTTTAAAAAACGAATATGTATTCTAATCGATTGAATACTTTAATATCATAATGTTAGCAGGTAGATTAGTCAAATTAGGCATGCCTTAGAGACGCTGTTTCTCATCGGCAATCTTATTGTTGTCTTAATAGTACAAAATATAAACAGGAGACTAATGTATGATTTCGTTTCAGTAAAGCGATTTAAATGCTCGAAATGTGAGTTCAAAACAAATATTAAAGCGATATTGGACCGGCATATAGCCACGAAACATTGTAAAGTGGAGAAATACAAGTGCTCGATGTGCAAATTCGAAACAGCCGAATTATCTAAGTTGAAAATCCATCTTTACTCATATAAGAAAGTGAAGCGATTTAAATGTTCGAAATGTAAATTCAAAACCAGTTTCAAATGGAGTTTGACACGACACCTGAGCACCAAACATCGTAAAGCTGAGAAATACAAGTGTTCTAAATGCGATACTTGGAATGGCGTTTGAAACAGCATACTTGTATAAGTGAAAAGCATCGTAAACTAAAGAAACGCACACGCTCTAAATAAAGTCGTATATAAACGAGAAAATTTATGTAGCATAGTAGAAGAGAGTGGTGGTAAAGCGAACGTGTGTATATTATATTTTCGCTGAAATATTTAAAGGCAATGCAATTATTTTAAAGCTGCTGGTGTAGATAATTTGTTTGATAAAAAAGTAACAATTAGTAACAACTTTTATAGAAAACTTCCAAAAAACAAAAGCCTATACTGTTCGGTATTACTCTGACCTATGGGGTAATGCAAGAACGAATTGATATTATACACATTATTGAAAAATTAGAATTAATTTTTGCTGCGGCCAAACTCTCCAAAGATGATGCATATATCAATATTTTCCTCAGTTAATTCATTATCTAGTTCATCGTCGTCGCATAGACCTCTCTCAACTATCTTATTCTTGTTTTCCGATAAAGACTCAAAGCCTTATCGACGATGATTTACTTTACGTTTTCCTTTGGCTACCGGCTTAATTTTTTGTTTCTTTTGCATCTTTATATTTTATCTGCACTTTTCTTTCTTTTCTATTATGTTTTTTTTTTCGGCGTCTTTAAATACTTGTTTAATAGTTAAGATTTTAAAATGCTGTGCGGTTTTACCCTTTCTCGTGATAAATTTTTTCGAAGGCTCCAAAGCTGGTGCTAATTCCTCAAAATGTTAAATACTTCTGTTTTATTGTTTCCAGGAGTGTTTAGTGCTTACCGAAGGGAAGATTGATTTTTCACTTGTATAAGATTTTACAGAACTCGATCATTCACTGTTGTTGAAATGCCATCTTGATTAGCTGTTGGAGTTGGTAAAACTTCGGGTTGCGTTCCGTTACTGTTTCTTGCAGTTTTTATCGCAGGTTTGGGTAATATTAGGGCCAACGATGAGAAATCATCTTCACTAAATCTTCCGCGTTGTAGGAGAATATGCTAATCTTTTGGAAATCAGGCACATCTTTTTCTATATTAGCTACGCGCATGTAGGCTGCAGAAAGACCCGATAACATAAGTTTTTCCTGGGCATGAACATTATTCAATGGGGTGTAAAAAAACGTCCAAAGGCTGCAGCTTAACGCTGAATAACCAAAATAAGATTTGATACTCGTCTTGCACTAATTTTGTTCATTTCCAATTCATCAATCATGTAGTACCTTTTTTTTAATGTTCTCTGGGGTCAAAAATTCTACATGCTGTGTCATACATCATTTTCGTAAGATGTTTGCTCCCTGCAAGACCTTTTTACTTATCTTTATGCAACAGTAAAAAAAGGAGAGACTTTTCCAAACGGTATTTAATTTGAAAGGGTATTTTACCCTATTTTGCTGAAAAGCTAATTATAGTTGTGTGTTCAGTTGTTTAGGATTCCATGTCAAAGGCGAACTAAATAATCATTCTTATTAAACTACACAGTGTTTGAAATATAGAAAAACATTTTAGTGAAATGTCATTTGGCTGTATGTTTCTTTTTTATTTTCAGATTATTTGATAAATTATATCTACATATTTGTATATTTTTATGCTAATCGTTGAAGTAAATAAAGTACTTTATTAATGCCACGTTTTTTGTTTTATATTATCTACTATATGTTCAACAGTTTTCATATATTGTATTATAACATATTGTGAATTGAAGCTAATCAATTTTAGATTTATATTAATTATGAGCTCCATCAAAATTACCTACTAAGTCTTTAACAATGAGTTTTTTTTTGAGAGTGAAAATTGCTTAAACTTGAATTTAGTGATAAGAAGATGTAACAGATGGTAGTGTATTTCATGTTTAAAATATAGAATTTCTGGTTTATTTTTCAACAAACAGTATTTTATTAAATAAGATTTTAGACATACGATTTACAAACGAATAAATACATTTATAAAAATTTCATGCAAGATGGTGAACGGAAATAACTTTTCAATAGTATGGATATTTGTATCTACATATAAATTGAAGTCTTTTATTTAATTAGCATTATTATTAACTTTAAAATAAAATAATTAAAACTAAGAATTACACTAGTTAATACACTCCGCGCAACATGAATAGGACCACCCGACTTGTTGCAAGCTTTCGGTGGTTTGAAAAACAATTCATTTACTAAAAATACAATGCAAGTTTGTAATGGTATGATGTGGCAAATAATACGCATTATTGCGCAATAGTGCCTAACGTTATGCATTGGGTGACGTAAGTACCACATACATATAAAATGCACCGCGCCGGTTGGATACGACCAGTATTTAATAGTAAGCTACCGGATGAGTGTCGAGTTACAACGTGTATCCGGATAAACAAACATCTGTAATTAAGGGTATTGTGCAACGATGGGACGACAGAAGTGCTTAAGTATGGAAGAAATTGGAAAAATTAAAGCGTTCCATCAAGAAGGGTATTCCTCAAGGGCTACTGCAAAGAAAATAAGTCGATCACACCAGGTTGTGAACAATTTTATTAGGGATCCCGAGAATTATGGAAAACGTTTTAAAGGGCGAACAACATCCGTTACAACTAAGAGAGAACGTCGAGCCATATTACGCGAAGCATCGAATTCGGCATTAACGGCAAGACAAATCGCGAATAACGTTGGAACGAATGCATCGGTAAGAACTGTACAGAAGTTACTGAAGACCTGTCCGCATTTAAAACGTTTGAAAATTAAACGACGGCCTCCTTTAAGGGAATTTCAGCGCACTGCACGTCTTCAGTTTGCTCAAGCAAAAATGGGGTGGACAAGAGAATGGCAAACTGTTATTTTCAGTGACGAGAAGAAGTTTAATTTAGATGGCCCGGATGGGTTTTCTTATTATTTCCACGATTTACGTAAAGATGAAGTGATTCAGTCACGAAGGCGAGCCGATGTTGGTTCAGTCATGGTATGGGGAGCTGTTTCCTATAACGGACCTGTTGATTTAGTAATAGTGAAGGGCAGACAGAATTCGGAAAGTACGTCCATCTGCTGCAACAGGTGAAAGACAAATTTTCCAACGTTATGGCAGATGGGCCATTTATTTTCCAACAGGATAATGCCAGTATTCACACCGCGCGCATTGTTCGACGCTGGTTTCAAGAACAAGGCATGGAGGTTCTCGATTGGCCATCGCTCTCCCCCGACCTGAACATCATAGAAAATGTTTGGGGATGGTTGTCGCGTAAATTGTACTCCAATGCTACCCAATTCAGTTGCGCTGACGAACTAGAGCAGGCGCTGAAACGAAGTTGGGCGGAACTTCCCGTTGACTACTTGAGAACCCTGTATAATTCCATTCCATCCCGACTATTTGAGGTTATAAGAAATAATGGCAAAAGTACTCATTATTGAACAATAAAGTATTTTGTTATTGCAAACGAATCTTTTATTTTGTAGATTGGTCGTATTCAAGTGGCGTTGAATTACTCTACTTATTGTCATTAGTAACGTACATTTACACTGACTTTTACAAAAATTATATTTGGTACCTACATACATCTTTTTATCAACCCTCTTATTTTCGAAAATAACAATTCCAGCGCGCTACCATGTTTATACCAACTACAAATGTCATATATGCAGTTGGTCCTATTCATGTTGCGCGGAGTGTACAATTTAGGATTATTATTGAATTTCAATATTTTTTAAATTTGCTCTTAATTGCTAACATATTGTGAAGATGGTGCTGCATCAAATCATATAATTTATATTGTGTTTATTTTTGGAATGTCGATTACAAATGTCTTGTAAAAAGGTTGATTTTAATTTCACAATTTTCTCTTATTAATCATCCATCAAAGTTGTTAGTGTATATAGACTACCCTTTTATCTACTCAATTTTTCTTACCAATTAATAAATGGCTCAAGAAGTTGATAAATGTGAAACAACTAGCACACTATTATTAAAAAATATGGTTATTATAGAGTTCGATTATTTAAAGAAGAAACTTCAAGGTCAATGCGCTCGGACGAAATTTGGTTTAGGACGAGTCAATTATGCGTTGAAGGGGCGGCCCTGTTTGCAGTGGTGTCCATTGTTGTTCGTGTGTTTATAGTGTGTGTGTTGTTTTTACTTGTTAGCTTCATAATTTATATAAAAGACTATTTTTTCAAAAACATTTTATCAGTTCTATCCTTATTTAACTGGTAAGTGAAAAATTATTACGATTGAAGTAAAAAATATATACAGAAATATTAAAGTTGGGTTAAGTATTGTTTGGATGCCACCGTGTTACGCCTATGGTAGAATCTCGTCGCGCAGATTTTGATGAGCCATAGTTTCTTCTCTAAATAATCGAACTCTAAACGAAAAATGCGAAGCTAATTTGGATGATAAAATACTCTGCGCTGGTGAATCTATTATTAATAAACAGCATTAAAAATTTAATCTCTCGAAATGAAAGATAGTATAAAAGAATGTTACATGATGGAGCATCAAATTTTCATTGTAGATAATATAAAACAGAATTTAATCAGAAATGTAAATACGAAAGATAATGGAGTAAAAAGACGGGAAGGAATCTAATCTGAACAAGGGAAACACTTCGGAATCTGGATTATAGTGGCAACCGTATGGTGACCAATGTTATCTTTTTTTAAATCTTCACGGTTATCTGCAAAACAAATTATATGTAAATTTGTGAGATGATAGTGTGCGTTTTAGTTTTTAATCGAATTTTGTAATTCTAAATAAAATTTTGCGGTGTTTCGATGATAATTTGATTTGTTTATTCTCTTTCTATGTAGAGAGAAGTCACACACCCCATAGCCAGCTATCATGTATGTCTCTAACAGATATGATGCACTGGCACCAGGCCCTTCCTGCACAGCCATGGCCGCGTCTGAAAAAGAAAGAAAAGACGAGACGGACGTGCAAGCTATGGAGGAGGCTGTTGCTGCAAAGTGACAGCTGATCCCTCTAATTGTGGCTCAAAGTAAAGAGAGGTGGACTGCTATCGTCGTCCACTTCAGACAGATAGAAGCCATCTACAGGAAGGCCAGAAATACTGCTGGCGGCATTAGAGTCGAGCCTTCGGTTTTTGATGACTAACGCAAGATGATGGGTTTCTTCAAATTCTTTTTTTATACATATAGATTACAAGAGGAGAAACCCTTGAAGATGGTCATAAGGGAATCTCTGACATCCTGACAGAGGAAATCAAGAACGACCTCCAGGCCCAAGGCGTCGAAGTTTTGAACGTAAGCAGAATGAACCGGTTCCATCGACGCACTCCCATAACTTTCGGCGTGGATTATCTCAACAAGAATGCATCGACCAGTTGAATTCTTTATATGGTGATGAAGCACCATCGAAAACTACAATATATCGTTGGTATAGTGAATTCAAACTTGGACGGCGTTCCTGCTATCAGTGTGTAAATTGCTAACATTTACGACATGGAGGAATGAATAACTTATTCATTGTTCGCGTAAGCAATTCTGGTACGTAGTTCTAAATGTTCTTTGCGAATTTTTATACATTCCATCGCCCTACTTTCCGTATTTTTTACTGATGGATGTACCTCTACTTCTATCATATGATTGTCCACAAATAGAGAGAAATGCCCGAAAATAAATAAATTTTTTGAGTTAAACGTCAAAGAGAAAGTTACTTATAATTACATGCAATCGATGTAGATAAGCAAATATTCTGCATAATTAAATTCATATTACGAAAATAGTTTTGAAACCACACTGCCGCTAAAATAAATTTAAAAGTTAAATTGTCATCCCGACCTAGTGATAGGCTTGGGAAAGACAATTTACATTTTTTTTATAAAAAAAGATCGATCCTCTTGACTAGATTGTTTACTTCAAGCGCTAGGTTTGAATCCAAATGAGAACCTATGGATATTTCAGGACCAACAAACTGAAATAAATAAAAAAGTAGGATAATCAAAGAGTCAAAGAAAAGTGTAATTCAAAGAACAAAATTGAAACAATTTAGAAACAATACTGATCTGAGAACAGAGGAATTACTTGTTAATTTTGATACTAATTCCGAAACTGACTATTAGTTTAGCATTTTTATTTTATTTTCGACAATGCCGTAATAGACATACACATGTTTTCAAAACTTTGTTATGCGAGTATCGATTAAGATATTGGCTGTATCAGCGAGGAATATAGTCGGTGTGAAATAGGAATAGTATTTGTTCGTTTGTTAATAAAAACTATTGAAGAGTATATAATTTAGTAATCAGTTGTAAAATTATATTTAGTTTTAAAACTTTCCCTTAACAAGGAAAACAGGCCGATCTCATTGCAATTTTTTTTGTCTAAAGCCATTTCTGTAGTCTTTATAGTAACTGCAGATCATAATAGAAATCACGTTTTCGAACAAAATTCATCCATGTAAAATTTCACCACGTTTTATAAAATGTAATAAATAAGTTGCTTTTTCTAAAAAAATTTAAATGGAAACCAGACATGTTCATACATTATGGCCCCTAGCACAGAAACAAATGGAACATAGTCTTTTAAAAAATTAATACGCTTAATGTTTCAATGAGATCATTTTTCTTTTATTGCTTCATGAATCTTCGACATAATATTGGCTTGCGATGGTGTAGGCCTGTAACATATTTCGTTGTGATTTTTCCAGGTTTTAAGTGGTCCTCGTATCTTACTAGAGTATTTTCTCAAGCCTCACTTTAACTGAATATTTACTTATCTAAATCTTTAAATATGTACTCATGCACGATATTGAGTTCTTCAAATTTATTATACATTTTAAAAAATTAATTTTAAAACGACGTATTTTTGAATGGGCCATAAATTTAGATAAATCCTCTTACTTTTATAATGGTTTTATTGGCCATCGTATAACCAACAAATTAATATTAGAATTTTTCCTAAATATTGTTTATTTAATATACTAATATATAATATAATTTCATCATTTGTGTTCTTTAAAAATAGAATCTTAATCATTGTTCAGTAGTCCACTTTTTTCATGTTTTAAAACAAGCTGAATTTATTACTTTTTATTAAAAGGCAAGCATTCTTACGACCAGACTTAACGCAAACTTTGAAAGATTGCCAGGTTGAAAAACCAATATTGCTTATTAGTGCTGCCTCTTTCTTCAGGATCACTGCCGATCCGCCCTCGTTTATTTTTCGAAATTCGTGAAATTTTTGAAATACTTGTTTTTTTTTTAAATTTTTTAGTAGATTCAATTTTTTGACGAAATGAAATATTTTGTTCAAGTGGAACAGAATTTTTTATCCTCTCGATATTAAATGAAAAGAATAAGATGAATCGTATATTATCATGTAATTCTTAGACAAACTATTCTCCCGATTTGACACACTTTTAACTTACGTGAAAAGTCACTAGAACTATTTCATAACCCCTCTATGTAAAATATTCAACTTATCTTAGTCGACATCTGTTTTTCCCGACATTTAGAATATTGCTAGTATTTGTCCGATATATAAAAAAAAACAACAATATCAAAGTTAAGAACTGTAGACACATAGCAATTTTATCCAGTTTTGCTAAGGTTTTTAAGTTGTAATCTATAAACGGATACAGAACCGTGTTATTATTGCTTTTTTTTTATCTCCGAACCAGCATGAATTTATGTGTAGCCAATTAACAATCTTTAACCTTGTTTTTAAGTGTGAAGGCTTACCTGAGAGTCCTTCTCCTATACAGCCTTAATCTCACCGCTTGCGCCTTCTTACTCTTTCTCCCTTTAGAAACATTGACGTAGACGTTCTGTATGTATCGCGAGAATATCTTTTTCTTTTAAATCAGTTTTTATTTAACGCAGAATTCTGATTTTTTTATTTCAATTGACCGCACCGTTTCCTTTCTGATATTGGATACCATTGCAATGTTAATTTTTGATTATACATATATTATTTGTGATGTAGCATCTGAAACCCTAATTGTTAAGAAACTCTGGTTAAGGAAAGAAGACTGACAACAGATTTAGTACTTTTTGCTTGTTTCCATTTTAGGTTTTAAAGTCATTTTTTATTTACTCAGATCGCGTAACACTCTAGACTACGTTTTTTAAAACTACGAAATCTCAATAATGGAAATTATATCATTCATCGAACGCATAAATTATTTTATTTATTGCCTAATTAGTTTTTATTTACTGTATATAAAATTTCATAAAGACTTTTGCAATGACCTAATAACATTGTTACAATAACGACAGACGAACATAAAAGAAATACCGTTTAGTATTGATAACTAAAGTCGCCTAAATAAAAGAAAACAACGATTATTTTTCTACATCGATTTCATTTTATGTTAGTTTCTATGTTTTAGTAGAACTATTTTAATCCTAGTTAATACGATATGATCCGATAAAACTACCGAAATTATTTATTTATTATCACGAACTTGCAAAAGCTCATACAATTTTTAAGAAACGATTTGTAGTTTATAGACCCGATTAAGAGAATACATATATAAATAAATGCGAATTCGTTTGTTTCAGTCAGTAAATGCCGCATTTTCCGACATGTTACGATATCTGTCTCTTACGTGTGCAATTTTCACTTTGTGGGTAAGTTTTGAAACTCTTTTGTTTAAGAGACTCCATTGAAAAATAATTTTAGGCAGGTTTCGAGCCAGTGAATTCGAATGGTAAATATTTATATTTTACACCAGTCGTAGTGTAGACACTCTGATATTAAAGCTTTGGGAAATTGTACGAGGGTATAGTGAATTGTTCTCGATCTGACAGCTGGCGATCATGGTCTAATCAAATAGAAATTATTTTATAAAGCTATAATTTTTATCTTATGATCTGGCAATGCTTGTTTATTAATGAACATTTGACAAATTTCCTATCGAGTTTAAAGTAAACGACTTTCGTATAGTTGATAAAATAGAGAGAAATAATATCAAACAATAATTAGAACGATGCTACGATATTTTTGCCTTTTCATACCAATACTGTTACCCGTCAAACCTGTTGAATAAGTTCCTTAACTTTGTCATCATCCTTTTACGGAAGTAAAATGGTTTTTGAGAACGTGTCTGTAGAAAAACTGTTCCTATAAAATCGATTTAGTCCAGCCAAATCTGTATTTTTGCTTAATATACTACAAAACTTTTCTAATACACGAACACTTTCCTGGGCATTTAAAGTGCATAGCACTGTTTGCACTATTTTTAATTGATGCACCAATATCAATCAAGTATTTTGTAAGTTTTCTATGGCATTCGTTACTACTATGTATTTCAAATGAACAGTATGTGAATCTGTTTCAAGTTGAGGACTTTGGAATTTTGACCGACTCTTTGAAGTTGAACAGTAGTACTATCAGGTCGGCTGAAAAGTCCCCGGTCTGACACATAGATGGCGTTACTGTTATTAAATCCATATGTTTTTTAGATAGTACTAACCTTCAAACGAAACGTGTCAAAATTTGACAGCAATCCGACCATTAGTTACTGAGATATTGCGTTAAGAGTGAAGCTACTTTTGTTATTTAAAAAAAATGGAAAAAAAAGAATTTCGTGTGCTGATATAGTACTGCTTTTTCAAGGGAAAAAATACTGTTGAAGCAAAAGCATGGCTTGATGAGGAGTTTCCGGACTCTGCGCCAGGAAAATCAACCATAATTGATTGGTATGCTAAGTTTAAACGTGGTGAAATGAGCACCGAAGACGGCGAACGCAGTGGACGACCAAAAGAGGCTGTCACCGACGAAAACATCAAAAAAGTTGGCAAAATCATTTTAAATGACCGTAAAGTAAAGTTGATCGAGATAGCTGACATCCTAAAGATATCAAAGGAACGTGTTGGACATATCGTGCATGAATATTTGGGCATGCGGAAGCTCTGTGCAAAATGGGTGCCGCGCGAGCTCACATTCGATCAAAAACAACAACGAGTTGATGATTCTGAACTGTGTTTGAAGCTGTTAAATCGTAATAAAACCGAGTTTTTGCGTCGATATGTGACAATGGATGAAACATGGATTCATCACTACATTCCAGACTCCAATCGACTTCAGCCGAGTGGACTGCACGCGATGAACCGGCCCAAAGCGTGGAAAGCCGCAACAGTCAGCTGGAAAAGTTATGGCGTCAGTTTTTTGGGATGCGCATGGAACAATTTTCATAGATTATCTTAAAAAGGGCCAGTCCATCAACAGCGACTATTATACAGCGTTATTGGACCGTTTGAAGAACGAAATCGCAAAAAAACGGCCCCATATGGAGAAGAAGAAAGTGCTGTTTCACCAAGACAATGCACCGTGTCACAAATCAATGAAAAGAATGGCCAAATTAAGTGAATTGGGTTTCGAATTACTTCCCCATCCACCGTACTCTCCAGAGGTGGCCCCCAGTGACTATTTCCTGTTTGCAGACCTCAAGAGAATGCTCGCCGGGAAGAAATTTAGCAAGGATGAGGAGATGATCGCCGAAACTGAGGCCTATTTCGAGGCTAAAGACAATTCGTACTACAAAAATGGTATCGAAAAGTTGGAAGAACGCTATAATCGGTGTATCGCCCTCGAAAGCAACTATGTTGAATAATAAAATCGAATTTTGCCAAAAAACTGTGTTTTACTATGGTAGACCGGGGACTTTTCAGTTCGACTGTTACAGTACGTTATTTTGTGAAAATTTCGAGAATGAAAAACTACTTGTATCCATGTACGCGTGTACGAATAGGTTGAGGAGGTTCAGGAATGCCGAGAGAGTCTATCCGTTTAGGAGATTTGAGAGAAACTTTTTCAGTATTTGTTACGAAACCATCTACATTTAGGTAATGTTTGCGAATAGCATCTTTGACCAGATGTAATACGTGTAATGACACATGTAGTAAATTTGGAACACTCACCTCTAAGATAACGTTCCCCACTAGACATTGACGAGCCGGCATTAGTAACAAACTATTTGTTTTGTAGTCAGCTGAAGTTTTTCTATTGTACTTAGTATGATATTGTGAATAGCTTTTCTGGTACTGTTTTACAACCTTTTACTGGCTAGTAAAAGTAGAGATAACTGTTGGCGAGGTTAGTATAGTGTACAATATTATAATACTGAGAATAGAATTTTTTCAATCTTTAGTCTCATCACACTTTAAACACACTTTTTTTATTTTTTTAGAGCAGATTTAATAGTGATCTCAATTTTTTCACATGTAAATACTAAATACTTCATAGTCAGGATTGCGTGCTGTGAAAACTTACACAACGGTTCCTTCTCCATTATCTTAAATGCTGTAATACAAACTGCTAACATAAAAATTCAATCTAAGCCAAATCAATCCTTAGGTCTCTGACATTTTTATATTTTTGTTTTATAGGTTTTACGTATTTAAAATAGTGCATTTTATTCCGACAGACGAATGCAAGAACACACTAAACAAACTATTTTAGTACCATCGTATTTTAGATTTGGGAATTGCCCAATAAATTTATTTAGAATGTCCACGAACAGCAACCTGTAATAACAGGCTGTTGTTTGAACGACTGCAAAATGGATTAATAATAATTTGTTTTGCGTTCATAATTACTCTACAACACTATGTTAAATATAAATCGTTATCAAGGCAATAAACAGCCGTATGAATCTTAACCCAGAAAATTACTGAAATCATCGTATCGGGCGAAATACTTGTGTAACGACAGAGTGGTGCCAGTAGAAACTGTCTCAAATTAGCACGCTTTAGTTATTATACCTCAAATATAAAATACAGCCCGCGACGTATCATTATTACTTTCAACTTTCTTTAGAAATTATCTGTTCCAGTTTATTTGATATGGCCACTCGTATTTTTAATATGCAATTGAACCCGATTCAATATTAAATAAATATTTTATGATAACTTTGTATTGCTACTAGTTTATGAAAAAAAGATAAAACATTCAGACAATTCATACATTGTAATACAGGAACCGCCTTTAGTGAAGATGAACCGGAAATTACTTACACTTTGTGGGTTGGTGATGACGTCGATGCTGAAAGCAGTGTGGATTTGGTAGTTACTGCAGGCACAACATTCCTAACTGCAATGGAAATTGCCGCAAGCGAAAACCCAATATTCGCTTTTAGTAGTACAGAATTCGGAGATTTTGGGGTTTTTATTGAAGAAATATGGGGCGTCGCTAACGATCCAGGCAATGACTTCTACTGGTATATTTATATTCTATCTAACGTACCGGATAAAAGCAATCTTCCAACAGACGACGATCTCTCACCTGTCTGTAAGTTATCATGATTTTTCTTTTCTTAGTTCGAAACAGATTCGAAGAATTCGTTGCAATTCATACGAAGACCACGTTATTAAATTCCTTTTAACATGCGCACTTTCTTTATATGTATAATCGTACAATTTTGGAGACAAGGTATTAATTTATTAGAAAAGGTCATTAAGGAAGTTCACAAATTATTGTCCTCGGCACATAAGGAAACAACATTAAACATTGAAACAATTTTATTTTTCAGCATAATTTGGCAAAAAGTTAATAGTGTAATATAAGAAAAACTCATCGTCTCCGATAAATGCTTCCATGCTATCAAACTTCGAAACCAACATTGCAAATGGAAGTTATTGGCAGGTAACTCTTGCGACTTGTGATGTCACTTTTCCACTCAATTTTCACTTTATTACTTTACATATCCTCACCGCAAGGTCCCCATGATATTCATTGTGATAATGTGTCCATGTGGTAAATAATATATACAGCCTCTTTGAAATTTCAAGAAATCGATCCTAAATTCTTGTAAGCTCTTATACCGCCTTCTATATTTAATAATTACTAAATCTTGAACAAAATACATGTAACTTAAAGTGCAATAGTGCTAATATATGACCAATCCACAGAAACATTTTTTTCGTCTGACGATCAAAGCCTTACTATAAGAGACAATAATTTATGAACTCTCCTCCTATTTTAAAACCAATGAAAACATTTTGTTTTTTACTTAAAATTTGATTCCATTGTTCTAGTCCATTTCTTCCGTTATCTTTAAGAAACTATACGTTTCTTTTTAAGCAAGTAAACTGTATTATATCGAACTGATTGTTACATTAAAACCTTTTGAATGAGAATGCTGGTGTATCTTGAAATAGTTTCTTCATTAATTTATTCATTCATTCGTTAATCAAACAATTTCTTTTGGTTTTCAGCTGTGGATAGCCTAATTGTGGCCGATGGTCTACATTATTTGTTCTGGTATAGGAGCGGGGAGTTCCATTAAATACCACTGAAGAAGCATGCTTAATGTTTATAAAATGATGAAACATTATCGTCCTGGTTTATGCATGTATACAGTCAATATATGTACATGCATAATATGTAATTATGATTATTTATAAGGCATTTTAAAAATAAAATAAAGGATTAAAGTGTAAATGTTTTCAAATTTATATTTTAACATTTTTTATTCTAATTTTTTTCTCTATCTTGGAAGTTATTCAGCCATGACAACCCTCAATATGCTGCATTCTAAACGTGGCAAATTGAACTTGTAAGGTGTTTAACGGGAAACATCTAATTTATTAATACTGTTCTGTCTTTCTTACTGTAAAATGCATATGGTTCTAAACTAGTTACTGTTTATATTTTTTTTTGTTAATTTAAAAAAATAACATATGTATGACTGCAGTTTTGGATTTTACGTCAAATTTTAGGCTGACTTTTAGAAAGTTTCCCTATTCCTAAAATTAACCGTTTTTTTCAAACAAAATTAAAGAAACAGTAATTTGTTCGGAACTATATGCAATGGTTCTAACTGTTACAATGATGTAAGCTTTTTGTCGATCGATACTCGTAAGTAGGTAATTTCGAAATTGAGTTTTATACTTTATTTTGAAGAATAAATAGAAATTTTAAAAGAAAAAGTACACACAACTATAATATATATAAATTTCATCTAGGGCGATACCATATTAAAAATGGTATCGCACTATATGAGTAAGGACATGGTACCCACCATCGATGGAAACAACTTAAATTACGATTTAATACTAATTCTTCTATATTTTGATATTTACATGTTAAAATGCACATTATCATAAATAAAAGTAAAACTGACTGGAGGTAAGGTGGGGTGATAATACACCAGAATTGCTTTCCCGTTTACTGGTAGCAATCGACAACTTTTCTTTTCCTTAATTCCTATCCTGTAACATAATTTTTAAATAGCTTACGGTTTCAAGCAACGTTAATAATATTTCATGTTCTTACGCAACACTTTTTACTATTCATCACAATCGTTACGACAACGATAATTATAGTAAGTTTAGCTTTGTGCGCTGGGCTTGACACTTTTTATCAAACTACAAGGTGTATGTCTGTGGGGAGACTATTACAAATAAAAACTACTTCACTATATAAAGCTTTTTTATTACATTCGATAAAATAAAAGAAAAACAAGAACTAACTTAGAACCATTATATTGGGTCTGGGAAAAAGTTCGTGGCGTTTTTTCAGTAAAATTCAACTGGTCCCCGCATGGCGCGTGGACGAATTCATTTAAACCGAATATGCTCCATTATTATCGACAATGTTTCGCCATTTTTTTGGTAGATCCATGATCCCATCGGTGAAAAACTTCTGTGGTTTCTGGTCGAAAAACTGAATCAAGTAGTTTTCACAGGCTTCTTTTGAAACCAACTTAATTCCATTGAGAGAGTTCTGCAGAGATCGAAACAGATGATAGTCAGAGGGTGCTATATCCGGACTGTAAGGTGGGTGCATCAAAACTTCCCAACCAAACTCTCTCAATTTTTGACGGGTCATCAAAGAAGTGTGTGGTCGGGCGTTGTCATGATGGAAGACAACACCTTTCCTATTAATCAATTCGGGCCGTTTTCTTTCAATCGCCTGGCGTAATCTCTCTAGTTGTGCACAGTAGAGTTGAGAATCAATCGTCTGACCAGTTGGAAGTAGCTCGTAGTGGACTATTCCCCTCCAGTCCCACCATACACACAGCATCACTTTTTTTGGCGTCAATGTTGGCTTAGCGAACGCTTGTGACGGCTCACCATCCTTTATCCACGATCTTTTACGCTTCCGATTATCGTACGTAATCCATTTTTCATCTCCGGTTATTAAACGTTTCAGAAACGGCTCGATTTCATTCCGTTTCAGCAGCGCATCGCAGATGTTAATTCGGTCCATCATGTTTTTCACGCTCAACTCATGAGGAACCCATACGTCAAGCTTTTTTTTTGTAACCAGCTTTGTGTAAATGGTTCAAAACAGTTTTGTGGTCAATGCCTAGCTCCATGCCAATATCGACACTGCTGATATGCTTATCTTGTTGGACTTTTTCAAGAATTTCATCAGATTTTTCAGTGATTGGACGACCGGAGCGTGACTCATCTTTCACATTGAAATTTCCAGAACGAAAGCGAGCGAACCATTTCCGCGCAACAGATTTCGATAAAGTACCTTCACCGTACACAGCACAAATTTTATCACAAGCCTGCGCAGCGTTCTTCCCCTTATCATAATAATATTGCAGAATATAGCGAAATTTCTCATTATTCTTCTCCATTTTCAAGTGCGAATAACTTTCCAACCACTGCACCGATTACAATGTTTCTACGCTCAAACTAACGTTCGGAAGGTCATCTAAAAAACGAGCCCTCGGTGGTGTCGCTGTGACTTGTTGTTCTTTAGTTATCGGCAACCAATGCCATCTATCGGGAAAAACGCCACGAACTTTTTCCCAGACCCAATATTCTACAGTAAGAAAGACAAAACGACAATATTAACAGATTAGATTTCTAGATCTCCAAGCTTTCCACCTACAGTCCCTGGCCAAATTATTAGACGCACTGCAAGATTTCATGTAAAATATGAATTACCAAGTGATATTGTACCGTTTTATTATTTTATATTGATTTGCTTTTTAGTTTTATATTACTCAATCAATTACCTGTTTATTTGACATAAATAAAACAGCATTAATTTAGAAAAGCATAACTTTATTAGGTTTTAAAGAAAACTAAAATTAATGTTAGTAAAATTCAATATTTAGTTGAACCACCTTTAGCCGCTATCAAAGCTTTAATTCTACGCGGCATGCTGTCAATGCAAGACTGTACTGTCTCCTGCAATTGAGGATGATGATTCCATATGTAAATAATCTTTTCTAGGAGCTGCGTTTTGTTAGTTATCACATCCTTAGCCACTTCTCTCTTCATCAGCTCCCACACATTTTCAATCGGGTTCATGTCCGGGCTATTACCCGGCCAATCCAATAGGGGGATATTTTTTTCCGCCAAGAAAGCTTTAACAGACCGAGCAGTGTGACAGGGAGCTCCATCTTGCATGAAAGTGAATGGTTCCCCATTTGGAAACCATTCTCTGAGCTGCGGAAGCAACCGATTTTGTAAGACTTCTTTGTACTGGTCTTGCCTCATTATTCCTTTGACGACGTACAGCCGTCCAGTGCCCTTGCCGCTGATGACTGACCAAATCATGACTTTGGTGGGATGTTTAACCGTCGGGATGACACAATCAGGATGATACTTTTCTCCACGACGACGACGCACATACTGAGCTTTGTTCTGCAAAATTTCGAATGTGCTTTCGTCACTGAAGCAGACCTGTAAAAAATAGGAAAAATATGTAAACTTCTATGTTTATTTGCTTTATATAACTCAAAATGATAATAATGCATCAATCTTTGATTAAATTGCTGTATCTTACCGTTCTCTAGAAGTCCACATCTTTGTCTTGCCATTGCTTGGCCCACTGCAGGCGCTTTGCTCTCATTGCAGCTGTTAACTTGGGCTTCCTGGCGGGGCGACAGGCCTTGAAGTCTAATTCTTTCAATTTTCTTCGAACAGTGCATTCAGAAACATAAACGCTAGCACCCTCGAGTTGTTATTTTATGGCCTTTGTGGTAGCAAATCTGTTTTCTAGACTAATTTTCTGCAAGCATCTCTCTGACCTTGCAGTGAAAATTGGTTTCCTACCGCATCTTTGCTTTCTTTTCGGGCTTAATTCCTCCCCTGACTCAATTTTCGTTTTTATGCGTCGTACACTAGCTTCAGAAACGTCCAATCTTCGCGATATTTCTCTGTTTGTAAATGTTTTCGCAATTACAAGGGCCTTTACTGCAGCTCTTTTACCTGGTGAAAGATCGCCTTTTCGACCCATAATTAAAATTGTCAAATTAATTTTTTAAAGCACTGAATACAAAATGAACCAATTACCGAGTAGTATAAAACTGCTAAACAAACAACCACAGTTCACACAGCCACAAAAACACGTCCGTACCTGACTCGATTCCTTTCGCGACTAATACAGATTTGTACTTGTTTACGGTCAGGTACCACTTTGTCAGCACAGTGTTGCCATATGTTAAAAATAAATACAAATATGTAGTCCACACCAATTCTCGTAAATAAAAATCAATGATATTGTAGTTGAAATATACCATTGTTGCATAAAAACACCCCATAAACATAAAATTATTAAAAAATACAGTGCGTCTAATAATTTGGCCAGGGACTGTATATGTCATAATTATATATATAAATATATAAATTAGTTTCACGATGGGAAATTTAATGAAAATTATATTATTTTCTGCTACTCCATCGTTAATTAAATACACAGAGGTTCGAATCCTTCTCCAGCGCAGAAATTTTTAATTAATTTCTGTGTATTTAATTAACGATAGAGTAGCAGAAAATAATATAATTTTCATTAAATTTCCCATCGTGAAACTAATTTATATATTTATATATAATTATGACATCATAACCGAACTGCGGGTTTTCAAATAAATATTAGATCTGTTCCATAATACGAATTATGGCGTGTTAAAGGACTCGAAGTTACACTGCCTGGTGGCTTAATTGGTAAAGCAGTCGTCTAGAAAACGGCAGATAGAGGTTCGAGTCCTTCTCCAGCGCAGAAATTTTTAATTAATTTCTGTGTATTTAATTAACGATGGAGTAGTAGAAAATAATATAATTTTCATTTCCACCTATACTTTCAAAGTGGTTTAATTGCATACAGAGTGGTGAAAATTTAGTGCCAAGTTTACTTAACTACAAACCATCATAAGTCGATGTTTACAACTAGAACATCCTATATAGTTTCCCATATTCTGACACAATCTTATTTTCATTCGAATGGTATTGTACCTATATACCTATGCCTATCCTTTCCAGTTTTTAAGTTATCTACTGCCTTAGAACTTCAAAACAAACAATTTATCTTGTCACCAGTTATTCGCTGTCATTTTAAGACTCACAGTGACGGTTCGTATATTTATTTAAAAATGATAACTAAACATGTATTCAAATTTATTATTTATTCACGAAGAATGTAAAAAGAAACAAACAGAACTCGTAGAGTGTTTAATGAGAGATATTTTTATTTATCACCAATGTGTAGAGTGAAATTTATTTTATTTTAGGAAGTTACACATACAAATGTTGGAATCATTGATAAAGACATTGGAAAATTAACCAATATGATCTTAATAATTAAAAATATTGAATAATAAATAAATAATTATTTAACAGTGACAAGAATGAGAATAATAAGTATTATCTAATAATAGTTAGAAATGCTTGTTTCATCTTACCCCCATCTAGTCTGGAACAATTCTTTATCCTTGCCATAAATTCATCTAACAGCTGCCGGCAAAGCTTCCACGTTCTCTTTATTCGAGCAAATAAATCCTTATTTGGATCAATTGTTGTGGTATAGACTTTTTGTTTTATTGCACCCAAAGCATAAATATCTAGTCGTGAGAGGTTGGGGATCTTGCTGGCAGGGTCCAAAACGTCACATCCACCGGTTCTCAAACATCTCATTAAATGGTCGACAATGCTTACACAGTGAGGTGAAGCACCACCTAATTGATACCTACAACTTCTCGATTGATTTAAGGGTAAATCATCCAGAAAATCAGCTACGATTCGAAAACATGGAGGTTTCTTTGTGTATTTAAATTATTTTCTTAAACATGGTATCGAACCTGAGTATCGTTTATTAAACAGATATTAGATTTATTTTGAAATTTCTCCCTCGAGTAATGTGTAGATTTTTTATAAGCCCTAAAGTGACGATTGCGTCCCTTAAAAATACCTTCTCGGGTAAATTATTTTACGCAAAAAATCTGGGTCTTCTTGTGTTCGAGTTAAAATCATTTCACAAAATTGTACACATTGGTCAGTATCTCTGGCTCAAAGAGCAGAAACAAGATTGAACATGAATGAACGCAGATCACATTTTTTTAAATCTTTTGGATGAAAGGTCTTAAAATGACTAAAATATATTTTGCAGCACGAATTGAGGATATGCTAAAAAATAAGCCAAAACACTAATTATGTTACTTTCATGTCAAACTCTGTCTGCAAAAATTTTATCATTCTCTAATTGATTTCTTAGGATTCATAATTTCTATCTACACAATGATGGCAAATGGTAGTATCTCTCATTAGGTACTCTGCAGGTTCTTTATGTTATCTTGTTACATTCTCTCTCCATGAATAAACAATAAACATGTCAGCATTTGAATACGTGTTTGATTTTCGATTTTTAAATAAAATAATACACAATTAAACCGTTACTGTGAATGTTAAACTACGAGCAAATAACTAGTGTCAGACAGATTAGTTGCTTTGAAGTTATGCTAAGAATATTAGTCATCCTCGTAAAAAATTAAATGACTAATCGATTACGTAAAAACAGTAGTAATTTAAAAATTGAATGTGATGGGTATAGGGAAGTATATCATTTGAAAAAAAAATTGTGTATCAGAACATTGAAAAGTATACAGGGTGATCTGTTTGAAAAAAACGACTTATGACGATGATTTGAAGTTAACTAAACTTGGCATTAAATTTATTAAATTTACTTTGTATACAATTAAGCAATTAGAAAGTACATGTGTAAAGCATGGAGATTTGGCAATCCAATCTGTTAATATTGTTCTGCCTTTCTTACTGTAAAATACATATGGTTCTAAACTAGTTAGTTTCCTACATAAAAAACACTTATTTCGTGGTCAATTTATTCTGTTACATATGTATATCACTTCTGATTATTTGATATTTAGTACAAAATTTCAATTGGTCATTCTTGAAAAGCTAAACTGCATTAGACTAAAATAGTGCCTTTATAGATTATAACATCGTTTTCGATATTTTAATAGCGTTGTTTACAAATTATAAACAGTAATTAAAGTATAATAAGGATATGAATATATTGAATGCCATAAATAAATGAGCACCCATAGGCGTTGATATATTTCGGTGAAATTTTCAGGAAAGATGTATTTTGAGGAATGGAATCGAATCTCGATTTTATTTATGGGCTCATGCTGCTCGTAAAATGATCAGAAAATATCCCAGAGAAAGAAGAGACTTTCAGTTTTATATACAGCGACATAAGTGAAAGATCTCTTCTAGTAGTAATTTAAAGAACACTAAATGCGATTCGTTACGTCAGTATTGTTCTCGAACTAACGTGTATCATCAATTTGTAAGTTTGATTTTTCGCTAATTTCAAGTATGCTATAGTAATAATTTATTTCTGCCCAAGAAAAAAAAATCCAAATAGGACAAAGATATTCTACACTTCTATATGACAACACACTATTGAGAAGAAATATACATTTTCAATCAATAAAAAGGAAAAAACATCATCAAATAATAAATCAGCATTCTGTCATGCGCGAAATACAGAGCTCTACAAGATGTTAGTTTTCGGTTGTTGGGAGGCCAAATCTTGAATAGTATCTGGCAGCAATCCGTGGCACTAATAAATTTAGTCGTGATAGTAACATTAGCAAACCAATATTATTATTCAGCAGATTCACTACTATTACACTCTATATATAATAATTTCTTATATCATCTTTCAATTAATTTATTTAATTTAAAATACAATTCGATCTTGAATTCCTAAATTATTGTACTGTCATTATTTGTCCGGTCCTCGTATATATATTCAGATGCAGAGTCCTTTTGTGTTAGTCACGTACAAACGATCGAAGCTGCAATAAAAATCTGGAAGTTGGTACATTCTTTTCACTGACTCACTCGATATCAATTCAGTTATATTGATTTCTAAATGCAATTCGCGATTCAAATACCAATCCCGATCTTCTTTCTTTTACACAGAATACACGTCTACTATTCTGTGTAGATAATTTGCTTAATGCTTATATTGAAATTAAGATCACAATTTCAATGTATGCTAATTTGTTGCGCGCCAGTTTCTAGCGTGCCTGTTCTTGTTTGCTATTGGTTGATTCAAATATGACCAGTATCCCCTTCAGTTATGGGGTCGTTTCCTGTAAAAGGCCATAGCTTGTAAGAGAACAGCCCTCTCCGCTTTCTGCCATCATCCAGACTACACGCAGTCCTCGACGTGTTTGTGCCGCGAACCGTTATTCGTGCTTTTTGTGACCACGTGTTTAATTTCGCGTCCGCGGAATATACACAGCATCCTGACCCATGATATACATACACAAACAGGCAAGTAACTCATTTATCGTTCGATACACATTTTAATATAATCCTTTTTATATTTTATTAGCAGCTTTTATACATCCAGACTTACCATTTATTCCAGCTTTGCCTGTACGCTTATCTTGTTTTATTTGTTGCTCTCGCTCTTATTAATTATCTTTATTTAATATACTCAAGCTTTAAGAATTAATTTAACTTAGTGAATAAAAGTTTAAAGGGAATCCTGTTGTTTTATTTCCACTAATAATCTTTCTTTCAGCTAAGCACACGTCCTGGGCTTTTGATGCTCATTGTACACAACTACTAATTATACTCAATGACATTAGAAGTGTTACACCTAGAAGGAATAGTTTCCTGGACGTGATTTTTTGGTAATGTGATAAGCTTAAGTCAAGAATGAAACGATCAGATTTCCAAGAAATTTTATTATTCTTTCAGCTAAGCACACGTCCTGGGCTTTTGATGCTCATTGTACACAACTACTAATTATACTCAATGACATTAGAAGTTTTATTAATTTTTTGGTAATGTGATAAGCATTAATTTGAAAAAAATTAATTTGAAAAAAAATCAATAATGTGTTTGGCGACCCCGTAGCTGTAGACACTCCTGTACACGTCTAGGCATCGACAAAATAAGATGGTCGATGTCTGCTTGTGGCACCTCGTTCCAAGCAACTTGAACTTGGTGGATTAACTGTGCCAGAGTTTGTGGAGGATCGTTCAAATTGGTCAGTCTTCTCCCCATTATGTCCCACACATGTTCGATGGGATTTAAATCCGGTGAACGGGGTGGCCACGGCAAAACATTAACGCCAGCTTCTCGTAGAAAGTCCATAGTACGACGAGCAATATGTGGACGCGCGTTGTCTTGCTGAAAAAGGACGTGTGGACGGCCATCTAGATAAGGCAATAAAGTGGTTTGTAGGACGTCATCAACATAACGCGCAGCTGTCATACTGCCCCGAATAAACAGAAGAGGTGATCGGCTTTCATATGCAATAGCCCCCCAAACCATTACTCCAACAGTCTTGTGCACATGCCTCTCAACAGCAAATCCAATACCACGTCGCTCTCCACGACGGCGTCTTACCCTCTGACGGCCATCATGCATGCCTAGGCAGAATCGCGATTCGTCGCTGAATACGACATTATGCCATTCTGCTTCCCAATGCTGCCGTTCTCTGCACCAGTCCAAACGTTGACGACGATGTTCTGCAGTCAAAGGAAGGACTAATCGTGGACGGTATGGAGCAAGTCCAAAAGCTCGAATGCGGCGATATAATGTTCGCATACTGACAATGCGACCTTCTACACCAAACCATTGGTCACAGAGTTGGCGCGTAGTAGCAAAACGGTCTCGCAGAGCTAGTAGTCTGAAGTGCCTGTCTTGACGCTCTGCGGTACGCCTCGGTTGACCTGTTGGTCTGTTTCGTATTCCTCTACCTTCTTCTGTCCACACCCTACACACACGCATTACCGTCATTGCAGTGGAACCAACACGGCGGGCAATTTCGCGGTAGGCCAAACCGACTTCTCTAAAAGCAACAATTCTACCCCTGTCAAAATCACTAAGATGGTGATATTGTTGACGCCTTCGAATTGGAGGCATTTTGTTACGCTTAACAGAAGTAGGCGAAGACACAATAACTGAAAAAAAAAAAAACTTGTACTTATCAGCTCTGATAAACCGTTTTCTTAACAACTCAATAAAAGAAAAAACTTTTTTTTTGCAAAAACTGTCAAACATAAAACGATACAATTGTTAGCATAACAATCTGTCAATATAGTCATTCTGTTGTCAAAAGCACAATTCCGGGAAATTGTTCCTTCTAGGTGTAACAAATCTAATGTCATTGATATAATAACTCCTTACATTACATTCAATTACATTACTTTCTTTTTTATTTTTTTGCATTTATTACAGCGCTCAGCTAGCAGAACACGCGCTCGTAATAAATATATGATACTAACCATCACGTGCAAATGAATATTCTCTATTAAATAATATCTCTATTATTATTCATTAAAACAAATGAGGTAATAAATTGTCTCATTCACATAACTAACCACATTTTCGCAAAGGAGGAGGTAATACTACCAGTAATATGAATGCTAGCATTATTAGTATTTATATGAATTATTACGATCATATCTTGCTCATCTTGTTCATCGTCTCTTAATACTAATAAAATACGTATTTTCTGAAACTTTTATTAAACTATACTGGGTCTTCATTTATTTCTGGCGGTCAGTATATAAAATATAACTTATACAGCCCTTTCTATTTTAATAAGTGTCAAATGGTGGATTTCCATAAGTGTTATATAAGTTATCCCAAAACTGGACGTCCTTTTGATGTGGGTTCACAGATGGTACTAATTTAGATCCTATGTCGAGGTAATCTATATCATCACTGTTTACATTTATTGGTAACCATATTTCATTGTCCAATAGTTCTTCTTTATTTGGCGTTGGATTGCTGATTAAAAGAAAAAGGTTTTATATTTATGTATACATTTGCGTTCAGAAATGGCGCGCTATGTCTTGTATGGTAAAATGCATTTCTTTCTTTGTGTTGACAATAATAAATTATTTTCAAATATTATGAAATCCTTATTATAGCATTTATATCTGCTTATTAAATGATTAAACCATAACCCTGATTTGTTTTTTTTTTTTGACAATCATCGTATTTAAGTCTTTGCTATATATTACGCATTTGGAAAAGAGATACGTTTTACAAGTCACAGAGCACCGGGATCACGGTAATTTTCAAACACACGTCACTTATGTGCTGAAAATGTTTGTGTTATAATGGTGTCCCAAAATTAAGGCAAGATTTGAATTTGTCGCCATTTATGCAGTAAAGTGCGGCAACCCTAAAAAAAAAAGTTCGACAGCTGACAGTTTAGGGTTAGTAAAAATGGAGCGTTACACGATAGAACAACGTGTATTCATTATTGAACAATATTTCAAAAATAATGAAAGCTTAGCGGCCGCAGTTCGAAAATTTCATACAAAATATGGTCGGAATAGTGTTTTAACTTCGTCAACTGTGAAAAGATTAATTGACAAATTCAGGGAGAGTGGATCCGTTAGAGATGCTAAACACACTGGTCGTCCAAAAACAAGCCGTTCAAATGTCAATATCGAAGCAGTGCGTGAGAGTGTCGGTGACAATCCAGGAACCTCAATTCGGCGTCGTGGACAAGAATTGCAAATTTCAAGAAGCTCTCTACAGCGTATACTCACTGAAGATATGTGTCTCCATGCTTACAAAATTCAATTAACACAACAACTGAAGCCTAATGACCACGCACAGCGAAGAGAGTTCGTTGAATGGATTATTGAACATAAACAAATGGATGCTGATTTTTCTAGCAAAATCATCCTAAGCAATGAAGCACATTTTCACCTTGATGGCTTTGCTAATCACAAAAATTGCCGTTTTTTGGGTTCTGAGAACCCACATATGATTGTCAAAAAAACAAACGCATCCATAACGTGTCACTGTTCGGTGCGGATTTTCGGCTGGAGGCATAATTGGACCATATTTTTTTGAAAATAAGGCTGGTCAAGCAGTGACTGTTACTGGTGCTCGATACCGCGACACAGTTCTTTCTGCCGAAATTGGATGATATTGATGTGGCCAATATGTGGTTTCAACAAGACGGTGCCACATGCCATACAGCCCGTGAAACAATTCAATTACTGCACGAGACATTTCCAGGTCGTGTACTCTCTCGTTTCGGTGATCAGAATTGGCCCTCTAGATCATGTGATTTAAGACCATTAGATTTCAGTTTATGGGGTTATTTGAAATCACAGGTCTATGTTAACAAGCCCACAACCACCCGTGCATTAAAGGAGGAGATTCAACGCTGCATCAACGAAATTCAGCCACATTTATGCATAATGGTCGTGGAAAATTTCGACAAACGAGTGCGTATGTGCATGCAAAGCTGTGGACGCCATTTGCCCGATGTGTTATTCCATAAATAACCCTATCCTATGTACTTTATGATTCAATAAAAAAATAACAATCAAAAGACTAAAAACTGTGTTTTCTATTTAATTCAAATCTTGCGTTAATTTTGGGACATCTTTATATATTTATACATGGTCATTAACGGTCATCGTATGTTCAACGTATTTCTAAACTAAAAAATAATAATTTTATAATCAAATTATTGTAAAATATTTTCACTTTAATGGTACTTCTGATTATATCGAAAGTATGTATGTTCTTTTGCTTTTCTAAATAGAATAGAAATTTGATAGTTTTGTAAGGGTTGAGGAATAAATAAAACACTTTGTCTAAATTTCACACTATTTTATATATTAACTACGACTAGTTTCGTCTGTTAGGATATTATCGAGCCAAATTTAGGCAGAGTGGTTTTTTATTCCTTATTGTTTTATTTATTCCTTAGCGTAATGGAATTTCGCAAAGTAACGACCTCAGCAATCAATTAATTATTTTAAAAATTGTCTTAAAAACTAATTCAATGAATTAGAATAGAACCATGGATATATAATGTATAGATTTTGAGAAATTTTACATTTTCAGAAAGTTTCGACGGCCTTTGTTGATTAAACAGAGGACTTAAAAAATGGTTTTTATTTATGAAAAATATGTCCGCACTTGAACTACATTTTTTAAACGTTTTAAATTTTAAAACTATTTGCTAATAAAAGTAAGTTGAAATGTATGCAATCGAAGTGCAAATATTCATTTATATGTTAAAAGGAATCATTCTATTATTAATAACACCCTATCAACTATATGTTTCATATAGATTGATTTGTGTTATTAATGAACGATTCCTTCATAGCGTTTATCATATCATTTCAATACAGAAAAAATGATGAATAATATCATGTCTCCCTCTCTCAACCAATACATAAATGTATTGACCGACAAAGCGAGAACGCTTCTATCTGAAACATATGTAGTTGATAGGGTGTTATTAATAATAGAATGATTCCTTTTTAACATTCTTTAATTGGCATAAAGCCTAGCACGTTTCTGTCTATTACACACTGGAAACCTAGTTTATCGATATTGTGAGATAGAAGCGTTCTCGCTTTGTCGGTCAATACATTTATGTATTGGTTGAGAGAGGGAGACATGATATTCATTATTCATTTATATAGCTAATGTGCGCTTAAGGATATTTAAAATTACACGGAATCATTCAGGAAATGTCTAAATTTCTCAGTCAGTACATCAAACCGTCGAATCCGTTCTTAAGAGAACTCTTAAGAAATACTTATATTTATCCTTCCAGGAGAGTACAATAATACGCATTTAAAATATATTATTTATCATAACTAGCACCTGGATTAATTCAATTACCAGATACTGTACTTACAGTAATTATATTATTACCTATATTTTGCAAAATTACTCCACAGTTTTACCAGTTTTTTTCTAACTCGCAGGTCTTCTTGCGAAATTTGCCCGATGTCGTGATCCTTGTTGTAGAACAAATACTCTACTTCTTCTCCGTGATCAACTCCTAGAATTAATTTGTGTACCTTAAAAAGTTACCTAAACGTTGTCTTCTACCAGATAAATGAACTAACCTTTCATTTGTCTGTTCGGTTTTCCCAAATTCCCTTCATACGAGAAATGATATAGATATGTTGTTACGTGCTGAGAAACTAGATTCACATCTTTTAGTACAGGTCTAACAAACTGATCATCACTACCAAACTGTAAAATGAGTAAATGTTAAATTGGAGAAGCCAAGTGGTTAACAATGATATAGTCTCGGGGATTAGCTTTCATATTGCTAATTTGGAAATTCTTATCACAACTAAGTTAACAAACAGTAAACTCTGGCTTAAAAGATGCACGAATTGTTAAAATTTATATACGTTCGAGTGTTTATGTTGGACAAACGAGAAGATCAGATTTTCTTAGATTGAGAAACATTTACAGTAATACTTCTTCCACAGATATGTTAGCTCAATTTAAAGAACAGTTTAAGTATACAAATAATACACCAGTAAACACCGAGCGATCATTCTCTCTATACAAGAACATTTTTACAACGCGGCGAAGATCATTTAATGGAGGCTTACGCTATGTTGCAGATGTTTAGCCGACTAAATTTAGACCGTTAATACTTCTTTCGTAGGTACGTGTTGTAACAACAATAATAACATAAAATATATGCTTATCACTATTCACTCATATTGTATTGTACTTATTGTACACTTTTCGTTTGTATGCGTTCTTGATATCGCAACGCCCGACATTCGTCAGTTACAGCCTAGACTCGCCACCCATGCTTGGTGTCTAAATATCCCCGCTTTAAGTTTTGTAGCAGATATATTTTACATTGAAAATTACTAACCAGAAGCCAGTTACAGTATAATTTACTGCGAGTAAAAGACACGATTATAGATCTTATATAAACGGAATTAGAAAATAATAAAATATGACTACTGAGTGATGATTGTGTTGTGAATGTAATGGTAGGCACTTTAGAAAGCGACAAGACTTCGATATCACTTCTTCTATGTAATAAAATATTAGAACAAACAAACGCGGAATACATGGTGTAAACTACCAAAAATTCTGTTGAGCGACTCAAACATAGTTAAAGCTGTCAAAATACTAAAACAATTTTTTCTTAACTAAACAGCTATCGAAAAGTAGATAAATGAATAGCTTCTATCAAAAATTTCTATTAAGTCTCTCAAATGCATTCGCGTTCGCGAATTGCAAAATTCTTGTCGTGCCATTCCTCTGCCACCACTGCCAGTATTAACGAGATGCGGAACGAGGATTTAACCAGTAATATACTACGAAAAACAGTTCTATATTGTTAAACTTCGTATTTTGAAATTAAATTCACAAGAAGCTCGAGTAATTCCTTTGAGCCCGTAACTGTTTACAAATATCGAAATCTAAACACAAATAGAGCAAATTTCCATTATTTTAGAAGCCATCTCGTAATTAGAAAGAGCAAGCTGTCTTTAAATGAAGCCTTGAGTATACTACATCGGCTGAGAACGTCGGTAGGAAATCTAACTCTCTAAATCTAGGTACCGTACAACCGGCAGTTTTAAATAAACATTTTAAAACTGCTCTCTATAGTTTTAGTTTTAGAACAGTGTTAAAGTGTAAACAAAAGAGTGTGAAAGTAATACAAAGATTTTTTCTAATTTTGCGGATATTATCTTATTGGATATAGAACGTTTTGAATATTGGGGAAATTCAAATATGCAAACATATTTTTCACTCGGTCATAGGAATTTCATTGAAGGTATGCTGATGATAGAATACTACACCGCATTTTCACACTAGGATACATCAACACGTATAAAATAATTGTTTATTTGATTTATAATCGCACATATATACCACGAATTCGGAGATTTGTTCAACATTGACAATGACAGCTGAAGAAGCATTATGCTACATTCAAAAATTACAGTGGTTCTTCCGGGAAGATCACTCTAAAAATGTATTTTTTTAACTTAAATAAAATTCTGGTAACAGTATAAAATAAATATATAAAAAATCGCTGCGATCAAACAAAAGTAGCAAATATGTGTAAAACATAGATACACGTTTCGCTCATTCAGAACTCGTCAGAAAGCCTTCGCTTTGTCAACTGTATGTAACTCACCTAGTCGGTGATACATCGAAAATGATAAAATGAGGTAGTCCAAAAAAATTATACTTCCTTTCCTCGGCTAGATGTGAAGACTATTCGAAAAACAAATGTACAGTGAATTGTATTATGTCGCTTTAAACAAAAAATGGATAAAATATCTATTGCCAATGACAACAGCGACTCTGGATATAAACGGTCATTGCCGTAATTAATTATATTTATGATTTAAAGTTGCATAGTACCCTTCGCTTCTCGGATAGGTTTCATTTCTGTTTGAGAGATGGAAGTATAGTATTTTCCTCATGTTCCCGTTTTATCGTTTTCAATCATACATATACTTTTAGAATATGTATGTTTGTTTAACTTTTCATGCAGTTATCCTCTGATTATGTCACGATGTATATAATCGAATATAAAAGACGAATTCCCGTAGTCGTTTAGATCCATAATAAACCAATTCGACTATATTATGTAATTAAGCTAGCTGTAAATTGTAATCTACAAATGCTATCTGCTTCTGGGTTTCCGGGCTGGAACCGCGTCACTAGTATATCTGCCGAGTTTTAGTGCAGTAGTTCAGCCCTGAAGATGTCCCATACAAATGGGTACGAAACGTCGGCAGATATACTAGTGACGCGGTTCCAGCCCGGAAACCCAGAAGCAGATAGATAAAAGTCGTATTTAGAAAATTAAGCCAATTCCCTTGCTAAGTTTAAAGTTTATAAAAAAATTTTTTTCATTGCAACACTAGAGTATTTGTAACAAATGTCCATGGTCCCAAATACAATTTCTGTTCTATCTTACGCTTATACTCACATGAACCATATTGGTAAGATTACTAATAAACGATGTACCATTTGTGTAATATTGTTTGATCAAGTGACCAACATACTCATTTCTAGTATTCATATTCACTGGTATATATCTTCTGATATTTTGATCATAGTTATTGTAAAGTTTGGGAATAGCTTTGAATTCTAAAAATTATTAAATGCTTCATGGAAATATTACCTAGAAAAGTGTAATTGCATTACCGTCAGCTATAAAAATGCCCTCGAAGGAATTAATCCCAATCATACGAGGTACTTTGTTGAAATTTCCTTTTTTCAAGTGTTCGTGGGACATTTCAGTGAGCAAGGAATCTTTATTACCCTTAGGTTCCAATCCAGGTATGTAAAGTAAACCGTGAAATGTTCCCATTCCAAACGCGATCTGAAATTAGTTCATTTAAATGTATAATTGCATTATTTTACAGGTTTCTAATTAGGAAGTACATAAGCAGAATGTTCATTGAAATAATTAAACTTTGCCTTTAAACAATTTAAAATATCTCTTTACATAGCAACCCCAAGCAAGACGAGGAATTTCAATATAAATCATACTGTAAAAATAATAATAATAATTCGTGCCTTCACATCCTTCAATAGCTTAATGCCAATTACAGGAGACTTTGGTTGACCATTGTCTGTCAGTATACGGTTAAATGGTAAACGAAATCTACCAAAAAAAGATTTTATAAACGTATGCTCGCGTGTAAAATGGCTTTAATACCATTTTCAATTTATTGTAAAATATTTATTACATGAAGTAGATGAAGATAATATGAAACAGAAAGAAAGTGAAAGAATATATTTAGCATAAAGAAAAATTTAATCAAGAATTTGAAGTAAAAATATTTCTTAAGTAAAAATTACGACCTGTGAAAAAGTGAAACATTTATTTTAATTAAATTGTTGTACATAATAAGGTTCGTGTAAATTGGCAGAGAATTTATACTTTTATATGATCAGTTAGTGAACATTTAGGAGTGGGTTTTCTGTTAAGTTAAAATAGAAGATAGAATTTCAAAAAGTTTGAAGCAATATCTGATAGAATGTGCATGTTAAAAATAAGACAGAAAAGCAAAAATAACACTCGAAAAACTTTCACATTCCAACTGACAAACAAGACTCATTCTACGAAGAATTAGAAGCAGAGACTAGAGTAAAATATTGAAATTAAAAGAAGTGTCAAGTCAACTTCAATAATAATCAACTATCACTTATGGGTAAAAAATTTGAGTTATGAATGGTAAAAGTAAACAAACATTAAGAAGGATTTATAATGGAAAAAACGACATAGTTGGCAAAGATGACCAACACCCAAACACACCGTGTGTTTGAGTAACAACGGAATGCACAATTTTTTCTGTGCGAGCTTTACCGCGGATCTAGGTGCGACATTGTGATTAATAGTCTGGTGATGATGACAACTTAGTTATCGAAATACATATACATACATTGGTGTGGTAAAGATTTTTTTGCCTTTTTTAATTAATTCAATTAACCACAGTCTCCAACATATATATATATATATATATATATATATATATATATATATATATATATATATATATATATATATATATATATATATATATATATCAGAAACGACAAGACAAATTATTATCTAATAATATATATATATTTTTAATACGATTCACAGTACTAGGTTTACGAATATGTTACATACGAGGTGTGGCTATTAAATAACGAGACTGATGTTGGTACAGAAGAAGTGTACATGCGCCAAACGCCAGCGACTGACAGCTATTTATCGTGAAGCCTTCTCTTTCGAATGCAGTGCCTTTCGCCTCTGTAAACGAATCAGTATAGCCGTAGCCTTCGTTCGTATTAGAGTTGTTTTTTTTCTCGCCGGAAAAATGTTAAGTAACTATTAATCAATATTACTACCTTCACGTTCTTGCTCAACTCCGTGAAATAATAAGGAAAAAACGACCCGAATTGTGGAAGGACAAGTCATGGGTTCTCCACCAAGACCACCAGTTTTGACTAAAGTACCAATCTTCTATTCTTTATCCTATTTCAAATAGTTAAAACAGATGAATTATTCGTCTGTTTCAAGCTGAACGAGTCAAGAGAAGAAGATGAGTGGGACCTCCGTGAAAGATCGCGAGAACAGTTCTTCTAAGGACCTGTAAGACACATGGTAGACCACTTTCCTTCCCGACATATTTTTACTCAATTTAGAAACTTTTCGATAATTGAAAAATTTGTAAAAAAGTATTTTATTTGAATTTGTTTTAAATCAAACCTAAACATGTATTTAAAATTTTGTTATTATAATCGTTTTATCAAATGTTTCTTGTAAAAAGTTCATAATTATATGGCATGTATCTTCTTACATCTATATGCGTCGCCAAGGACGTGCTTCTCAATTTTTCTGCATCCGCTTTTCTCAGATTTTCTAAAATTAGAGAAGAATCTGTAGTTTGTACTCCCATTCTAGTGCTAAGGACGAATGCTCCAACCCTGTGATAACGACCAAGACCAAAGGCACACAAACTTGAACCGCTCTGTTGAATAATTCCATGAATTTTTCCTGGAAAATTACAATTCTATTTTACTTTGATCTTTCACCAAGCGTTTGTGGTATAAATGAGTATTTTAAATTAATTTTTTTCCGATTTACGATCCCGGAAGAAAATGTATTTGCTAAATCTAAACTACTTAAAAAGCCCTTAACAACGTAAAAATGCGACATAGTACTGAAAACTGTAAAATTCTGTATAAAGTTATAAAGAAATGGTGACAGCAAAACACGATCGTGAAAGGCAATATGCAAGATGAACTATTAGAAGTAGCCGCTAAGGCGAAGAAATCTAAGATAGCAGAAAATTTAAAAAACTACGTCCGAAGTCAGTATTATTTATTTTTTAAACGTTGATTAATTTTAATAAATAAATAAAAAGTAATTTATAAAATCCAAATTACACGAGGATAGATCAGAATATTTCTAGAAGATAGCGTTATGCGCACGTGTTGATCACTTGTCTTACAAACGCGATTCTTCGTACAACTGCTGTCAAATTTTCAGATTGTGCATAAACACATGTGAAAAATAAATAAAAAACGAGTTCGGTGCAATGAAAAAAATATTTCTTCTTGAAAGGCTTAAACGCTAAATAAATAGAAATAGACGAAATTCATCGTGAGTCTTGTCTTTCGTATACAAAAATTGCAAACTAGAATTGGAATACGGTGGCATGCGCCAGGCGGACTAAAATCAGTTGCAAATTAAAAAATTCATGAAATCGTGATGAACGCATGCCGAATAAAATTGAAAAAGATATCAGACAAAGTTAGCTTTTCATACAACCGCGTACAATATGCACGCAGTTGTATGAATGTATATCAACATTTAGACATGAGGAGTTTAGTGTTAAGTGCCGCGTTTGCCGACTATTCAAGCGAGTGAGAATCACCATTTGGCAGCAATATGTGTAAACCCGTTTAAACGTAATGAAAATGATTTTTGGGACCTTTTATAACTATTAATTAAATGTGGATATATCGCTACACTACTGAGACCAAAGAGCAATCAAAACAGGGAACTAAACGTGGTGAGCCAACTTTAACATGGGCCAAGATGACTCCGTGTGCTGGAAAAGTGATGGCTCCTGTCCTTTAGGATTTTGGAGACATAATTTTTATTAATTTCTTGCAACAGGCAATATAACTGGCGAGCGTTGTTAAACAGATTGAACGAAGAAATAAAAGCTAAAAAGTCGCTTTTTTAAAAAAAAAATTGTACCTCCAGAACAATGTCTCGTCCCAAAAATCGACGACTTATGATTCTAGTTAATTGAGCATGCACTGTATTCACCAGACTTAGGTTCGTCGGATTTATTCCTGTTCCCAAATTTGAAGGAAAGTTCGTCTAGAAATAAATTCTCATTGAATATTGAGATTATCGAAGCTGTAAATAAGTAATTCGAAGATTTAGATGGTGTTTACTTTTTCGAAGAGTCGAAATGTCTTGAAAAACGTTGAACTGGACTAAATATATAGAGCTGAAAAGAGACGACACTATTTTACCAAAGAAGCTTTTTCCTTCACGTTCAAGAAGTTTTTCGATCAATAACTAACAAGTAAAAGAAAAAATAAGGAAAACTACAAACAATCGAAAAGAAAGAGAACAAATATCATAACCTAAATATTTAATGCAGCGAGTTATTCAGAAATATAGTTATTTTTTAAAATTTGTTTATTCTTAATGCTGCAAACAATGTAAATGGAATAAGTAATCATCAAGCGTGTGCATGTACAATTAACAATGAAGTAACAGTAGGTTTTTACCATTCAAGTGTGGAACCATTCCTAAATAAGATGTAGATACAGCGCCAGCACTTTGACCCATTAATGTAATTTTATTCGGATTTCCACCGAACGCTGCGATATTTTCATGAACCCAATTAATCGCCATTACTTGATCTTTCAAACCGAAGTTTCCAGGAATTACATCATCTTCCGTGCTTAAGAAACCTGAATTTAATGAAAAAAAAGAAATATATTTCTCTTTTTTTTATAACTTCCACAATTATATAATATTTATATTTTTTATTTTATTCATATTGAAACTTTTCACGAATTTTCTAAAAGTTTGAAATTATAATATCCGACTGTTGGAAAACTCATGACGTATTTTATGTTATATATAGGTCATCTACTAATTTATAAACAAAGATCAGTCAATGATATGTTGCTCGTTTTCTTCAATACCCCATTGCGATATTTCGGCGAGCTTTATAATTTCTCATTCATAGAAGAATAATTTTAATCGGTAAAAAACTTTTCAAGATGCTGATTGTCAGTCTTATCTGCATCGAATGTTACGCCAAACAGGAATTTTGAAAAGAATTAAACGAGTGTAAATCCAAAAGCGCAAGGATCGGCGAGTTTGGTCGATGTGGCAAAACATCTCATCTAAGATTCAATAACTTTTGACGGGCGATTAAACTTTTCTGTTACTCCTTTTACTCTTTTACAATTGACGAGTTCCAGAAGTTTTCCGATAATGAATTCGTTCAATCTGACAAATTGCTGGCAGTACATTAATAATTATTTCGTTCCTTTGTAAGATCTCGCAAAATACGACACCTTTAAAATTCCGCCACACCGAGAGCAATACCTTCCTTTAATGACATTTGAAGCTAATATTCAGGTTGAGATCAAGACCGTTTTCGCACCACATTGTGCATTACATTAGCTATCAAGAAGGTCAACTAAACTTTTTTAAATTCATGAGCAATTTAAATATCGAACTTGTTTTTGTATCCTAGCTTTTTCATATATGGTAATAGTGAAATAATGCTTGAATGAAGAATGTTTAACGTTCCTGCAATACTTTGTGTTATGTGCTGTGGGTTTAACTTGATCAAAGTCTTAGATTGGTCGTGATCAATTTTAGTGAGCTTGTCTGACCCTAAAGCATCGTTGGGATTAAAATCACCAGCATGGAATTTAATGAACCATCTTTGGCATTCACGTTCATATAGAGCACTATTACACGTAAACATCCTTTTCTTTGTGTTAGTAAATGAGTAAAACATGACGAAAATGCAGACTTTGGTCTTTCATTATAAACTTTTTATGAAATTCGAACACAACCAAATAACTCAATTTTCTAAGTGACGTTAGAACTCTTAGCTGTTTTGTGATATAGCATAAAGAGGCAAATAACTCTGATACTTGCAAAAATGAACTAACACTATCTGTTGCAAAATACGCAATGACTTTCCGGCAACCAATTAGATTAATTATAAAGAAAGAACTTGAGAACAAATACTCTACATGTTTGTAATTGTAGAATATATTTTCATATTATGAACTTGTTCTATGTTCTTACCGAAAACACCCATTCTGTAATGAACAGTGACAAAAACAACGTCCTCGTCTATAAAGAAATCTGCACCATTCAAAGTATAATTTCCGTAAATAAAGACGAAAGCTCCCCCATGTATCCACACTATAACTGGTAAGGACTTTTCTAAAGACTGATAAAACAAAAATTAATTTTGCTCAAGATATTTATTTAATTTTTTTATTACCGTTTTTTAAACTTACCGGTGTATAAATGTTAAGATACAAACAATCTTCATTTCCCCGTTTCTCGTACATTTCTATACAGGTGTTGGCCGGTTTCGTGGCGTTTAAGACTCCAGACCACTTTTCGATCGGCTCAGGTGGCTTATGAAATTAAATAATTTCATAATCACTTATTTTTATCGTAATCTATTGTTTTTTTTTAAATTATTCACAAAAATATGTAATAAGTACAAATGAAGAGCATAAAGGTAAATAAAATGACGTGGTATTGTTTTAGTTTTGGTGTATATATATATATATATATATATATACCGAGTGTGTGTGAGATATCATCGAAATTTTTTATTCGTTTGAAAGGCCTATCGATGTCATTATGTACGGAATATAACATCGTGTAAATATCTGCCACGGCTTAGCTGGGTGGTGCGCATCCGTAATGTCCAATTTTCCATGACTCTGGCGCATAAATCAGGCTGAATTTGACCGATGGTATGGGTTACGTTGGCTTTGAGGGCCCGTGTGGTTTGTGGCTTATTCGCATACACCTGCGTCATAAGAAAACCCCGTAAGAGAAAGTCTAACGGGGTCATATCGAACGATTTCGGTGGCCAGTTCACATCACCTCCACGTGAGATGACCATGCCCTCAAATCGCTCGTGCAGAATGTCCAATGTGGCATAAGTTGTGTGGCAGATAGCACCGTCCTGTGGAAACTACATGTCGTTGGTACCCATATCATCCAATTCAGACCAAAAGAAGTTGGTAATCATCAACCTACAGCACTCGCCGTTGACGGTGATGGCCTGGCCAACGTCGTTCTCAAAGAAATATGGACTGATGACGCCGCCAGCCCAAAATCCACACCAACAGTGACTGTTCCGGGATGCATTGGACGCTCTTGAATCTCGTGTGGCTCCCCATTTCCGGATGAATGGGTACTTATTCATCCAGAAATGGGCCTCATGGCTGAAGATGATTTTTTGATGAAAATTAGAGCCAGTTTTCAACTGCTCCAGGGCCCATTCAGCGAACACACGGCGTTGTCTATGGTCGTTTACCCTCAGTTCCTGAGTCAGTTGAATTTTGTACTGGTGCAGGCCCAAGTTGTGATCTGCGGAAGGCCGTGTTCTTGTGAACGACCCGAAATCGATTGCCTCGGATTCTCCTGCATAATCTCATGGACAGCGGCGATGTTTTCGACAGATCTTGCGTTTCGTCGTCGTACAGGTGGTGGTTTATCGTTTACTGAACCAGTGGACTCAAATTTATCTGTCGCATAGTCCTCTCATTAGGACGATTATGGCAACCGTAAAATGAACAAAGCGCGCGGAACGCTGCCCTAACAGAACACTCATTTTGATAAAACAATTTTATCATTTTCACGTGTTGTTGAACGCTATATCCGTCCACGGTGATTTGACAAAACAGACTAAATAAATGACAGCCAATTCGACAGATGTAGCTTCAACAGTATGGCCGTTATCAACTGTTAAAGTTCGGAAGTCCCTATTGGAAGACCCGTTATATATGTACCAAAACTAGGAAAAATGTTTGTTATTATACTTACTGCAAATCTTAAATTTCCTATTGGAGGCTTAGCATACGGTACACCTTGGAACGAATAATATGATTTGTTTTCATCTACAGTTTTTCCAAGTTTACCTTTTATTTGCCCATTTTGTAATGTCAAAGTTACTTCGTTATTCTGCGGACAAAAATTAATTTTGAACAAATTTTTCTTTTAGGGGGAAACAGTGTTGAACTTTTTAATACGAGATGTGATAAATTTCCGAAATGGAGCTTTAGTACTTCAATATATTCGAACTGTGTGCAGAGTTCAAACTGATAGAAGCAATTGTTAGTTAGCGGTTGAAAACGTGATACTCGTATGATCTTTGGCATAAAAATTAGCAATCGACTTTCAGGACAGCTTACTATTTAATCCATTTGTAAAATTATATATCGATTGAAATACAGAAAATTTATTCTAATATTTTGCAAGTTGTTGATATTTTGCCTTTTTAAGTTATTTAAAGCTACTCGCGAATATATTGAAAATAGAATTAAATCGGAATTGGAAAATAAGATAGCTCTGGTTATGTGTGAAAAAATCTATCATTAATGTCGTACAACAGAACTACTTAAACCGTCATCTTCAATCTTACTAAGTTCCAGAAGAGCGCAAGAATGCACTGCCAAAGTCATCTCAAAAGTTGTCTTAAATACATTGGAAAAAATTGAGCTTTCGGCCAACTCTTAAAGTTTATGACTGATGGTGTCGCAACTATGCCTTCTATAGATCAGTCTCTTAAAGGGGACTGTAGTAACTTCTTACATCTTTCGCGTACCCCCCATTTTCGGAACTAATAAACAACAGGTCATTCGTGAATTTATGATTTTTCAAAAGTCTTACCGTAACGGATTAAGATAAAGAACAATAGCGACTCAAACTTTAGCAATACGCACGTTCCGGTAGAAACCGTATTTTCGACAAAAACCACCACTTTAAGTTTGAGGTGCAAAGATGGTATTTGCATAAACGCCAAAACAAAAATCTTCTATTGAAAAAGTGAATTTTGAGAAAAACTCACTTCAAATATTGGATTCTGAATATGTTTTTTGTACTGTTGTGGGGAGATAAGGAAATTTAAATAATATTAAATAAATAATTAAACACAAAATTTAAGTATCAAGTGCCTTAAAATAAAAAAGAAATATTTTTTTAATGAAAGTTATTCGTCCCTGGTTAAATTCTCTATTCCTCATCTATTAATTTCTACAAATTATCTGTCAGAAACTGTTCCAAATTAATCAACATTTTGAAACTGAAATGCCTAGCAGTATAAATAAAACCACTGTTCCAAAAGTTTAAAAACTATTCGCAAACACGTATAACAACGAGACCAATGTGCTTCAGGACAACTTTAGGAGGGACTAGTGCAATTTATTTATAGGTTGCAGCATTCCTATTTATAAATTAGAAAACCCATTGCTTTCCAATTTTTTAAAGATGAAACCGTTCCTAGCTTTTCAATTTTACACAAAAGATATGTAGATGAAAGTTATGACGACACATCTATTGTATTCGCGTAGGATAGGAAATAAACCTATATGATTTTCAATCGATGAAGTTACTTAATATTAAGGGAAGGTACATGTCAAACTTTATAATTGGTAAATTGGAAGAAAATGTATTCCATCGGGGTTATTTCATTTCAATAAAAGCTTTAAAAAGACAAATAGTTTTATGATTACTAGATTTCATTAACTCAGTCTCTTTCACCGCAAAAAGTATCGGTATGTGATATTTTATTAATGATTGTGACGTTGCTATGGTTAACAAAACCGAACATTTAAAAATTTTATTTCCAAAGTTAATTCATTGTGCATGTCTAGCACATGGTTTCAATAGGATTTCTGAAACGGTTAGGACAGAATATCCACTTATTGATTAATATTTTAGTAACAAATATTAAAAAAGTTTTTGCAAAAGTTCCCCTTAGGGTCCAAGTTTAAAGAGAAAAATTACCGGTAGGTTCATTACCATTCGACCCAATTTTAACAAAGTGGGGCACCTGGTTAAATTGCGATAATTTTATGCCGATGGTTATGAAGGTATTAAAGACATTATTGGCGAATTTGATTCTGATAGTTTAACTGAAATTAATTTTCAACAACCCTGGTTTAAAAGAACATATTTTCCATATCCAGGTAAATTACGTGTGCAAAGGTATTGCCATAACACAACACGATACAAGAGAAATGATTTTAAATAAAGGATAAATATTGTTAATTTATTAAAAAATAAATTTTATAACTCAATTCATTGTAAGTCAAAAACCAGCAATAAAATTAAAGACAGAAATTTGAATCTATTTTAGACAAAAACCAGTTTGAAGGACTGATTAAAATTAATGATGTCTTAATAGAAATAATAATTTTGAATTGGAATTGAATATTATTTTTAAAATTAAATATGCGCAAGTGACTGTGCGATGTAAAGCAGTCATTTTTATCTTATAAAGTTAAAAGATCTTCATAAGATGTAAATGACTTAACAACTGAAAATTTAAAAGTATTTAGTTACTTATTGTTTCTATTCAGGCGAAAATTAGTTTTTTATTTATTTATAATTTTTAAGCACTTAATATTTCCTTGTGCTTGGTTTTTAATAAATTTTTTTTATGAAAGTTTATTAATATGTTTTCTTTCGTTAAGTTTTTAGTGTATATTTTCCAACCTCTAGTGCTAATCAAATGAAATAAGTGAAAATTTAAAAAATTTATGTATTTATTAATATTAGTTGTCAATATGAATTTTCATCAAGTAAAAATCATCAATTCAGCCTTATTCACTATTAAAATCTTACGAAAAGATTCAATTTATTATAAATATTTTTTCAAAAATTACCATTACATTGTACCTTATGTCCTTCAAGAAAAGTAACACTAAAAACAATGAAAAATACGAGATGAATGTTCACACACATTTTCCTCAACTTCAAGTACGAAAATAGCACTAAAACTGCCGCGGTTAACAATATAAATACTCTCTAATCGCCATCATTAGGTTGACATATAACATATCCCACTATCTCAAGTGATATGTATAATATTGTGGTTGCGTAAAAGGGGAAACACATATGCAATTATTTACTCACAAAAGTGTTTATTCACATTTTAAATGTAAGTAGGCGAAAAAGTAAAAGTTATTTTTTATAAAACATTTCGCATTTTTTATTAGTAGATTTTGCATTTCATATACTAGTACATACTACACATCAAAATTTATTCTCTTAACTATAAAATAAATGTTCAAAAATGTGCATGGAAGCAGAGACAGTTCATTAGCTAGCTTCAACTGCTGAAACATTTCAAACAATGCGAGGAATAAAATTTCTTGAATATTATATAAATATTAGAGTCAAGATCGACAATTATTTTCCAAGCGCAAATTAAATATCATAAGGACGATTTGACCGATGCTATTGTGTATGCTACGTTTTCTTCTTGCTTTTTGAAGTCTGATACTATGTCTGTGTCGTAACTCGCAGTGGACAAAGGCCGCCAAACTTGACGTTTTTCATCATTATTTATTTATTGGATTATTTTACTGATTGACTATAAGGTACGTTTGAAAAATATTAGTTTTTGTAACTTGCTTTAGTATATTGCTTGTTATTTTTCACTGTCAAATTAAATCCATTTTACATAGTTGTACCAAGAGAAATATTGTAAAACTTCTTTGGAGATTATGTGACAAAAGAAAAACCAATCACTCAGTAATAGTATACATTTTTAAATCAAATTTTGTACAAATATTTACTGAATTGGTAATAATAAACGATAATTAAAACATTCGCACACTTGATGGAGAAAATTTAATAGTGAGTAGCCACTTTGGGTAAATCAATGCATTATTCTATTTGCCCAGGCATGAATCGAAATTTTTCAATCTGACACTTTTCTAATTTTAACTGAAGAATCGCACATGAAGAAAATTTCTACGAAGTTTGTGTCTTGGTTCCTAACGAATGAACAATATACGAGGGTAGTTTGACAAGTAGTGAGAATCGAAAAGAAAAATGAATTTTTTAAATACAAAATAATTTTTATTTTTCAATATATTCTCCTAAAAGAGCAATACATTTATTCCAACGGTGCTCCAATGCCCTTATGCCATCTCTAAAATGCGATTCCGGAAGGCTTGCAAAATACTCATTTACGAAGATGATAAGCTCGTCGTTAGACGAAAATTCCTTTCCGCCTAGTGCCGTTTTCAATTTTGGAAAAGGGTGGAAGTCGGAAGGGGCTAGATCCGGCCAATAAGGCGCATGGGGTACTAATTGGACATCGCAACTGTGCTGGTATGCGAGGGAGCGTTGTCTTGGCGAAACAGAATCTTTTTCTTTGCCATTCCTGGCCGTTTAGCAGGAACCTCAACATTTAATTTTTGTGGAAGTTCTGCATAATATTGTCCGTTTATTGTGGCACCTTTCTGAATGTGATCAATGAGCAAAATGCCCTTTGAATCCCAAAAAATTGATGCCATCACCTTATTTGCCGATAAAGTGGTTTTCGCTTTCTTTGGAGGTGCAGAACCACGTTCTAACCATTGTTTCGACTGTTGTTTAGTTTAGGGTGTACTGTAGTGTATTCAAGTTTCATCGCAAGTAACAAATCTCCAACAAAAATCAACCTGATTCCGCTTATAAAGGTCCAAACACTCATTGGAAATGTGTAAACGAGTGAACTTTTGATCAGTCGTAAGAAATCGCGGCAGCCATCTTGCCGAAACCTTGGAAAGGCCCAATACTTTCGTTAAAATGTGGCGTACGCGTTCTGTTGAAATGTTTACCATGTCTGCTATCTCTCTCACTTGGAGTCGTCGATCTTGCGTAATAATATTATGGATTTTTATAATCATTTCCTTAGAAGTCACGATTTTGGGTGGTCCAGAGCGCGCTTCATCAACACAGCTTGTTCTACCACGTTTAAATTCATTTATCCATCTACTTATTGCGGCGGATGATGGAGCAGATTCACCTAATGTTTCCCGTAACTCATCTTTTATTTCGGTAGCTTTCATACCCTTAATTACGAAGTATTTAATCACCGCACGATACTCTGCTTTTCCATTTTAACAAAACAACGTGTTGGTTCTTTTTCAATCAGCTGTCAAAAATAAACTAATCAACCGATTTATCTAAATATCGAAATGTAAACATATAAATAGGCAACCTAAATTACAGTGCATTTGTTTTACCAATTAGAGCGCCACCTACGTGTCATTCTCACTACTTGTCAAACTATCCTCGTAATCATTTGTAATTCACAACATAGTAAAAATTTGTACAAATTTTGGTTTGAAAATATATACCTTTACTGGGTGATTCGTTTTTTTTTGCCATACAATATAATTATTATTTTACATACACTAACTTTTAGACTAAATAGTAGTGCCGGTGTTCCAAAGTGAACAAAATGCCTATACTTTAATAGCTCGTTTTCCCAGTGGAAGAAAAATGCCAACGAAACATAGGCTTATTCATTGTGTTTTGTGGTTTGAGTTGTTTCGTGTGGGTGGACTGTATTTCATTGTCGTTTTTTGTTAACTAATTTGCTACTTAACTAATAGTGCTTTATTAGTTTTAAATACACACACATGCTTCACTGTTTCTTCGTAATGGCGTTGTAATGCTCTTGTATCTGTATATGTTCCTGAATTTCTTACATTTTTTCAGTTTACCGATCTTTAATGATAGTAGCTAAATACATATACATATACATTAATGTTAAAGCCGAAAAATTTAAAATATAATTAGATACCTAACACATCGCAATGATCTTTTGATCAATTACTAATTTCCTAATGTAAATATTGGTAACAATGTGTTTGGACGCAAACAGCGAATTTGAGAATAAATGTTGCATTTAAAAGTCAACAAAATACGAGTATTATTTGTGGAAAATAGAACCAAACTTAGAGCGACAAATTTGCTTAGTCTCTCACATTTGATTTGAAAGTTACAACAGTGTGAAGTGTATAAATGTAATATTCTGAGATGGTTCGTGGTGCAATCTAATGTCTATTTACTAAAGAACTAAATCTATCTAAAACTTGGGCTAATACGTAAAATACTTAGAGTGATAGGTGCTCCTTAAAAAGCCAAAATTTGACTATCAATTGTATAGTTTAAACGTGGTGATGTAAACATTGGAAACAATGTACAGTCAGGACCATCAAAAACTTCAATAACTCTGGAAATTACTAATAGACTTAATTATATTGCTTTGAGTCACTGAAGAATTGACATCACGAAGATAGTTAGTATTGTGAACATATCGACTGAATGCGTACATCACATTACACATATAGAAATTGATATGTTCTGATTGAGTACCGACAATCTTGAATAGTGATGAAAAACATGAAAATTAGGAACAGCGGCGATAATTCGAGGCTGTTTATCAAGAATCGAGCTGATTTTTGGCAAGATTTGTTGCTGTTAAAAAAATCTGGCTTCGCCATTAAATTCTCAAATCTAAACAATATACCCAAGATTGGAAAATCCAAGATATTTCCATTAATAGGTAAGGCTACGACAAAGGCTACGATTTTTTGTGATTCGAAGAGGGCAATTTTCATAGACTCTTTCAAAGGGCCAAAGCATCAATTATACTACCGCTCTACTAAATAAATTGAAGGAAGTCATCTCTGGCAAACAACCTGGAATTGTCCGTAAAAGTTTCTCTTTCATAACGAAAGCGCGCCTCCACACACCAGTCAAGCTGTTTGCGAAAAGTTTCATCAATTGAGATTTCAGATTGTGCTTCTTCGCCAAATTTAGCCATAAGTCATTCCACTCATTCTCAAACTTTTCCTTATTGGAAAGAAGTTTCGTTCGAAGTAAGAACTGTTTTAGCAACAGGACAGTATTTTGATGATGTTGAAAAAGATAGTTACAAAAAGAAAATAATGGTACTACGGCATTGTTGGTCCAAGTGTGCCAATGTTGAAGAGGAACTCATTGAAAAATAATAAAGAAGAAACTTAAAGCCCTGACTTATTTGCTTCATTTTAAGTATCACTTCCCCCAAATCATCGTCATATACGTATTTGCGTAGCATATTTAGTTATTATATAAATTGTATTACCATTCTCTAACAGATTAAGGTTTTGTTTATCAAATTGTCTTTAAAAGAAATATGTAAAAGAACATATGAAATAAAATCAATATTTTAGATATCTTGAACTCTTTATTCACATGAACATATGTAATTACATACATCTAACACCAAATAATAAATTACATTAACATGTTAGTAGGTATCAAATGGAGGATTTCCGTAAGTCTTATATAAATTGTCCCAAAATTCGACGTCTTTTTTATGTGGATTCATCGAAGGTACTAATTTAGATCCTATATCCAAATAATCTACATCACGTCTATTTGGATTTACTGGTGGCCATATTTGATTATCTAGTAGTTCTTCTTTTTTGGGCGTCGGGTTGCTATTTAACATTTAAGGAATCACATATACAATATTCAAACTTTTAATAATTAGACGACATTTTAGGAATTTCATACGCGATTTTTGTTTTTCTTTTTAACTTTTTGAAAAATTAAATAAAACAGAAACAAAACAAAAATGAATACACTGCTATTATTCAGATAAAAAGTTAAAGACCTCTAAATAAATATGAACGTAGTATGGTTAAAAACATTTGTAAAACGAAAACATTTTATTACCTATATTTAGCAAAATTACTCCACAATTTGACTAACTTTTTCCTCATTTCTTTATCCTTTTCTGAAATTTGATCACGATCTTTATTATGAAATAAATACTCAATCTCTTCTCCGTGATCCACACCTACAATTTATTATTGTGCGTCAAGAAGTCAAGAAACTTTCCTTATTAGTTCAACCTACCTTTTATTTGTCTATTAGGTCTGCCCAAATTTCCTTCATATGAAAAGTGATATAAATATGCAGTAGTATATTTAGAAACTAGCCTAACATCTTTTACTATAGGTCTTACAAATTGGTCATCACTAGCATACTGTAAAATAAGTATAACACTTTACTAAAAGTCTTCACACTGAGGTATATGAATATTAACACTGTGATATATACACACTTCAAATCTTTTTGCTACACTGCTGTTTACTGTCTTAACATTTCAGTAACTGAACTACCATTATCTCTTGAGGTGATTGCCTAACTTGATTGATGGCACGAACTGAATATTTGATTACCTACCATGGCAATTTGATTAAACATCATAAAAATTAATAGTAAACAGTTATAATCACTCCACTTAACTTATTGTTCTTTGCTCTGACTTTTTTCTTATTTGTACAGTAATTATTATTGCATGAAAAATACATGTACAATTACGTAAGATCATAGTAGGAAGAGGAATGTGGGAAAAGCTTTTTACTGGTCCTTACTTCTTTGTGGGTAGTATAAAAGGTAGAACATTCCTGAACCTTACACTAATTAAGAGACACATCATGCTTTTTCAATTAGATAAGTTGGCAACAATAATAAACAAATCGAACTAGGTTTTTTTGAATAAGAACCTTGGCTATATACCGTAAATTTTTTTCTTGATGTATCAAAAGTATTTAAAAAAATTCACGAACTTAAAGCAAAGAAAATTTATGAACTACAGAAACATATTCCAACATGTGCTCTGCAGTTTTCAGAAATCGTTTTGTAGAAGAATAAAAAGTGTGCAGTTTGAAATTTATTGATTATTATTGATACATTTACAATAAAAAAGGATATTTCGCGTTTGAGGGGTCCTATTACTAAACGAAAGGAAAGTTATAATATAAGTAATACAAAATTAAAACATTTGAATCACACTCATCTTTTTACCCCTTTATTACATTTATCTTATTACAAACTCTTGGATGGCCAATCCCACACATATAACACATGGATCAATAAGTCCCGAGACTAACAATGAAAACAACATTTTTTTTGCAAAATTTTTTTTTATTCATCAACATAATCACCTTTTAGGGTGATACAATGGTTCCAACGCTTTTCCAATTTTTCAATACCATGTTTATAAAAAAATTTATCTTTCGCTTCAAAATAAGCTTTAGTTTCAGCGATTTTTCCCTGGAGCATTTTTTTAAGATCAGCAAAGAGCCAGTAGTCACTGGGGGCTAAATCGGGCGAATATGGGGGGTGGGGAAGCAGATCAAAACCCAATTCGTTCAATTTTGCCATTGTTTTCATCGACTTGTGGCAGGGTGCATTGCCTTGGTGAAAAAGGATTTTTTTTCTCTGCATGTGCGGTCGTTTTTTTGCGATTTCCTCCTTCAAAAGCACCAGTAAGTCAATATAATAATCACTGTTGATCGATTTACCTTTTTCGAGGTAGTCAATGAAAATCACGCCATGTGTATCCCAAAAAACTGACGCCAGGACTTTGCCAGCTGACTGCTGCGTTTTCGGACGTTTCGGACGGCTTTCGCCAGCTGTGCGCCACTCAGATGACTGCCGCTTCGACTCTGGAGTGTAGTGATGTATCCATGTTTCGTCCATGGTCACGTAACGACGCAAGAAATCTTTTTTGTTGCGAGTAAATAGCGATAAACAGCTTTCTGAATCATCGACTCGTTGCTGTTTTTGTTCCATCGAGAGCAATCGCGGCACCCACTTGGAAAAAACCTTTTTCATGCTCAATTTTTCATGAAGGATAGTAAATACACTTCCATATGATATCTGTGTCATCTCAGCAATCTCACGGAGCTTCACTTTACGATCTTTCATTATAATTTTTGTCACTTCACTCACATTTTCCGGTGTAACGGCTTCCACAGGTCTACCCGAGCGTTCCGCGTCATTTGTGTCGGTACGACCACGTTTAAACTGGGCAAACCACCGACAAATCGTTGCTTTTGATGGACAAGAGTCCGGGTAACATTTTTCAATCCATTGTTTTGCTTGCGTGGTGTTTTTACCCATTAAAAAACAATGTTTTATCAGAACACGAAACTCGGTTTTTTCCATTGTTTAAACAAACTACAAAACGACTTTACTCCAACCTCGATAACTCAGCTGTTTCTGGTCCGATCGACTTAAAATTTTGACACGTTTCAAGCAAAGGTTAGTACTCTAGAAAGACGTGGTTACTGGTTTACTACGAGCGCCATCTATGGGTTAGTCTCGGGACTTATTGATCCATGTGTTATTTCGAGACGAGGTTGCAAATTTACTAACAAACGAATCAAGTTAGGTATTTTTGAACAGGGCTCTCGATCTACACTTGTTTTTGGTATATCAAAAATATCTATGAAATGCTCGTGGACTTAAAAGACAGTTTTCAGAAATAGTTTTGCAGAAGAGTAGAAAAATGTTTACAGATTGAAAGTGAATACTTTGACCGCAAAGTTTGCAATATAAACCACTTATACATAGATAAAGATAATTGTAAATGAAGGATAAAGAAATGATCTATTATATGATTTTATAAGTCGACGATTTTTAACTCACGCTACGCATTTATAACAATGAGAAACAACGCATTTAGGGAATTTATATTGTTTATCGATTTGTTAACCTCAAAAGAAAATATTACTTTAACTTGTTTCAAGGGCATTATAAAAGTTTTGCAATATCTGAATGTGAGACGATGAGCGCGTCCAGCTTCCAGAATTAGCGTAAAAGAGTTGATTCGATGAGTGATTTTGAAGAATGAATTATATGAATTGAATTAAATTTATGCTTCCGCTATCAGCGCATTTGATGAAGTCTGGTACGTAGACTTCCGCGGTCGTGGTCCGTACTATATTCTTCTAGGCTTCCGGGCTGGAACCGGGTCGCTGGTATAGTTTCAGTGCAGTAGTTGAGCCCTGAAGATGTCCCATATGAGTGAGTATGAAACGTCGGCAGTTATACCAGTGGGTTCCAGCCCGGAGGCCCAGAAGAATATTTGATGAAGATTTAAAAAATATTGTATACCAGTGCGCGAACGTTTACAAACATTTGCTAGAGCAATTAAAGATGATAGTTTTTAAATTTAAACAAAGACGAAATATATTTAATATATATGACGCCATATAAAATAACTAATTTCTAACGACAAATAGAAATCCGAATCAATTGATTTTGTACAATTTGTAATTTTATATACACAAATTGATTTTAAGTTAACAAGGTAACGTTATTGTACTGTAACTGTAGTTTATTATTTTTGACGTACTCCGTACATGTATGTACTAATGGAATTAAATTTAGTATTATTATTATTATTATGGAGTAGATTTCACTCACTATTCAACCCAGCGCCGGTAAACTTTTCACTCAACCCGTATATCTATGAGTTTGAGCTCTGAGCTTATTATAATTATTGTTAATATCTTTATATTTAAATTTAAGTGAAATTATACTGTCGCCTATTGTGTATTTAGAAATCTTCTGACGTTTGAGTAACTATTTGAAACAACAACCTTTTGCATATACATATATGTATATATATATATATATATATATCTGCATTATGTTCTCTAAGGTTTTCATGTTTCATAGTATTACGATCGCTGCGTTGTGTTGAACGCTTGGCTAGCTCGGGCGACGCAATAAATGCAGATGAATCAAAAGAACAAACAACTAATGATATAGTACTTACGTGAATAAAGGCGCAGCTGTAATAGAAGGTTAGCACAACATAAAATAAAACAGCAAAAATGCCCTTAAAGTACTTTATTAAATCAACACGCAACAAATAAATGCAGATTTGTCTTAATCTCAATAAAATTTATGTAACAGTTATAAATTAAAACGAGAAATTCACTAGCTTTAATAATTACATGAAGAGACGCGCTAATGTACTCGCAGAGACCACGTGCATGGAGTTTATTTGTCTGTGTTGACGAATATCGCGTAAAAGATTAAGAAGTGAAAAAATCAATTACAGAACGAAGGGATACTTATCTTGTATCCCTTCGCGTGTCCTCTCTCTGCATCTTGCCATCTCGTCGCCTTCATCAACAACTTGTAAGTCCTTGCTTCGCTACGCCATCTTTGCCAGAAGCAGATAGCATGGACCACGACCGCGGAAGTCTACGTACCAAAATTTACCCAGAGAAAATAGTTTGACAAGAGAATTCACAGAGGTAATGGAACGATTCTGTGCTACGTTTACTCCAGCAGCACCACCACCACCGAAGCCGGACGTATTTAGCGGCGATATACTACAAGATCCGCAGCTATTTATGAAGCAGTTAAAAGTGTATCTACAAAATCGTCAATTAACGGTGGAGGGCATAGTTAACGAAATCAAGCTTTTCGTAACTGGCGGCGCAGCTCTGTGGTTCGATTCGTTGAATAATCATATCGATTCATTCGACGGGTTTGAACAATTGTTTACAGAGAGATATTCCTCAGAGGAAAGGACAGACAAACTGCAGGAAATGCTATACGGCGTGCCACAAAGGGAAGACGAACGCGCTGTAGAATTTATATTACGAAAGAGACGGTTGTGCAATCGGTTGAACCTAGACTGGGACGATAGCCGTATAATTGCGCTAATTCGCCGTCAACTGCAGCCGAATTACAAAGTAGCGCTTGGCCCACATCCTCTGAATACAATCGATGACCTGCGGAGGGCATGTGTGGACATAGACGACTACATACATGGCGACCCAGCAGAGGCGCCTGCGGAGAAATCGAATGTAACGCCGTTAGTGTTAAGAAAAACGAAAACCGCGGCGGGAAAGTTAATGAAGCCCGCGTCTGCGTCGCAAAGACAGGACAATATGACATCAAGAAACGACAGAGAACCTCCAAGATGTCGACACTGTCCAGAGCAGCATTGGCATCGTGACTGTCCCGTATTACGGGAGAAAATCCAACAGTTAGGAAAAGGATCACGGGCCGGGACAGTGACGGACCGGCCCTGAACTCGATTCAATATCCCACGTTGAACGGAACGCCACGGCTAACATTACAAGTGAAAACAGACACAGTGAGTGCTTTTAAAATTTTATTCACAAGTTAAATTGATTCTTAAAGCTTGAATGTGTTAAATAGAAATAGTTAACAAGAACTAGAGCAACAAATAAAATATGATAAACGTCATCGCAAAGCTGTAATAAAAGATAAGTCTAACGATATTTAGCTGGTTAATAAAATATACAAAGAGTTAGATTAAAATACTTGTACTTGCGTGTTTGCGTATATGTATATATCCTGGATCAGGAAACTGTATTTTCCGCGAACGCGAAAACACGAGGTCACAAGAAGCGCGAATAAAGGTTCGCGGCATAAACACCTGAAAGACGCGTGTCGTCTGGATGATGATAGAAAAGCGAAGAGGGTTGTTCTCTTACGGCTATGGCTTTATAAGGAACCGACCCCATAACTGAGGGGGTATTGGTCATGTTTGAATTAACCAATAGCAAACAACAAGGACAAATTAGCTTATATTAAAATTGTGATCTTAATTTCAATATAAGCATTAAGCAAATTATCTGCACAGAATAGTAGACGTGTATTCTGTGTAAAAGAAATACCAAATTGGGATTGGTATTTGAATCGTGAATTGCATTTAGAAATCAATATAACTAAATTGATATCGACCACGAGTCAGTGAAAAGTTGGTCATTTCAAGTACAGTCTTTGGTCCCTGATTTCGGTGTTTATTGCAGCCTTGACCATTTGTACGTGACTAACACAAAGGACTCTGCATCTGAATATATATACGAGTACCGGACAAATAATGACAGTATAATAATATATAATATATATATATATATGTATTTTAAATTAAATAAATTAATCTTAAAAACGATATAAAAAATTATTATATATAGAGAGTGTAACAATAGAGATATTTAAGAATTACGCCAGTGGTAGAAATTATAGTTGGTATAATGCTGACCTGCTTCTGATACCATAATTGCTATATCTCTTCTGCTAGAGGGACATATTCAATGCGCTTTTCCGTACATTTTTGCTAATGGTTATAAATATTAGGTATAGAAAAGTCAACATTTTTATGAGTTACTTTAATGCCTCTTCTATTGTGGGTTACTGCGTGATACGTGACAATGTTTCTGTTCCAATATAATTCACGTTTAGAATTTTCCAAAACTCTATGCTAAGTTGTAGATGCGCCTGTGATATGTTTTAGTGTTTCTGATGTTTTGTGATATTGTCTGCATATGTTTATCATGTCATTATGTTTTATGATATATGTATTTACTATGGCTTCTAGTTTTCATAAGTCGGTCTTTTATGGCAACCAGGAAAACCTTAGTATCTACGAAAAAATTCCAATTTTCATCCATTCGTTGATAGAGCACTGAGAATGTTAATGAATTTTTCTATATGTTCGGTAGATTTACAATGATCCATAGACGACGTCTCTTAACTAAAAACTTTCTGTAGTTGGTTTTAAAATTATTGATAATTCATTGATCAAGTGGTTGACAATGAGAGGTAGTGTTTAAGGGCAAAAATATTAGTTTAACATTTTGTAACTCAAGTTTTGGGTCTAAAAATAAAAGAACTTTTCTATTTCGCCGTTGCATTTTTGTACCAAATTCGGTTAACTACATTATCATAATTTCCCGCGTCATCCACGCTTTTTTATAAGAATGCCACTCCACTGGCAACTTCTCAACATTTGTTCCTCTAAAGCATATGTGGGCAACAACCGGCCCGCTGTAAAATTTGATCCGGCCCGCGAGACATTGTCGTATTATTTCATGTCTGATACCTATCGCTAAAAATTATGAACACTACTTTGAAATACAGTACTTTTAAACGCGGCCCGCGAACGTATTTGCACAATAAAGTTTGGCTCACAACATATCAAAGGTTGCCCATACCTGCTCTAAAGCATCGTGTATTCTTACATTTCCCAATTACTAAAGGTCTTTCCTTTTCTTCAACCCTATTCGTACACAAGAGAATAGTTAATCTTTCCTTAGCAGCTTTGCCACCCGAACATTTTTCACCTTTTAATGCAAAGGTTTTTTTTGACAAAGCCCCGAAAAAAGTCCAGTTTCTTCTACATTAAAAATGTCTTTCGCTGAGTATTCCTTTGTGATAGTTACAGACAGATATTTCATCAACATTTACTGCGGCGGCTTCACCATAAATTGTTCGAAACGATATGTTGTGTCGCTGAGAAAACTTCCCAAACCACCCACTTGAAGCTTGAATTCATAATTTAGCTCTTGTGCAACTTCGAGAGCTTTTTCCCTTATTATTTTACCGGACAATGGAATATTCTTAGCGCGCACTTTGCAAAAGAGTCATACCTTATTTGGTCCAGTGCAGCTCCTTCCGTTTTCACAAATTTCTTCTTTTGCTGTGAATTTCTATTTTCAACAAACCGTCTATTAATATCAACATTGGTTTTCAAAATATCGCTCACTTGACTTTTACCGATACAGAATCTTTCCGCAAGCAGTCTCACACTAAGTTTATTCTTCTCTGCATACTGAATAACATCGACTTTTTCTTCTAAACTGAGAAATTTTATCTTTTTCGTAGTCATACTTGTACGGACACTAAAACGCTAGGTCTCTTTTACTTGTTAGAGCACAAAATATCAACTAAATGCTATAAAAGCTATAGCCGTTTTATATAAGACCATCATTACAGTTGTACTTATTATCCGCCTTAATTATATGTTGTTCATGTCCATTGTTAAGAATGTTACAGCGGTCATAATTATTATACATTTATGTGTATGTAATTACACATAATAAACCGAAAAACCATCATTACAACACCTATTATATTAAAACATGTAATTATGTTTAGAAATTATAGGAATTGCACTAAATTTATTTTGTACCTGGCTTAATCTCTCTATAGGCAATCATTGCACTTATTACATATATAGTATGTATTAAAATAATTATGTTTAAAATTATAGAAATTGCAATAAATTTATTACCTGGCTTAATCCCTCTATAAGTAATAAAATTAATTTTATTCCAAAATATGATTTTGAAGAAGTACTAATGTCCATTGTAAAGAAATAAATTTTCATTTCAATTTACTGTAGTGGATGTATATTACTGTCTGTGTTCATTGTCAAGAATGTCTTTTGGTGAAAGATATATATATATATCAGAAACTGTCTATTGATTAGAGATGACCATTGTCGGGAGATGTATTATTATTATTATTATAAAAGATTGTCAGAATTGAGGTTGCAAAACTTTATAAACGACTGGAGTACTTCACTATGTTGGTAACTGCTCCAGCGCATTATTTAATATGTAAAACTTTCTTATTTATTTCATACATTTGATGCGAACTTTAGTTATAATTTAATTTTTTAGTTTCTCATGTTTATACTTACGTGAATCATATTAGTAATATTGCCAATAAACAGTGTATCATTGGTATAATGTTCCTTAATCAACTGTCCAACATGTTCGTTTCGAGTGTTCATATCCACCGGTATGAATCTCTTAACATTTAGATCGAAATTATAATATTCGGAAGCACTTTTAAATTCTAAAAAAATTACGTCAGTATGCATTAAGACAGACACTCAAAGATCTCGAAAACCATATATTACCATCAGCAGCATAAATGCATTCGAATGAATTGATTCCAACCATTCTAGGGATTTTATTGAAATCACCCTTCCTCAATTGTTCGTAAGGCATTTCTGTGAGTAATGAATTTTTGTTATTCTTAAGCTCTAACCCAGGTATGTAGAGCATTCCGTGAAATGCCCCCACCCCGTATGCGACCTGAAAAAATCGATAATCCGTTTCAGTGATTTTGAAGAAAAATAACCATGCAGAGCACGTCACGATGATTTGAGGTATAAGTATTTTTGAAAGCTATTTTTTATATCAATAGCCTTGGAATAATTTTTAAAAAAAGCAGTGGTCTGAAAAGGCTCCAACCTCAACGTGAAGATGGCAGCGCTCATCAAGAAAAGCTAGACGACCGTCGAATTAAAGTGAAAGAGATAGCAAAGGCTATGAATATGTCCAAAGAACGTGTTTGTCATATGTTAAATCAAGATTTAGGCATGAGAAAGCTGTCCGTGAGTTGGGTGCCGCGTTTGCTAACGTTAGACGAGAAACGTGTTCGAATAAACATTTCCAATGCTCTGTTGGCGTAGTTTAGGCGCAATAAACCCGAGTTTTGGCGCCGATTAATTACTGTAGATGAAACTTGGATACACCATTATACGCCCGAAACAAAAATACAGTCAAAACAGTGGACTGCAAAGGGGAAACCGGCTCCAAAAAAAGCAAGAAACTGATAGCGACTGTTTTTTTGGGATAGTCATGAAATTATCTTAATCTATTATCTTCAAAAATGTAAAACTATTACAGGAGCATACTACGCATCATTACTTGACAAGCTGAAGGCAAAAATTGTGGAAAAACGGCCACATTTGCAGAAAAAGAAAATCCTATTTCACCAAGACAACGCGCCGTCTCACACCTCAGCTGTTACCATGGCGAAAATCCACGAATTACTGTTCGAACTGCTTGACCATCCACCTTATTCACCAGATCTAGCTCCAAGCCACATTTTGTCTTCTCATCTAAAAATTGCGCTCGGAAGACAGAGATTTTCGTCAAATGAGGAGGCAATCACCTTCGTGAAACAATTATTTTGCAGATAAAAACGCTGAGCACTATTTGGACGGGTTAAAGAGATTTGAGCATCGCTGGGAGAAGTGTGTAGAATTACAAGGAGACTATGTAGAAAAATAAATATAAATTTTAAGGAAAAATGTGTTGTATTTTTGTTAGATCGGAAACTTTCCAGGCCACCCTCGTATGTAAATATATCAAACGATATTTTTCTTAGAAAAGAAAACTTTATATAGTTCATCAATCCTCAAATTTTAAATTCGTATAATCGAAAATTTTGATAAGAAAACTTGTTATTGTATCTGGCTTCCCAGGTATTTCTTGCTAAAACTCGTCGTGGCAGCCTGAACATATTTACATTTGTAGCAGTAGTAAAGGATGCATTTCTCAATTTCTCCGCATCTGCCATTCTCAGATTTCGTAAAATTTCGGTCGAATTTATTGTTTGTGTTCCCATACTGGTACTAAGAACATATGCTCCGACTCTATGATACCTTCCAACTGCAAATAGGGCAACACTCGATCCACTCTGTTGAATGATTCCATGAACTTTTCCTAAAAAAGAATTTAGATAAAGAAAAGTCTTATAAACGTTTAGGATATAAGTCGACGAAGACCAATGGAATTATCAATCTAATCTTGTTTTTTAGTAAAGAAATAAAAATAATATCGTCAATATAATATTACTAGGAAGTATACATGGAAAATTATTTTTAAAAATTAAATAAAAATATAGCAGCGGTTCGGATTTTAAAATATGCTACATTTTAGAACTACATATGTATATAAAAGGAAACATTTCAACTAAAATTCAATTTAAAGTAGTACATCCGCGCAACATGAATAGGACCAACTGCATATATGACATTTGTAGTTGGTATAAACATGTTAGCGCGCTGGAATTGTTATTTTCGAAAATAAGAGGGTTGATAAAAAGATGTATGTAGGTACCAAATATAATTTTTGTAAAAGTCAGTGCAAATGTACGTTACTAATGACAATAAGTAGAGTAATTAAACGCCACTTGAATACGACCAATCTACAAAATAAAAGATTCGTTTGCAATAACAAAATACTTTATTGTTCAATAATGAGTACTTTTGCCATTATTTCTTATAACCTCAAATAGTCGGGATGGAATGGAATTATACAGGGTTCTCAAGTAGTCAACGGGAAGTTCCGCCCAACTTCGTTTCAGCGCCTGCTCTAGTTCGTCAGCGCAACTGAATTGGGTAGCATTGGAGTACAATTTACGCGACAACCATCCCCAAACATTTTCTATGATGTTCAGGTCGGGGGAGAGCGATGGCCAATCGAGAACTTCCATGCCTTGTTCTTGAAACCAGCGTCGAACAATGCGCGCGGTGTGAATACTGGCATTATCCTGTTGGAAAATAAATGGCCCACCTGCCATAACGTTGGAAAACTTGTCTTTCACCTGTTGCAGCAGCTGGACGTACTTTTCCGAATTCTGTCTGCCCTTCACTATTACTAAATCAACAGGTCCGTTATAGGAAACAGCTCCCCATACCATGACTGAACCAACATCGGCTCGCCTTCGTGACTGAATCACTTCATCTTTACGTAAATCGTTGAAATAATAAGAAAACCCATCCGGGCCATCTAAATTAAACTTCTTCTCGTCACTGAAAATAACAGTTTGCCATTCTCTTGTCCACCCCATTTTTGCTTTAGCAAACTGAAGACGTGCAGTGCGCTGAAATTCCCTTAAAGGAGGCCGTCGTTTAATTTTCAAACGTTTTAAATGCGGACAGGTCTTCAGTAACTTCTGTACAGTTCTTACCGATGCATTCGTTCCAACGTTATTCGCGATTTGTCTTGCCGTTAATGCCGAATTCGATGCTTCGCGTAATATGGCTCGACGTTCTCTCTTAGTTGTAACGGATGTTGTTCGCCCTTTAAAACGTTTTCCATAATTCTCGGGATCCCTAATAAAATTGTTCACAACCTGGTGTGATCGACTTATTTTCTTTGCAGTAGCCCTTGAGGAATACCCTTCTTGATGGAACGCTTTAATTTTTCCAATTTCTTCCATACTTAAGCACTTCTGTCGTCCCATCGTTGCACAATACCCTTAATTACAGATGTTTGTTTATCCGGATACACGTTGTAACTCGACACTCATCCGGTAGCTTACTATTAAATACTGGTCGTATCCAACCGGCGCGGTGCATTTTATATGTATGTGGTACTTACGTCACCCAATGTATAACGTTAGGCACTATTGGGCAATAATGCGTATTATTTGCCATATCATACCATTACAAACTTGCATTGTATTTTCAGTAAATGAATTGTTTTTCAAACCACCGAAAGCTTGCAACAAGTCGGGTGGTCCTATTCATGTTGCGCGGAGTGTATTTACATCAATAGAATGTTTGTAATAATAGGTACAGAATGCGACAGTAGCCTCCAGAAATTTCGGAATTTAAATCCTATTTCGAATTCCAGTAATTCTAGTAAAAATTCTGTCATAAAAATTATTATTTTCAATCGGTAACAGTCTGAAAAAATAATGTCACATTCGAAAGGATTTACCTTTACACAAAATGGAAAGAACGAGTTACACTTTAAATAGGTGTAACAAGAAACATCTTTTATATAATTACTTCAATATTACTACCTTTCAAATGTGGAACCATTCCCAAATAAGATGTAGATACAGCGCCGGCACTTTGACCCATTAATGTAATTTTATTAGGATCACCACCAAATACCGCGATATTTTCATAAATCCAATTGATTGCCAATACTTGATCTTTCAAACCAAAATTACCAGGAATTACGTCATCTTCCGTGCTTAAGAAACCTGGATTTAATGAAAAAATGTGAAAACATAATAGCCACTTTTTAATAACCCCAATAGCTATTACATGTTACTTACCAAAAGCACCCAGTCTGTAATGAATAGTCACAACAATAACCTCCTCATCCATAAAAAAGTCTGCACCATCGAGGCTATAGTTTTTAAAAATGAAGACGAAACCACCTCCATGTATCCATACTATAACCGGTAGAGACTTTTCTAAAGACTGATGAATTCGAAATCAATTTTACTCATAAAATTTATTTTCATTTTATTTATTTATAGGACTTACCGGTGTATAAATATTAAGATACAAGCAATCCTCATTTCCTATATTAGCCGCATATATTTCAATGCATGTGTTAGCTGGTTTTGAGGCGTCCAAAATTCCTGACCATTTTTCAGCTGGCTCAGGTGGCTTAAATATTAAATGGTTCTTTGATAATACATAAATGTATACACTAATATTTAATACTAATACTTGAATAAAAGATGATAATATAGCCAAAATATGCAGAAAGGTCTTATTGAATATGAGTACGTAAATGGACAGAAAAGAGAAACATTCGAATTTACACTTCTTTTTATATACAAACATTAGAACTAGAAAATATAAGGACGATTGAATTCTAAATCAAGAATACTCGTGATACCCTACAAATGTACATATACGACGTGCGATCCGGATGTCCGGACCGATGCTATAAAAATTCGAAACTTTACTTTTATTCCTGGTGGTTGCTATCACCTTCGATGTCTCCTTGCGCAACTATGCATCGGTCCCTGAGTTTCCTATTCCTGAAGATATTCAGAAAGTCGTTTTTTGTGAACAAGTCGATTACTGCTTGCGATTCCTCTTGAATTTCTTCATTGCTATCAAAACGTCGTTCTTTTAGCTGCACTTTCGTTTTCAGGAAGAGACCCAAGTCCCAGTGAACAGTGAGACTGCGCATTGTCGTTAAGCAGCGACCGACATCCTCACGAAGTCGCGTCCATACATTGCAATAGAACTCAAAATTGACCGTCTGATCAGCTGGAACGAATTCTTTGTGCACTAGGTCCTTCAAGGCAAAAAACGATGAGTTTGCTCCTCATGTTGCCGTTCACTTACCGGCATTTTTTGAGTCTTGGCGATGTCAGACTCTTCCACCGACTTGATTGTTGTTTAGCTTCTGGATCATAACCATAAATCCAGCTCTCGTCCCGGTAATCACTTTTGACAGAAAGGTTTCATCGCTCGCAACAATACTTTAAGCTCAGTCACAAGTCAAAAGTCTCATGCATGTTCAATTCTTCAGTCGTAATTCACTGACATGTACCACATCCGATTCCAACTTTATCACAGATGTCAAGAATAGTCCGACGACAGTCTTCGTAAATGAGCCGTTGAACAGTTGCTATCTTTTCGAGCGCGGTAGACGTTGAAGATCTCCCTGGCAGGGCACTATTACCACTTTACACAATCGCACATAGCTTAGCGAAAACTACGCCAATCATGTTGAAACTTGTCACGCACACTCCATAGACATGTACCTCACGGCATTTATCGGCACGCGCCGGTATCATTTTGGGTTCTCGTGCTACAGCGTCAGTCCGAGACCATCTGGATCGCATTTCCTATAAACAGCAAGGATCGTGCTTCGTTGTTTAATGACACCGACATTTAAATTATTATTATGTTAGTAATATGTTAAGTATTAATTAGGATATATTCGTAATAGTCTTTTGATATTATTGTATATAAGTATGTATGTATGTGTAAATGGGAATTATTCAGCTGTATTATTGTTAATAAAAATAAAAGAAAGCGTTTCTTCTTTCATTTATCCCAAAAAATACGTGGCAATATAGTTGTTATAGAAAACGAGCAGAACCGTAGTAAACTGCTTCTGAAATCTGCTTCGAATTATTTAAATTTACGTTTCCACCTATTTTAATGAATTACGCGAAAATTATCTGATGGGAAGGCAAATTCGAAATGAAGCAAATGAGTTAAGGCATTAAGTTTATTATTATTTTTCAAGATCAATACGCCTAGATCAATGATGTAATGAACTGTGTCAAGATCTTGAAAATACTACCGCTCTATTACTACAAGTCCTTCGTCCGAAAAGGAATTTTTTATGTGTCATTTCAAGCCGTTTCCCAGAAATTTCTTTCTTTAACTTATTTAGTAGAACTGCATAAATGTTGACGTCAATAGTTTGACCTTTCGCAAAGTAGTGGGAAATAGAGTACTGCGTGTTGCACTAGATTCATTACTTAATTCCACAGAAAGGATGAGATCTAATAAGAATGAACATATTAATTTTAATAAGTTATAATAAGTAGGTTGGATGGACGAAATTGAAAAACATTTCGATAATTATGTGTACTTACTGCAAATCTTAGATTTCCCAACGGAGGCTTTGCATATGGTATACCTTGAAACGAATAATATGGCTTATTGTCATCAACTGTATTTCTGACTTTGCCATCTAACTCTTGTCCATTTTGTAATCTTACACGAACTCTTTCATTCTGCAAATAAAAAATTGATTTTGGAAATGCCTAGTAGTTCAAAATACAGCGTGTTTCAAAAAGAATATACGTATTGCAAAGTATTATTTTGTCCAAACTATCGATCGCTGCGCCTCGGCTCGGCTATTGGAGAAACGAATACATAGTATAGTTTGTTTAATAGCCGCTAGATGTCAGTTGTCTTCTGTTTTTCTTGGTAACGTGTGGCATTTTCTAACGAGATTCATGATGCTATTGACAATGATAACAATTTCGCACAACGCATCGTGTTCAGTGATGAAGCGACTTTCCATGTTATTAGTCTGGTAAACAAACACAATGTTTGAATTTGGAGTCTACAGAACCCACATGCAGCCATTGAACTTATACGAGATTCGCTTAAAATCAATGTGTTTTGTGCGATATCTCGATCATCTGTTTACGATCCATTCTTCTTTGATGGAAACACGGCTAACGATCAGCAGTATCTCGCTATGTTACAAAACTGGTTGTTTCCGAGGCTGCACGAAGACAACTTGAAGGGTGCCCCGTCTTGTTGAAAGACGGGGCACCCCTCAAGTGCGAGAATAACTGAATGAAACTCTACCGAACTGTTGGATTGGTCGTCAAGAGTTGGCGACGTTTCGTTAAAGACAACGTTTATGTACCACTTCCATAGAACCTGGAAGAGTTGATGAACCGGATCCGTACTGCCATAACGTCAGTGACGAAGGACATTCTTGCCCGAGTATGGGAGGAATTTGAGTATCGATGTGATATTGTTCGTGTCGCTGATGGAAGACATATTGAACATCTGTAATCTGAACCAAAAACCAAAGAGTATCGTGAACAAAAATTCAAGTATACATGACAACTACGAGTTGACCAACTATTTTCCAGGCAAAAGTGAAATTCGACAAAATTAGTTTTATAAATTACTTGAAATATTTTACTATAGAAAACATGGTCCTTAGATAGTGATTTTGTAGTTATGGATGACTAACCGTTAATACGTTTTATATAGTGAAGTTTTATCAAATGAATATAAGAAGCCCTCAAAATTAAAGCGACATTTTAATGTCCATGATTCCACACTAAATAAACCCAACGAGTATTTCGTGCCAAAATTATCGGTACTAATAAAATGATAAAAAATAGTTACTGGTTCCAACAAAATCCAAGAAGGCTGTTTAGAGTCCCACAAAATGTCTTTATTATCTACTAAAAGAATCCAGCCTTACACAATTGGTGGGGACTTAGTTCTTCCTTCTGCAAAAGTGTTGACATCTATTATGTTTGGAGCTGACAACATTCTTATTAGAAGAATCAGTGATGTGACAGAAAATGGAAGATATTTTGATAGAACGAATCAGTTAATATTTTATGTTACACTTCAATGAAAGTACTGACATTGCAGGCACGCCTAATGTATTAGCATTTGTTAAGTGCTAATACATATTAAATAGACACATTCATCGAAAAACAGTAGCTGCGAGTAATATGCCAACCGCAATGAAAAATGTTTTAAAAAGTCGGTGAAAATTGTAAACTTCATCAAAGTCCGTTGTCTTATTTCTCGAATTTTCAAAATATTTTATTATATCAGTTGGTTGTCTTGCGGCAGAGTTTTGACTCATCTGAAGAACTGACAAGAGATTTGAGTCAAAAGAAAAGATAACTCATATTTCAAATAGTTTGACGTAATTTACTTTTCTGAACTGACTAAATGTAATGAGTTACAAGGAGAGTATATAAATAAAATAACTTTTTGTCAAAAAGTTTGTATTTTCTTATCTAGATTCAATAATTACTGATCCGCTCTGGTATGTTACAAGGTTAATATAAATTTATTTTATGAAAAATAAGCACGTATGTTGTAATTTGTTTCCTTATACTCGAGGTCGGGAAGGGAACGCGGATGGATAACAAATGGCTAACAAGAACGCGACTTGAAAAGGCCTCAAATCTGATATTAAAATAACTAGTTAATGATATTGATATTAGTAAGTTCTAGTAAAGTTTTTTTAAACCTGAAATACAATCTTCGTGCGGGTTTCGTCCATGATGAACAGCAAAACACCGATAGAAACTACAACACTGCGTGGCCTGCAAAAAGGGTAAACTACAATATGTACTAATGCCTTATTATTATTTTCCTTTATTTAGTTCTGCATATTGGAAATAAAAATATATTTTTCTGGTTATTATTATTACAAAACAGTTATTTTGTTTGCATACAACTATGTTCTAAATGTGGGCGCATAATTTTGCGAACGCTACACTATTCAGAATCTTTTAACCTATTTATTTACAATTAATTAAAAAAAAACTTAATTACTTATAATATACCTTCTGTCCTTCAAGAAAAGAGACACTTAAAAACACTGGAAATAGAAGGCAAACAATCACGTACATTTTCTTCAACATCAAGAGTGGAAAATGCACCAGAATAAGACAGCAACGCTTTAAAATATATATTATTTTTGCTGTGTTTTTATATCTTATCTTTAGTGGAATAAATTAGCTTGTGGTTACGTAGAAAGAAAATATGTATGCACATAAAACGCTTTCTTGGTATTTCCTAAAAAAGTAATAACGGAAATCTAAACAATTGATTCGACAAAAAATGCATGACTGTGTATGTACATTGTTATTTTACATGTTTATTGTATCAAAATATGGACAATTTTTAATTAATTTTAATGCTAAAACATATAACAGGTCAAAAATCAAGAGAGTACTTTACTATACAATATGAGAGCGTGAAATATGGTCATATTTTTTTGTTCAGATATACGATGGCGAATCAGTAATTAATGAGTCTGACGAGAAAATGTAGCACCAACAAAAAATCTTATGTGGTTTTCGACTCGACAGTTCTTCAAACTGTAACTGTCAAAATTTGCGTTCATTCTGATCATAAGGACACTTGTAATTCGAATAGAAAGTGAACTACTTTCAGCTTGTTTTGTAACATGAGAAAAGTGAAGTACCGATCAGTGATTCATTTCTTATTTTTAAAGAACAAAGCCAGCGATTAAATCAAAGCTGAACTGAAATTTGTTCATCGATTTCAACCACAAAACGAGAGTTTAATGTGACCAGACTAATATACTTAATGAACAACGCAGCGGGCACCCAAAAAACGTGTGTACTCCAGAAATTATTAAAAAAAAGTACATGATATGGCTCTGGATGATGCGAAGTAGCAGTGACTCTCCACATTTTGTGCGGATCAGTGGCTACGATTTCGCATAGAGAATTGTCTATTGCGATGCAATACAAGGCAAAGTGCCTACATAAAAAGGAAAAGAGTGCTTTTCCGTTAGGATAATGCACTTGTTCACACTGACTGTTTCAATGGCAAAAATTTATGAACTATATTTAGAACTGTTACTACATCCAGCTTGTTCGTTAGATTGTCGACTTCAGACTTTTTCTTTTTTCTCAACTTGATGGGTAGCAAGAGATTTGAGATACACCATCGAAACAATGAAGTGAGACTGGCACACTGCGTTATTATGAAAGTTACACGTTACACATTATAGCTGCTGTTTTTTGTAACTATAGTGAGATTCTTCTTATCGATTACACAGGGTAACAAAATGAAAAAAAAATTTGGTGCCGGAAATCTAACATCTGATTTTAGATGTTTTTAATGTGCTGATTCCAAAAATGCCACCAGATTTTTTCTATCAGCTCTAGTTTTTGAGATACAGGTTACAGGTTAATTGATATTTTTTTCTGATAAAGGACAACAAATAAAGAGATAAATATGTACTTAATCGTCAAAATAGAAATTTCCCAGAATGTAATTAGCCAAATGGAGACCTGGAATTGTCCCTGACCCAATGTTCCTATACTAGGAACTACTCAATACACTGCTCTTAATTACTTTTATACCTGTAATTGCCTATGACCCGATCCTTCTATACCTGCTTGGCTGTACTCGATTTAGTATATTACTGAGTTTTCCCAGGTAAAGTTGTGCTATCATTTTGTGTAAATTTTGGTAGTTTTGTAGTATCAAGACACTAAACTGAAACAATGGCATCCACAAGCAGACGTACCTGTGTAAATCATCCCGATGTTTTTTGTTATGTGTGTGGTGAATACACTTTGAAAGAGAGCAGAAAAACCATTTCTGACTTCGTGAAAAGAGCTTATCTTGCCTATTTTGGCGTTCATTTAGGAGATCAAGATAAATCTTGGGCCCCACATTTCATATGCAAAACATGTGTTGAACATTTGCGACAGTGGACAACTGGAAAGAGGAAGTGCCTAAAGTTTGGTGTACCAATGGTTTGGAGAGAACCGCGAAACCATCGTGACGACTGCTATTTTTGTCTCGTTAATATTAAAGGCATAAATAGAAATAATAGACACAAATGGACATATCCTGATCTAGATTCTGCAAGAAGGCCTGTAGCGCATTGAGAAGAAATACCCGTTCCATCATTTAGCAGTCTACCCAAACTGACAGAAGATGATACAGAAACATCAACGTCTGACGAAGTTCAAAGAATTCAATCAGAAAACGACAGCGATTTTGAAGCAGATTTAGCAACTCTGCAGTGTTTCAATCAAGAAGAACTAAACGATCTTATAAGAGACCTGAATCTCTCAAAGGAATCCGCTGAATTACTTGCATCCAGATTAAAAGAAAAAAATCTACTTTGTCCAGGCACTAATATTACATTTTATCGTAAAAGAGATAAGGATCTGCTGCCTTTTTTCGCTCTGGATAATGACTTGGTATTCTGCAACAATATAAAAGGGCTCTTAGAAAAAATGGGTTTGCCTGAATACACTCCAAATGATTGGCGCCTTTTTATTGACAGTTCAAAACGTAGTTTAAAATGTGTTCTTTTACATAACGGTAACAAATATGGCTCAATTCCTATTGGTCATTTTGCTACCATGAAGGAAGAATATGAAACAATTGCATTAGTTTTAAGAAAAATCAAATACGAAGAACATCAGTGGGCAATTTGTGTCGATTTAAAAATGGTTAACTTCCTCCTTGGACAGCAGAGTGGTTATACAAAATATCCTTGTTTTTTGTGCCTTTGGGACAGCAGAGATAGAAATGAGCACTGGGTTAAAAAAAATGGCCTTCAAGAGATGTCACGATTCAAGGAAAACAAAATGTGATCAACGAACCTTTGGTTACAAGAGAAAAAATCTTACTTCCGCCCTTGCATATCAAGCTAGGCTTAATTAAGCAATTTGTGAAGGCTTTAAATCGAGATGGAAATTGTTTTGGGTATTTATCACGTAAATTTCCTGGCATTAGCACGGAAAAACTAAAAGCTGGTATATTTGATGGTCCTCAAATAAGGCAACTTGTTAAAGATCCACAATTCACCACATCAATGATCGCTTAGTGTTCATTTGTTCAAGTAGTACAAAATTTTCTTGGCAATCATAAAGCAGAGAATTACGAAAATTAGTGGAAACTATGCTTTCAAATTTTAATATTCTCAGCTGTAACATGAGTATAAAATTTCACTACCTCCACAGCCACCTAGATCGTTTTCCAGAAAACTTAGGTGATTGTAGTGAAGAACAGGGGGAAAGATTCCATCAGGATATTAAAACTATGGAAAATCGTTATCAAGGACGATGGGATAGCCACATGATGGCGGACTACTGCTGGAGCCTTCAGCGAGACTGCCCTAGTAAACTCCATTCTAGAAAGTCGTATAAAAGAAAATTTTTATGTGATTAGTGACTAATGTAATTATGTAAATTAAGTTTTTGCAATAAATACTTAAATCCATGTGTCTTTGTTTTTTTAACTGTCAATAGTAATATTATATATTATAACAGTTATAACGTAAAATATATACACGATTTTTTAAAAAAAATCTCAAAAACTAGATCTGATAGACCAAATCCGAGAACTTTTTTACATTCTGCATCCAAAAATTACCCAGGAACAGTTAAAAAATCGCAGACACCAAAATGTGTGTTGGCCTGTGTTATCTTCGAAAAGGTAAAACAGTAACAAGCGAATACTTCTAACATAAAAAGTAAGAAAAAAAGGTGTCTTGCCAAAGATCCAAATTCCAGTTATAATGCAGAAAACACTACGAGTAAATACGCTTGAACCAAATTTACGAGACAACATGAAATCAGATTTTCCGGTTTGATCTCCTAAAACATGGGCCATCGAAAGACATATTAACAGATATTTCAATTGATAATGAAAACTACTACGATATACAAGCTGAGAGTGCTGGGACTGATAATTCTTAATCTCTGGATTAATATTCACATGATGTTTTCTTACTGTATTACTTAAATAAATTTTCGTTTTTTAAATAACTTCCATTATTTCAACTCTAATTATGTTAAAAAAAGTTTTCAGCTAAAATTTTGTTATTTAAAACTTCTTAACTTTTTTTAAAACTTGTCGACCGTAACATGGAATGGAGGTTGTGATGGTTTTCTATATGAACATGCCATATATGTATATGAATGTTAAAAATTCACTGTTTCATATATCGCCGAACCACAAGTGATACGGAGCGTTGAAAATTTTTAAACATTTTGCCAAACGAGAAAGCTATGTTGATAACAGTTTTTAGAAAAAGCAATTGCAACTTGCAACTAAAATCTACTTAAACAAAAGCATAAGTTTTTGGCTTGCCAATTCTACAAAAAAGCGTTCCATGGTTAAAGGGTAAATCACTAACTTTCACGCCAGGGATCTTGCGTTCAAGTCCGATAGACTGCTGTCCGGGAAGGTTTTTGTGGTTTCCTCTCCCGTTTAAGCGAATGCTCATGGGATGTCGAAGTCTTCTGTAATTGGCATTAAACTATTATTATTATTTATTACTTTTGAACAGCAAGACAACTTTCTGGAAACAGGTTCGGTCACTGAGCGATAAAGCCGCCAGAACGAAGCTGAGCCCATTCATAGCCAATATGAGAGGATCGACAGAGAGTAAACGTTGGCTAATGATGAACATCATCCAATCCGCGCTACTGTATAAATTATAGATTTGGAGCGAAGCTTCGTGGCAAGAGAAGTATAGGAAGCGGATGGTTTCAGTACAAGGGCGAAGAGCACTCAGAATCTCAAGCTCATGCCGTATAGTTTTTGAACCAACAGCGCTGGTGATTGCGAAAGTAACTCGGATCGATCTACTGGTCCAGGAAAAGAAAAGATCTGGGAAGAGGTTGAAGAAAAACAAGTGAAAGCGGAAGCTAAAGCGCTCACTTGACTGAAGTGGCAAGAACGTTGGCGAAATAAAAGGAGAGGCCGGTGAATGAAGAGGCTGATCCAGAACATCATGGACTAAATGGATTGCGACCACGGTGAGGTAAACTACTACTTTACCCAGTTTCTCAGCGAACACGGCATCTTCAATGCATACCTTACCAAATGATTAATACGATGCCCAACGCACCTTTTTCGAGTGCGAAAGATGGACCAAGTATAGAGACGCGCTACAAGAAGAAGTAGGCCCTTTGACGCCAGGAAACGTTGTGGAAATAATATCGTCTGGAAACGACCGCTGGCAGGAGATCACCTTGTTCCTGAAGAGGGTGCTGAAAACGAAGAAAAGTTAGGCAGAAAAAACGCCGGTAGTCCATCAAGGCTAATTACGAGGTACCTTAAGTAATGCAAACACAGATGGTTGTGGGATGGCGTTTCACCTTGATAATATGAGATTTTTTTTTAGTGAGTGTGAATCCCACATACCGAGGATCTCGGTGTCTTCGCTACTGCTACGTTCAGGCATTCTTCCACACAAAAGAAATTATTATTTATTATTATGATTATTATTATCACGGTGTCTCGCTTATTAAATAAATATCATGGTTTCATTTTCTCTTGGTGGGTTGACAACTAAGAATATTTTAGGCTGCAAAGAACAACTTTCGATGTATTCAGGTGCAGGCAAAAGATTGCTTCTATTTCTTGCAGCCCTGTATTTTGCGTTACATACGAGAGAGCGTTTTTATATTCGCGGAATGGGGGACAAGGGGTGGAAATAAAAAAACCAAATTATTTTTCTTTTTCAATATATTCACCTGCATGACGGATACATTTTTCACATCTTTCAATTAATTTATTAATACCCTCATAAAAAAATTATTTCTCTTTATCTGCAAAATACGCCGAAACTGCCTCCTTGACTTCACCATCGGCAGTAAATTTTTTACCCCGCAGCTCTTTTTTCATTTTCGGAAACAGGTAATAATCACTCGGGGCCAGGTCTGGGCTGTAGGGTGGGTGATTCACAATTTCGAAGCCCACCTTATGCAGGGCAGCTAACGCAACGCGGCTCTTGTGGACGGGCGCGTTGTCGTGCAAAAGCAGAACACCTTTTGTCAATTTTCCCCGTCTTTTCTCTTTAATGGCTTCTTTTAGTCGCTCTAATATTGAAGCGTAATATTCTCCGGTTATAGAAACACCTTTGTCTTTATAATCAATCAACAATATTCCTTCCGAGTCCCAAAATACCGTTGCCATTAGTTTCCCAGCTGATTGTGACATTTTAAATTTCTTGGGAGGTGCTGTGCCCTTTTTATGCCACTGCATGGAGTCTTGTTTGGACTCAGGTTCATAATGATGAACCCAAGTTTCGTCCCCAGTAACAATTCCACTCAATACACCATCCTTGTCTTCATTACAGAGGTCCAAAATGCACGCGAACACTCTACGCGCTGTTGTTTTTGCGGCGGCGTGAGCATTCTCGGCACCCATCTTGCACTGACCTTAGACATGCCGAGATGATCGTGTAGGATTTTAAAAATTGTTGTATCGGATACTCCAACCATTTCTGCGAGTTGTTTCTTCTTTAGTCGAGCATCTTCGAGTACAATTTGTTCAACTTTTTGGATAAGTGCTGGCGTGGTCACCTCAATGCTCCTGCCCGGCCTCGGGTCGTCTTCAAGGGATTCCCTTCCTTGTTTAAATAAACAATGCCACTTGTACACCATGGTTTTTCCTGGACAAGAGTCGCCGTAAACCAATGACATCTCATTCATTATGGTCACGACTGATTTTCCTTGCCTGGTAAGGAACTTTATAACAGCACGATATTCGATTTTTTCCATATTTCACTTTTCACTCCTGATTATGTTACTTGGTTGACGATAGCTCAAAGACTAACTGTCTAATAACAATGAAACTTCGTATTTATACTAATCATGAGTCGCTGCACAGGCCACGCCCCCAATGCGCCTACTCACCCCTCTACAACCCGCTCATTCCGCGAATATAAAAACGCTCCCTCGTACAAATTATATTGATCTGAGTAATAAATGTCGCTTACACGGGCTATTAAAGCCCGCAATGTTAATACTTACGACTATTATACATAATCAATATATTAATAAGTGTTAATCCTATTCAGTGCAAATTCGCATTACAAAATTCTCTTTCTATAACATTCTATAGTATTACACAATACTTTTGGGCATAAATAAAAGACGATATCGAATTAATTTTACGCCATCTTTAGAAAAAAATCGTGTTAATGGAAATGAGGAAAGCAGGCAATAAAATAAATACTGCAACTATTTTAGTTTATTTATAAGCATATATGCGTATACATTTACGATTTACTAACAATAATTTTAATTAATACATTAATAAGTATCAAACGGTCGGTTTCCATAAGTGTTATATAACTTGTCCCAAAATTGGACATCATTTTTATGTGGATTCACCGATGGTACTAGTTCAGATCCTATATCTAAATAAGCCATGTCATGTTTTTTTGGATTTACTGGTGGCCATATTTGATTATCCAGTAGTTCTTCTCGTTTTGGTGTTGGATTACTATTTAAAAAATAATTACAAATTAGTTTACAGAACTGACATATTAAAAACTTTTAATCGCAACTTTACTATTCATTGTTACTAAATTAAACAATTACGAATTTTTAAAAAAGCAACTTGGCTTTTTAACAGACTCGCACTGTAACGGGTCATTCCCAGGAACGGAAAATTATCTATAAAGAAAAATACAAATTTGTTAACAACACAGCGCGTGAGGAAAAGATAGCACTAGCACTATTCTGCAAATAAAACAACATTTCAAATAAATTTTAGGTAAAAGTTTACGTGTTTGAACTTGCACACTCTTTTGATGACTTCCAACTTCTTACCTCATCCCTTGTTGCTTGTAACTTAAGTCGAATTTTTGAATTAATAGTTACTTTTCCTAACAAATACACTTCTGGTGACGATTCTTTACCTAGCTTCTTAATTTGAGAATACACATGTATTTGATATCACGTTAGGTATTATTATTAATCAACGTATTCCATGCAGAGCTTTCCCGTACCAATAGAAAAAGATTAAAGTTGTGCTAGTGAATGAAGTGGTTTCACACTCGTTGTGATTATATCAAACTTCGCCAAATAATATGAAAAGGTTCTTTGCTTTCGTATATCCGATAGAGTACTAGGTAACTAATTACATCGAATCAACATGACTTCATTTGAGCTGGCTACAATATCCCAATATATGCCGTTAAAGAGCCAATGTTATTTACGCTGATCTGTTCAATACTCTTAACCTAATTGGTTATAAAATTCTTTTAAATAAGCTCAACCAATCATCTTGCTCCAACTTCGATCAATATCCTGTAATCCCAATTAATGTTACGATTTTCACTAATTTTACTTTCAAGTGTAGAAACTGTAAGGGAATGATATTTTTTATAATCATTGTTTCCTTTGGTACCGATTCCAGATACTTTAAAATATTTAAAAGCATTTCTTTATAAAAATAAGACTGAACCAGAAAAAGTAAAGGAATATGTGCGATTAACAACCTTTTGCATGTCCCAAAACTGTTTCCAATTCGAAGGTAAGTTCTATGAACAAAAACAGAGAACTGCGATGGACAGTTGCATTTCTCCATTTATAACGGACTTATTCATGAGTAATTTTGAAGTTGAATTTAAACATAAGACTAAATATTATCCAAGAATTTGGATTAAGTATGTAGATGACATTTTCGCGATTTTTAATACACATAATTAACTTAGACGATTTCGTCAAGCAACTAAATTCAATTTCCCGACGATTAAATTTACAGTAGAAAAAGAAAACAATGACACTTCGCCTTTTTGGACACTCTAGTAATTAGGAATAATCTTAAAATAGAAACTGATTTTCCGAAAATGCAACTAAAGATGGCTTCGTTCAGTTTTCTTATCAATCGTTTGCTTAGTTTCCCACTAACAAAAGTGAAATATGAAAAAGAGTTGAACTTTATTATATCGTGAGATACAATGGTTTTGATTCGAAAATAATCAATGGATTAATTAGGAGGGCTGACATAAGAAAGACAATTCGGGATAGCACATGTCTGTCACCTCAATGCTCTCGAGGCAAGCAATTACCTTTTCACCCACTGACGAAAAATTTGAAGTCCTTTTAAAGAGCGCTGTTTTCAAGTTACATTTCGGTCTATTAAGTCCCTCTTAAAAAATGCAAAAGACAAAGTCGCAGACAAGAAAAAATCGGGAAGTTACGGAATTAAATGTCTAGATTGCAGTAAACAATACATCGACCAAACAAAACGATCGATAGAAATTCGGTATAAAGAGCACATACAATTAAATCATTCAGAAAAATCTGGTTTAGCAAAACATGTATTGGAAAGTAATCATAGTGTAACCGCGGATTGTTTGCATTTGGTAGACAATATGTGTAATTATGATAACTTAGATACATATGAAAGCATTTACGCTTTGAAGAATACGGCTTTGTGTTGAACACTGATATGACGCATAACTCATCTCTCTTTGACCTCTTATACGATAGACAAGGGAGGCTGTTGTAAATCTCATGCTTTTTTTTCGGGGTAGTTGAAGACTAGAATACAATTTCTTTAAGAATTATGCGAAACGGATATAAGGTGTGCGTTTTGGCTTTCGACGGTACAGATCGTGTACGGAATTTGTTTCGTGCGGGTTTTTGCCGTGTTTTATAGGTGCGACACTCTTTAATTATCTGCTGATGATGACAACTTAGTTGTCGGAATACGAAAATTAACATGGAAAGGGGTTATATATCAACCTTATGTGATAAAAAAAGAGAATCGTTTAGGTCAATTTGTTCTTTCATTAAATTATTCGATTTTTAAGTTTATTCATTTCTAAACATTCTGTTTATTTTCCATATGTATTACTTTATGTTCACAATTCGGCCTATGATTATTATTACTTAAAACATGGGTTCCCAAAGTATGTGCCACGGCGCCCCGGGGCGCCATGGAGAGTAAGTAGAGGGCTGTAAGTGCGCCGCTGTCTGATAAAGTTTAGGAAATTCTGAGTTAAATGATTAACGAAAGAAGGATCAATTTTTTTGTCAATGTATGAATTACCGTTTTCTAGTATACGTACATAAAAAAACATAATTTCCTTACGGTTTCTACACTGTACTTTAGAATTTGATCTACTTTAAACATCTTAAGAAACCACTGTGTGTTTGAAACAATCGTCATATACATTAATTAAATATAAAGTTAATAAAAATTGTAACACTGTGTATTTATTATATTTATTAATTTAGTCATGAATTTTCAACAAGTAAAAGCTGAATCAATACAATAATTTATAGTAAATTTTTGCTAAACATTTTTTCCTACTTCTGGTCTTCTTCATGAATCCAATCTGGGATTCTTTCTTTGCATACGCAAATAATATTAAAGTTTACTCTGAAATTTATTTCTTGCTTAGACGATCTACATAACCTCCAACAGACACTGGATATGATAATAATATGGTTCAAAAAATCTAAACTTAAACTAAATATTAAGACTACTGTATTGCCATTACGCTCCTTCATCTTTATCTTCTGTATTTTCGTACTATATTGATAACACATGGATCAATAAGTCCCGAGACTAACAATGAAAACAACATTTTTTTTGCAAATTTTTTTTTTATTCATCAACATAATCACCTTTTAGGGTGATACAATGGTTCCAACGCTTTTCCAATTTTTCAATACCATGTTTATAAAAAAATTTATCTTTCGCTTCAAAATAAGCTTCAGTTTCAGCGATGACCTCCTCATTTGAGCCAAATCTTTTTCCCTGGAGCATTTTTTTAAGATCAGCAAAGAGCCAGTAGTCACTGGGGGCTAAATCTGGCGAATATGGGGGGTGGGGAAGCAGATCAAAACCCAATTCGTTCAATTTTGCCATTGTTTTCATCGACTTGTGGCAGGGTGCATTGTCTTGGTGAAAAAGGATTTTTTTTCTCTGCATGTGCGGTCGTTTTTTTGCGATTTCCTCCTTCAAAAGCACCAGTAAGTCAATATAATAATCACTGTTGATCGATTTACCTTTTTCGAGGTAGTCAATGAAAATCACGCCATGTGTATCCCAAAAAACTGACGCCAGGACTTTGCCAGCTGACTGCTGCGTTTTCGGACGTTTCGGACGGCTTTCGCCAGCTGTGCGCCACTCAGATGACTGCCGCTTCGACTCTGGAGTGTAGTGATGTATCCATGTTTCGTCCATGGTCACGTAACGACGCAAGAAATCTTTTTTGTTGCGAGTAAATAGCGATAAACAGCTTTCTGAATCATCGACTCGTTGCTGTTTTTGTTCCATCGAGAGCAATCGCGGCACCCACTTGGAAAAAACCTTTTTCATGCTCAATTTTTCATGAAGGATAGTAAATACACTTCCATATGATATCTGTGTCATCTCAGCAATCTCACGGAGCTTCACTTTACGATCTTTCATTATAATTTTTGTCACTTCACTCACATTTTCCGGTGTAACGGCTTCCACAGGTCTACCCGAGCGTTCCGCGTCATTTGTGTCGGTACGACCACGTTTAAACTCGGCAAACCACCGACAAATCGTTGCTTTTGATGGACAAGAGTCCGGGTAACATTTTTCAATCCATTGTTTTGCTTGCGTGGTGTTTTTACCCATTAAAAAACAATGTTTTATCAGAACACGAAATTCCATTGTTTAAACAAACTACAAAACGACTTTACTCCAACCTCGATAACTCAGCTGTTTCTGGTCCGATCGACTTAAAATTTTGACACGTTTCAAGCAAAGGTTAGTACTCTAGAAAGACGTGGTTACTGGTTCACTACGAGCGCCATCTATGGGTTAGTCTCGGGACTTATTGATCCATGTGTTAGTATTCAAATAATAAATGACGGCAAATTAAGCGCCTCGTTTGACTGTAATTGGCTTTATCATATTTCTAAATACTTCAAAAATACTACAACAGTACTTTACACTTTGCCTCCATAATGAGCAAACCTAGAACACGTTGCGTTGATATGATATGATATTGCTTGTCTATATCTAACTTTGGACCATATTAATCGCAGATACATTTTATTTCTTCTTATAATCGATGAAAGCTAGTGAAAGTGATTGTTTTCGTGGTGTCTACTTATGTATTATGACATGATTGTTACGCTGCTTCAAACCGGAACGTTCTATCTCTTCTCGTTCCCGAGTTATTCGCATTATAAGAACGCCATCATACAATGGACCATATTGATCGCAGATACATTATATTTCTTCTTCTAATAATCGATGAAAGCTAGCCTGAGAGGGGGCATTTCAAAAGATGAATTGTTGAATATGCTCTTCGTGGAAAATTATTGATAAAGTCAATAGAAAAAAAATCATCGATTGCCCTTTCATATTTTTTGGCCTTCTAATCAATACCAAGCATGCCGTTACCTTTGGAGTTCCATTCACAAAGTCTAATGTCATAAATTCGGCTCTAATATAAATACTATACTCGGCAACGAGCAACTAAGAGAAATATTTCTTTAATGAGTATCCAAATTATAATTTTCATTTTGATAGTGAAATATTTTTTGTACTTTTTATATTTATTTTCTTTCTTATAAAATATTATTATCTCTGATAATTTTAATCGCTCTGTAGTCGGCAAAGAAGGACAATTCTCGTTGAAAACATTCATTCGAACCCATTTCATTGAAACATTTCTTTCAGCCATGCTTAAAACCGTAAACAATAGCTTGACGATAACATTTTTACTTTACATTAGCTTTGTGAAAAAAAGATATGTGAAGAAAATTTAGCTCATAGGAGCATTATCTTACCTATATTTGACAAAGTTACTCCACAGTCTAACCAATTTTTTCCTGACTTGTAGGTCCTTTTGTGAAATGTCGGCAAGGTTCTTATTATTGAATAAATACTCTAACTCTTCCCCATGATCGACACCTAAAATTTATTACCGTTTGCAAATTATTTAACTTTCATTATTGCTTTCTTCAATCTACCCTTAATTTGTCGGTTAGACTTGCCCAATTCTCCTTCATACGAAAAATGATAAACATATGTCGTAGTATATTTAGAAACTAGACTAGCATCTTTCAGTGTGGGTCTCAGGTACGAATCGTCACTACAAAGCTACAAAATAAACATAATATAAATATTGAAAGCAACTATCGCCGAACAAAGCGCTGACTATAATTGTTTCGCTCAATCCAGTGTTCATCAGGCTTTGTTCAGCAGTTCTAGACACCTGATGGGTGTTATAATCGAAATGATAAAACAAAGTAATGAGAGAATTATATGCCCATCTTTCAGATATTAGCAAAAAATCACTCATATCGCTTTGTCTATAATCAAATTGTCATATATTATATATGGTATAATGTATTTAACGGTATTAGCATAATTAACGCTGTCCTTGTTTAATAAAAATGCTTCGATCATTAGGAATAAGTCGAATGTTTATGTATCAGTGTATTATAAATTATTTGGGAAGATTTGTGTCAAGAATTGAATATGCCTCAGTGGTATAGAATCCCTTCTTCGATATTCACAAAAAAAATTGAATACGTCCAGCGACGCTTCCTAAAGTATCTTTGGCTTAAAAGATTCACCGTTTTCCGTACAGGGTATTTCTTATGAAACATTACTAAGTGCTTCCTCTATACTTTCACTGAAGACCAAATGGATTACGTTAGGTTCACTTTTGCTATAAAAACTTATTCACAATAAAATTTACTCCTTCTACCTTCTAGGAAAACTTAAATTGTATGTACCTCGCCCTGTCGCACACTTTCCCACTTGCACAAGCACCCACAAATTTCTTATTTAAATCCCCGATTGCATTTCTGTGTGGGTCTCATAATCATTACTTTGCGATATTTTCAAATATTCGCTCACTGATTTGTTGAGTGCTATTCATTAATAGTACTACTTTTTGGTATTTAAGTTTTTGTTACATTTATAGAACATCTACTGCGTTTTAGTTACTATTTTCACTACTTTTCCTCTATGTATTTTTGTGTATACCTTATAGCTATTGTTCTATTGTTGGTATTACTGTCATGCAATAAATGCTATTATTATTTCTCTTCAAAAACCTAACAACTAAAATCTTCTAGTGTAATTCAGTCTTTTCAGTTTACTCCTTCGAATTAGACAAAACAGACTAAAAGAAATCAACAAAGGGATTGGAGTTTATATATACATATATAGACACACACACACAAACACAAATATATTGGGTCTGGGAAAAAGTTCGTGGCGTTTTTCCCGATAGATGGCATTGGTTGCCGATAACTAAAGAACAACAAGCTACAGCGACACCACCGACGGCTCGTTTTTTAGATGACCTTCCGAACGTTAGTTTGAGCGTAGAAACATTGTAATTGGTGCAGTGGTTGGAAAGTTATTCACACTTGAAAATGGAGAAGAATAATGAGAAATTTCGCTATATTCTGCAATATTATTATGATAAGGGGAAGAACGCTGCGCAGGCTTGTGATAAAATTTGTGCTGTGTACGGTGAAGGTACTTTATCGAAATCTGTTGCGCGGAAATGGTTCGCTCGCTTTCGTTCTGGAAATTTCAATGTGAAAGATGAGTCACGTTTCGTCCAATACTGAAAAATCTGATGAAATTCTTGAAAAAGTCCAACAAGATAAGCATATCAGCAGTGTCGATATTGGCATGGAGCTAGGCATTGACCACAAAACTGTTTTGAACCATTTACACAAAGCTGGTTACAAAAAAGCTTGACGTATGGGTTCCTCATGAGTTGAGCGTGAAAAACATTTCTGCGATGCGCTATGAAATCGAGCCGCTTCTGAAACGTTTAATAACCGGACTACGTACGATAATCGGAAGCGTAAAAGATCGTGGATAAAGGATGGTGAGCCGTCACAAGCGTTCGCTAAGCCAACATTGACGTCAAAAAAAGTGATGCTGTGTGTATGGTGGGACTGGAGGGGAATCGTCCACTACGAGCTACTTCCAACTGGTCAGACGATTGATTCTCAACTCTACTGTGCACAACTAGAGAGATTACGCCAGGCGATTGAAAGAAAACGGCCCGAATTGATTAATAGGAAAGGTGTTGTCTTCCATCATGACAACGCCCGACCACACACTTCTTTGATGACCCGTCAAAAATTGAGAGAGTTTGGTTGGGAAGTTTTGATGCACCCACCTTACAGTCCGGATATAGCACCCTCTGACTATCATCTGTTTCGATCTCTGCAGAACTCTCTCAATGGAATTAAGTTGGTTTCAAAAGAAGCCTGTGAAAACTACTTGATTCAGTTTTTTGACCAGAAACCACAGAAGTTTTTCACCGATGGGATCATGGATCTACCAAAAAAATGGCGAAACATTGTCGATAATAATGGAGCATATTCGGTTTAAATGACACACACACACAATTTTACAAAAAACGCCACGAACTTTTTCCCAGACCCAATATATATATATATACAGACTTGTTCATTCTAGAATTAGATATGCGCTGTCCACAAGTGGAAAGAGTGCAGTTAGGTTAAAGCGCGCGAGAAAGGAGGATAGAATATCTCTCACTGGCAGTTTCGTTTTCTCCCACTTTTGTATTGCAAACAACTTCCCCTACTTTCTCGCGTTTATTTCAAGAATATTTTATTAGTTTCACGCCAAACGGCAAAACATTTCAAGAAAATAGCCATGTTTGAAAATCTTTTTAATTTTTAGAATTTTCTATTTCATTTATTTCAAGAATATTTTATTAGTTTCACGCCAAACGGCAAAACATTTCAAGAAAATAGCCATGTTGCATTTTATTAAAAGATTCAAATAAAATGCATCAAATAATTTATACAATTCAAAAATGTAGGTACGTATTGTCAATGCATAATGATTTACAGCCCCGACCTACACACATCATGTCGCTGGTGAAGACTGATTTCAGACATTCTCACGCGTAACACGCGAGAAAGTAGGGGAAGTTGTTTGCAATACAAAAGTGGGAGAAAACGAAACTGCCAGTGAGAGATATTCTATCCTCCTTTCTCGCGCGCTTTAACCTAACTGCACTCTTTCCACTTGTGGACAGCGCATATCTAATTCTAGAATGAACAAGTCTGTATGTCTCATTTTCTTCGATACCATTTTACTATCCTTTGATGAGCTTCATAATTACTCGTTCATGGAAGGACCAATCTTTATCAGCGAAAAACTTTTTAAGGTACTGTGCTGAATCACAGCTTCAACCGATTCGAACGTTATGCCACCCAAAAAGTTTTGAGGAAAACGAAAGGAGTAGAAGTCTTGACGTACAACGGAAGAAAGGTACGACGAATATGTATATGTGGAAGCAAATCCCATGCAATATCCAATAATATTTATCGGGGGTCAAACTTGTGTCAGGTCTTGCGTTGTGGAAAGGAATGCCACTTAACTATCAAAAAGTTCTGAACGATTCTGGGTGATGGATTCGTTCAAACTCTCCAATTTTTGACTCGACGCCTTTAAAATCTCATCGTGTTTAAAGTAAGTTTTCACCATATTGTTGCAGACAATCAACTTCCTATCGTTAGTTATCAGTCGCTTCAAAAAATATCGTTTTCCTCCCATTTAAGAATATATCGCAGGTGTTCATACATGTCTTCAACTAAACTTTTTTGAGTTCACGAGCAACCTAAATATCGAACTTACTGACGTATCCTAGCATTTCAATGTGGTCGTGAGCATTCAAATGATAAATGTTTAACGTTATCGTGTCGTGTGTCGTGTGATTGACCCGATTAATGCCTTTATTTTGTTCACCGAGAAGTGTCGTTAAGATCGCCAATGCGAAATTTCGTTCTTGAAGAGCTCTGTCACCGTAACTTTTCATAAACTTGATGTGCGTTCTTTTCTTTTCAGAAAAAAAAAAAAAATATGACGATAGTGTACTCTTTGGTCTTCTATTGGGTTGACAACTAAGTACTTTCGGTTTTTACTGATAGAGAGTGTTGCTTTATTTTTTGTATAACGTATGTTAGTGCTGTACTTTACCGTTTGTCGCGTGACACTAGTCACATTGACGTAACTTCAGAAGCAAGTAGTGCGTGATTTTTATTAAAGCTATTAGTTGTGGGTTAATTTTAAATGGAGTGCAGAAACGAACATTTTCGACATATTTTACTATTTTATTTCCGTAAAGGAAAGAAAGCTGCTGCGGCTCACAAAAAGATATGTGAAGTTTATGGTGCTAATTGCTTAACAGAACGCACGTGTCAGAATTGGTATAAAAAATTCCGTTCAGGAGATTTTTCCCTCAAAGATGAGCAACGTTCTGGTCGGCCTACTGAAGTTGATGATGACCAAATCAAAGTCATAATTGAAGTCGATCGTCATATAACTGTTCGAGAGGTTGCGGAGAGGCTACATGTACCGCACACAATAATTGAAAAACATTTAAAATGTCTTGGGCTAGTTAAGAAGCTTGATATTTGAGTACCTCACGAATTGAAAGAAATTCATTTAACACAAAGAATCAACTTTTGCGATATGCACCTTAGACGAAATGAAACCGACCCTTTCTTAAAAAGAATCATCACTGGTGATGAAAAATGGGTCCTGTACAGTAAGATAGTTCGAAAACGACCATGGAACAAACACGATAAACCAGTTCAAACCACATCGAAAGCTGAATTGCATCCAAAAAAGATCATGCTGTCAGTTTGGTGGGATTACAAAGGTGTTGTGTTTTTTGAGCTGCTTTCAAGGAACCAAACGATTAATTCTGATGTTTACTGTCAACAATTAATAAAACTGGATGAAGCAATCAAAGAAATACGGCCAGAATTGTCAAATCGGAAAGGTGTAGTTTTCCACCAAGATAATGCAAGGCCTCACACATCTTTGGCAACTCGTGGGAAACTATTGGAGCTTGGCTGGGAAGTGATGCCACATCCCCCATCCAGCCCTGATCTAGCACCATCTGATTACCATTTATTTCGAAGTTTGCAGAATTCTTTGAATGGTAAAACTCTCACAAATGACGATGACCTTCACTCGCACCTGGTTCAGTTTTTTGCTGATAAGGACCAGAAATTTTATGAGCGCGGAATCATGCAGCTGAAAGAAAGATGGCAAAAGGTCATTGAGCAAAATGGAAAATATATAATTGATTAAAAACTATTCTTTGTTTATAAAAAAAGTGTTTGATTTTATACTACAAAACCGAAAGTACTTAGTTGCCAACCCAATATTTTCAACTTTTTATAAAATTTCAAACACTCAACTAAATTGGTGGATTTATTTCTCAATTGTCAGCTATCACATGGCATAGTATAAAATGGCATAAAGATAGATACGAACGATTCTGACACTTGCGACAATGAACTAGCACCATATGTTGCAAAAATGCACCAGGACTTTCTCATCAACCCAATGTTATTATATCATTATTCTAATACTATGTAATCATACTTACGTGAATCATATTAGTAATGTTACTAACAAGTGGTGTGTTATTGGTATAATGTTTCTTGATCAACTGGCCAACACGTTCATTGCGAGTATTCATATCTACTGGAATGTAGCTTCTAATATTCTGATCCATATTATTGTAATAGTCAGCATTTCTTTGGAATTCTAAAAATGATTACATATAAATGTGCTCATAGAAGTACAGGGTGTCTATAAAAGAACTCCGGGGTTTAAAAAATTAATATTTTTTAAACTATAAAGGATAGCAAAATTTGATCAATTCCTTTGAAACAAGCAGCTCAAAGAGTTTTACTCATACCAATTGGGAATGTTTCTCTCAACAGTTGGCAGCGCTGCGGAGCGTTGACCTTGAAATGACGTAGCGGCTGCGGCAGGCAGTCAGTGTCGTCTGGACTGCCGCGCTATGGCGACGCCTCAACAAAAGGCTCAATGTGTTATTTGGCTCATAGAAACTAATTCTGTTGTTACTGTACAAAGAAACTTTCGACGTAGCTATGGTGTTGACCCGCCTACAGACAAAACAATTCGTCAGTGGTTATGTGCGTTCAAGGAAACAGGAAGTGTTTTGAAGCAAAAGTCGCCGGGTAGGCCGCGTGTGTCTCAAGAGAATGTGGACAGAATCCGAGCTTCATGCACTCGAAGCCCTAAGAAATCGTTAACAAGACGCAGTCTGGACTTGGGGTTACCAAGATCAACAGTCCATAAGGTAATTCGTAAAAGACTTCGTTTAACTGCCTACAAGATACAACTTTTACACCATATCAAACCGGCAGACAAGGTTAAGAGATTCGAATTTTCTGTTTCCATGCTGGATAAAATTGATGAAGATAATGATTTTTTAAAAAGTGTGGTTTTTAGTGATGAAGCTACTTTTCATGTGAACGGAACTGTAAACAGGCATAATTGCAGAATTTGGGGTTCAGAGCCGCCCCATGAGTTTATTGAGTACGAACGTGACACGCCCAAAGTGAATGTTTGGTGTGCTCTTATGCGTGACAGAGTCATAGGTCCCTTCATTTTTGTCGAAAGGAATATCAATGGTGATGTCTATTGTGACATGTTAGAGGAGTATGTTTATCCTCAGTTGGATGACATTGAGGCGGAGAAAGGTTTAGTTTACTTCCAACAAGATGGGGCGCCGCCACACTTCAGTTTGCGTGTGCGTGAGTCACTGGACGCTCGTTTCGGCAACAGGTGGATTGGAAGGGAAGGACCTATTCCATGGCCACCAAGGAGCCCTGATATGACTCCGTTGGACTTTTTCTTCTGGGGGCATATCAAGAATCTTGTGTATGCGGAGAAAATTCGAAATGTTCGCCATCTCAGGGAACGAATAGAGAATTGCGTGGCGTCTGTTCCCCCAGACATGCTCGCCAGGACATGGGAAGAGGTAGAATACCGTTTCGACGTGTGCCGTGCCACTCACGGAGCTCACATTGAACTTCACTAAGTTGTTAAAAAATCTTGAAAATGTAAGCTTTCTAATCATGTATAAAACATGTATGTACGTTTTTTACTTTATTAAAATATTTTGTCTTAAAACCCCGGAGTTCTTTTATAGACACCCTGTATATGAAAATATTAATTGCCTTACCATCAACGGAATAAGCGCATTCAAGGGAATTAACTCCAATCATACGAGGGATTCTAGTGAAATTACCTTTTTTTAGTTGCTCAAAAGGAAATTCTGTGATCAATGGATTTTTGTTAGACCTAGGTTCTAATGCAGGAGCATACAATATACCGAGAGTTGTACCTACACCATATGCGATCTAAAATAAATTGATATACCCTAGCAGTGACTTGGGAGAATAATTACAAGGGCAGTTCAAATATAAAAAAGACTTTTCACCAATAGCATGATTTTTCTACAAAAATTCTACACGTATTTACGAAAGAATTTGAAGATTTTTAATACGAGTTGTATAAAAGTAATTCTCCCTTTTCTAAACTACTAGTTCCTCCTTTAGTAGCTCAAACACATGATAGCGGATAAGCCTGAGCTACAGAACAGATTGTTCAAGAATTTCTAAATGAAAGTTTGTGAATTTATTATGTTAATGCAGTGATATGTGGCTTGGTTTTATTTTAAAGTAGCAACACCGTGGATTGGAATTTCACGTCGTTTTGTTCTTTATGCTGCCTTCAGTTCTTTAAAGAATTCGCAGTAGTAGCTCGCATTATAGCTTCTTCATTTAAAAAAATCAAAAAGTGATATGCCTTTGGAATCTCTAAAAACCGGCGACTAAAACTTTACCCACTGGTAGTTAATTTTTAGCTTTCACTGAACAATCTTCAGTTCGCAATCGCTAGTCCATATTAGAACGCTTTTATGCAAAAGTGTAGGGATATGACATGTTAAAATATACAAAGGGTACTAGGAAAGTTTTGCAAAATGAGGCAACAATGAACCGTAGGAAGCTGCTTGTTGCTGCATGTTGAGACATGTTCATACGTCCATAGTAGCCGCCGCGCCTTGTCGATGGGCTCTGTTATTCACTAGCAGTGAGAGTGTAAAGTGCTTGCGATGGCAACATGGTCACGAAATGAGATAATCCCGATTTGTAAAGAAGAAAATGATAGCTGTATTTTTTAAATCGAGTGGAATTGTGGAACGCGTCGTTTTGGACACACAGAAAACAGTCACAACTAAGTGGTATACTGAACAGTACCTGCCAGAAGTCATTGGATCTATGAAGAACCTGCGGCCAAAGTCAAGAATGGACACCTGGTTCCTCCATCACGATAATGATCCAGCTCACTGCGCCAAAGCCTGCACCGAATATTTGACCACGATATGATTAAAACTCCTTGAGCACATTCCCTACAGTCCAGATCTTGCACCCTGCGACTTAGTACTGTTCCTGCATGTGAAAATGAAGCTAAAAGGAGGCGGTTTTCCAGTAATGAGGACCTTCTGCGGGCTTGGGACAAGGAGTGTGCTTTACTCCCTAGTGAAACTTGACAGAACTGGTTTAAAGATTGGTTTCGGAGGATGGGCAGGTGTATTGAGTGTAGAGGAAATTACTTTGAAAAAATTAAATAAACAAAGCTGTATTACAAAACTTTCCTGGAACCCTTTGTATCAAATATCAAAAATCAAAAATCTTTGGTCGTTGCGCGCAATAGTTACTATCGTAGTAAGAAAAGTCCTCTTCATATTCGAACCGCCACACTACTATTAGAAATATTTTTGGAAACTGAATAATAAAGCCAAAACTTTCAAAATGAATTTGATTAAAATATTTGCAATCTGATATGCCTGTTGTCTACAAGTAGTCATTAACTTTAATGTTCAGCTGGTAATAATAAAAAATCGACAATTGTATTTGTTGACAATAAAATATTTCCTAGATATTAAATTATAATTAAATAATGACGTAAATAAAAAGAAAAAAATTCAATCGGAGGACAACTTGTTTGGAACAAACAAAAAGCTACTATTAAGGTTTGTCATGTTATCATATTATACATATTTACATCTCCAGCCGTGCTTAGAGTTGCAGCTCTCAATGTTTCTACATCCGCTTTTCTCAAAGTTTCTAAAATTAGGGACGAATTTATTGTTTGTACCCCCAACCTAGTACTGAGAACATATGCTCCAAGTCTATGAAATCTTCCAATGGCATATATGCCCAAACTCGTTGAACTCTCTTGAATGATTCCATGGATTTTGCCTGAAAAAGAATTATAAAAACGTAACCGGTAGACCTGATCAAGATACGTTTGGTAAATAAATAAAAAATGTTTTGTCGGAAATTTTAAATGCAAATTATTGAACAATCAATATACAGCGTGTTTCAAAAAGAATATACATATTACAGAGTATTATTTTGTCCAAACTATGGATCGCTGCGCCTCGGCTCGGCTATTGGAGAAACGAATACATAGTCTAGTTTAGCTAGATGTCAGTTGTCTTCTGTTTTTCTTGGTAACCGTCATATGTTCAAAATGGCTACTCCGTAGATGAAATCATTTTGTTTTCTCGAGTTTGCGAAGTACAATTCCGTGATTACAGTGTAAAGATGTTTCAGGTTGAGCTACCAAATTGATCCTCCGAATGGGTGAAACATTCGCAGATGGTATCGACAGTTTGTAGGTACAGGATGCGTATGTAAAGGAAAGAGTCCTGGCTGCCCTCGTATTTCTGAAGAGAATGTTACACGAATTCAAACTGCTTTCCAACGTAAACCTTCAAAATCAACTCGTCGTGTAAGTCGGGAGTTACAACCGCCTACAACAACAATTTGGCGTGTTTTGAGACATCGGTTGGTTATGAAGCCGTACAAGTTACAGTTGTTACAAGCTATGCGTCCTGATGACAAACGGAAACGTGTGGCATTTTGTAACGAGATTCATGATGCTATTGACAATGATAACACTTTCGCACAACGCATCGTGTTCAGTGATGAAGCGACTTTCCATGTTAGTAGTCTGATAAACAAACACAATGTTCGGCTTTGGGGTCTACAGAACCCACATGCATCCATTGAACATGTACGAGATTCGCCTAAAATCAAAGCGTTTTGTGCGATATCACGATCATCTGTTTACGGCTCATTCTTCTTTTATAGAAACATGGTTAACGGTCAGCAGTATCTCGCTATGCTACAAAACTAGTTATTTCCGAGGCTGCACGAAGACAACTTCGTTTTTCGACAAGACTTTTTTATCAAGACGGGGCACCTCCTCACTGGAGTCGCCAAGTGCGTGAATATTTGAATGAAACTCTACCGAACCGTTGGATTGGTCGTCAAGGAGCTGGCGACTTAGCATGTCTCAGCTGGGCTCCACGGTCACCGCATTTGACACCCTGTGACTTCTTCGTGTGAGGTTTCGTTAAAGACAACGTATACGTACCACCACTCCCACAGAACCTGGAGGAGTTAAAGAACCGGATCCGTACTGCCATGTCGCTGATGGAGAACATTTTGAACATCTGTAATCTGAACTTGATAGTATAGAATCTTTGTGAAAGAAATATGCCAGATTATTCGTGATTTATTTCCTCAAGTTATCAATAAAAAATTGTTCTTTGACTATATGGTAAAAAATCACTTAGATCCAGTAGATATCCACTTTGTTGAATGTAGACGTGACAAGAAAATCATTCAAACTATTATTTAATATTTTGTCAAAATAATGATATACATGTAATTACCTAAACAAATATTCTGAATGGAAAATACACGAAAGAAGTTTCAGAGATGCGGAGGCAATGAATGATAAGGCCAGTCGACTTTTAAAAAGCTAGCGTATATCTAATAATTATTTTATTATTTCTTTATATCAAACGTTTTAATATTTGTGTATTTGCAAAATATTTCTTTTAATATTACTATTCCTTAGACTATTATTTTATTTAATAGAATATACTTTCACTGCTGGTGTTATTGATAATCTTCCAGATTTTGCCATCTAATCAATGTTCATCAGTGAAACGTTGATCGCAACTTCAACCATAAGGTGAAACTCAAAAGATTACCACGCTACCAATAAAATACTTTAAAATTCCCAGGTTAATATGTTACATTATTGTAATTCCCCTCAATTCGTTAGGTCGCGTAAAACATATTTTTAAGAATATTCTATTAAGTGACGATTCTAACTAATAATTCAATTATCTATGTCAATAAATCTTATAAAAGCGTATGTAAAAATTACTTTAACATTATACCTTTTAATTGAGGAAGCATGCCGAAATAAGAACCGGATACAGCTCCGGCACTTTGACCCATTAATGTAATTTTATTTGGATCACCACCAAATGCCGCGATATTTTCATAAATCCAATTGATTGCCAATATTTGATCTTTAAAACCAAAATTTCCAGGAATTACGTCATCTTCCGTGCTTACAAAACCTGCATTTAATCAAATAAACTGTGGTAATTACCACCGCTCCCGCATAATCTTACTCACCAAAAACACCCATTCTATAATGCACACCCACAAAAATAACTTCCTCATTCATAAAGAAATCTGCACCGTCAAGGGTATAATTTCCAGCAATAAATATGAAGGCACCTCCATGTATCCAGATTATAACTGGTAAAGACTTTTCCAAAGACTAATGGATAACATTTTTATAGTAGCGTGCATTTATTTGTTTCTATTTATTTAACTTACCGGCGTGTATATGTTAAGATATAAACAATCTTCGCTTCCTCCCGGAAAGTAAAACTGAATACAAGTGTTTGCTGGTTTTGTAGCATCTAGAATCCCAGACCATTTCTCGGCTGGTTCAGGTGGCTTAGAAATATAAAAAGGTTTATGCTAGCACAAGCACATATATTTATACATTAACGTTCAAAAGGTGTAACAAACAAGGACTAAAGATCGAGTAGTAGATAAATGATAGTATATATATATGTGCATATATCAACATAAAAGACACAATTTAGATCTATTGGAAGTATGCTTTCATTAAATTGTGTCTAAAAGAAATATGAAATTAAGGTAAAAAATTGAACATTAGCATTATATGGGAAATTTCATGTTTCAGCGGAAACCGCCTTAAGCAAAAAGTGGATGATATTTTTTCTGAAGCTCTTTGAAAGCTAAAAAACATGTTTAAATTTTGGGCACCGTGTACTATATTTTTGAAATATGTATTATACGTTCAACTATCTGCCCATACAAAGAGATCTTTTCAATATTCAATATAATTACTACTAGTGAATATAGACGAATCGCAAAATTTCAGCTGTGGCTGAAGCATGGAGTTCCAAATTATTAAGAGAAAGTATGCTGTAACTACTTGAAATGTGGAGATATAAGTAAAGGATGTTTCAAATTTCGCGGTTTTTTTAAAGATTAAATAAAACACATAATTTGCATTCACTTTCAAAAACTTTTTATTTGTAATTGAAGTATCAGTTATGACACTTATATGCGAAAAATAATATCTGCCAAATGGCCTCCTCTTGAACCTCCACAGACGTCAACTCTTTTGTTAAAATTTTCAATGACATTTTGACATAATTGAAGCTCTATCTCACTAATGACAAGAATAATTTCGTCTTTCAAAGAAGGAATTGATTGTGTATTATTTTTATAAACCTGACTTTTCACATAAGCCCAAAGAAAATAGTCTAACAGTGTCAAATCACATGATCTTGGTGGCCAATTAACATCATCGTTTCTTGAGATTACACGTCCAGGAAATTTTTCTCTCAATAAATCAATTGATTCGTGTGCAAAGTAAGGTGTAGCGCTATACTGTTGAAACCATATAGATCAATATTCATTAATTCAGGCCACACAAATTAGGTTATCATCCGACGATATCGATCACCATTAACAGTTACAGCTTCACCAGAAGCATTTTCAAAGAAGTAAGGTCCAATTACACCACCTGACCATAATGCACACCAAACAGTAACTCGTTTAGGATGCATAGGTTTCTTACGAATAATTCGTGGATTTTCCTCACCACAGATACGACAATTTTGTTTATTAACATAGCCATCAAGTTCGAAATATGCTTCATCGGAAAACATTATCTTTTTAGAAAAATCAGCTAGTTTTGAGTGATCTAATGGCTTCAGTTCCTGTGTTATTTGAACCTTATATGCCTTCAGAGCTAAATCCCTGTGTAAAATACGCCATATTGTTGATTCACTAAATCCAAGTTGTTGTGACCGTCGTCTAATGGACATTTCAGAATCTTCAGCAACACTTTCACGAACCAAACCAATATTTTCTTGTGAGCGACCACTAGGACTGTATTTTTCACTTTTTTGATCTTCCACGGAACCGATCTCTTGAAATTTTTTAATAATTCGACCAATAGTGCTTTCAGATGGACGATTATGTAAACTATAAAATTTACGTAATTTTCTAAAAACTCTTTTCACAGAACGCTGATTTTTATAAAATAATTCAACGATTTGAACGCGTTGTTGTACCGTGTACGAAGCCATTTTTATAAATGTCATACATCACCCTTTTAAATGCCAACATACCCAAACAAACTCAGTGCGCCATCCATATTTTATTCATTCTTAAAAAAAAAACGAGCAATTTGAAACACTCTTTATATACGAGATATAACAATTTAATTTCTGAAAAGCACTTTAAAATATACATACGAAAAACAGTACATTACAAGGATGATTTGTCAGGGAGTGAAAATTTTCAAGAACAACTAGACTGGTGTGAAAAGACGCGATGAAACTTTTCAATATAATCTATGAAAATGATCATCTTCGATCACAAAAAATCGGTGGGGAGGGCTGCCATAATGGGTTCACTACCGAGACAGCCGTTTGGATTCAAAAACATAGTGGTGAAGAAAGGTTTCAACACCTGTAACTTTTCGCAAAAATTAGCTTGGTGTTCTTCAAACAATCGTTCTATGTTAGCGTTATTTCTCACGGCATCCCCCCTAGTAGCAACTTAGACAAGCCCAATTCAACGCAAAAATGTGATGTACGCGTTCAGTCAATATGTTCACGATGTCTAAACAGCAGCATTAATTCCTTTGAATCATTTCCGGAGTTATTGCATTTTTGGGCAGTTCTGGTTACACGGTTACATTTTACAGGTTTCATCCATGGTCATACCAGTACATTTAAATTGAGCCCAATGACATGTTGTTACTTTAAAAGAAGCATCGTCACTCAAAGTTTGTTGCAAATCAGTCAACATTCCGTTGTATGTGTGTTTAATGCTCAAAAATAGATATTGGATTGCATCGTGAATCGATTTTTTCATTTATAGACTTTGTTCTGTTCACACTGCTGTAACTTTCTAGTCAAATGTCAGAGAATAACCAAATTTCTCTCATCACCAAGAAAAAGTAGAATTAGAGTATAATGCAAAATCCGAAACATGCTAGTAGTGGAATCTTTCTCTTCACAAAATTATCCTGGTAGAAACTAGTTCAAAATACTCCACTAACAATACCGGAAAATTTTGACCCTTTCAACGAAGTTCTTTTTAATTTCGAAAATAGCCATAACCACAGCGACGTGAACAGACAGGATGATCTAAATTAGTAATCAGTATCAATAATTTCTTTATTAGAAAATCTTTCTTATTTGCGGATTTTTGATCTAGCCTATTATTATGATCCACTTGTCGGGCTATAAAACATTGTCGACCAACCATTTATCTCTATTCATTAGAACGTTGGTGGGCTATTTGAGAAAAGATCCATCGCAATATCAAACGGATGGTACTTTTGTCTATCCGCCCAGTTCTCAGACGGAAAGTCGACAGAAATACTCCAAACGAATTCAGAGATCGCCTTAGAAATCTCAAAATAATCTAACATGATTATTTAGAAAGTAATTACATTAGAAGAAATGAAAATAAAGACAAGAGACACGGGAAGATAGAGGAAATGGGTACAGAAAATAACAGAACCAGTAATTTAATCAGCATCTGAAGGTATAAAGATATGACAAGAAGAAGAAAAATAGGAAAGTCGCTTAATTTTCGTTAATTAAAACCATTAAATAAGTATTACTGATTACGGTGCCTATGTTCAACACATAGCTTATTATATATATATATATATATATTATTTTATCTATTCGATTAATCGATTGTTAACTGACTAGTACATTACGCACATAATTTATGGGCGTGTCTACGTTTCGACGAGACTAGAATCTTCTTAACTCTACTAATTACAATTACTTACTGCAAATCTTAAATTTCCCAACGGAGGTTTTGCATATGGTATGCCTTGAAAAGAATAATATGGTTTGTCTTCATCTACAGTTTTTCGTACTTTGCCTTCTAACTTCTCCCCACTTTGTAACGTTACACGAACTTGATTACACTGCAAAAAAGAAACTACCTTTGAAAGCATAAAGACTAATATTTGTAATCTATTTGTGTAATACAAATAGATTATAATAGATTAAATATGAGAGTTGTTAAAATTTAACCAGTGAGGATAGTCGTACATATCCTCACTGCACTTACACATGAATTCACTCATTACACTTGTAACAGTTCTCCGTTTGCATTCATTTAGAGCAGGTATGGGCAACCTTTGCCATGTGGGCCAAACTTTAATGTGCAAATACGTTCTGCGGGCCGCGTTTAAAAGCAGTGCATTTTAAAGTAGTGTTCATAATTTTTAGCGATGGATGTCAGACATGAAATAATACGACAATGTCTGATATCTATCGCTAAAAATTATGAACACTACTTTAAAATGTCAAAGATTGTCCATACCTGATTTAGAGTATTTGGACGCTCATTTCTCGGTACAATTTGAACAGTTCACATTTCGACTAATTTTTTTTTCGATCTGCACTGCAGAACACACTTTTTTGATAAATTTGGCTGTTTGGCCTAAGAAGTTTTTCTTCGTATAATGTTGTTAACTGGCACATATAACCTGATATGTGTTTGCTTTTACAACTCATTTTTGTAAAAGCGTCAAATGTTCTTTTTTCACAAATATGCGATACTATGAAAAGAATTTATTGGTTCTAAAATTGGTTAAAATATTTAGCAAATTCTCTTGTATTTGTAAATAATAACAGTTTTCATATTGCTATTGGAGGTTTTTAGAGTTTTTTAACTTTGTTAAATTTAAATAAATAGGCTTTATTATAGCTGGATGTACACATTTGATGATATCCAATATTCACGGGGTGTACTAAACACTATTGTGACTGACTATGGTACCTTAGTTCATAATAATCATATCTTAAACAAAGCAAGGGATTATTTGTTAGAAATATTTAGGGCAAAACAAAGTCATAATTTTTGAAAAAAAAACCAATACGTACCAATCTAAACTAAAAATAATATCATTCGAAATGATTTAATACGAATATGTTCCAATCCGTTTCTGTATTCCAAGGTAAACGAAGTAAACACCTCGTTGTTATTCTAGGCACGTTCTACATATTATTTAAGTGTTAAACCAGTGTTTTAGTATGTCACGAATAATGAACACTTAACACTTAATCAATTATTTATGTTGCATTTATCAATTTTTCTGTAAATATGACGTACAATAGATTTATATTAGCTAATTTATGCTGTAAATTTAATTATATATAAGGAAAAATAAGACTGCGGTTTTAAATTACGTTCATTTTTCAAGATAATCCCCAGCCACTTCGATACATTAGAACTAACAATGATCCAAAGCGTCTATATGCTTTCGTAAAATTCAGAACTCTTAAATTCGATAGAATAGATATCCGCAGTAATTTTAACATTGTTGTCTGTTTTTTTTTAAGCGTGGAAAATGATGGTAATCCAATAGTGTTAAATCTGACAAATAAAATGGGTACGGTAAGAAATCGAAGCCTAATTCATTAATTTTTGCCGTAGCAACAACACTTGTGTGGAGCAGTGCATTGACTTGGTAAAAAAATTATTTTCTCTTGGCAGGACAGTTTTTATTACCTTTATGTTTTAATTTATGAAAAAGATTCGTCCAATATGCGCTTGTGATTTGTTTGGCCACTTAAAAAGTAATCAATAATCAATCAATATCTTTTGCATGCCAGAAAGCGAAAGCCATTACTTTTGCTGCAGATGGAACAGTCATCGCATTATTGTTTCATTTCGGGCGTATATTGAGGGAAACCTAAGTGTCATATGTAAAAATAATGTTTTTTTAAAAATACTTCAAACACGAAAACACGAAAAATTTATATTCACTTCTTCATTGTCAACTCTATTCAAAATGTATATTTCGCGTTTTTTTTAGACGTTTACAGTCCCTCCTATCTCAGACGTTTCTAAATTATACAGCATATTATAGTGGCAGATTTCGGACGTCCAACACGTGATGCATCTTTAACGGTTGTACGATCATTATTAAATTCACGATTTTTCTGAAGATAGACTATCCTTCATCTCATTATGAGCATTCGTTGCTGATAAACTTAAGTATTTTATGATACGAATTTCAGTACTATCCATCTCGTCAAAAGCTCGGAGACGCTCTTTGCTGAAATTGACAGTTAACGCTATGAATAACATAGCTTCCCCGCGCACCACAATATCAGTTCAAAATTGTACCATTTCCCCTTCATTACACGAATTTTTCAGTCCATTCTCGAATCTATACTTTATACAACATGGGAAGTCTTAAAACCCATTTGTTTACGATTAATTTAGAAAGTTCGTTATTTACGTGCAAGGACGTATTAATAAATAGCCCACTGAAAAGCAATATAATGTGAAATTCGGAATAGTTTATTATTGGATATAATTTCCTCTTAATTTAATACATTTATTACAACGAATCTGCAACGCTTCGAGCTCTTCCAATAAAAAAAAAATATCTGCAAATCTGACTTTCTTTATTTAAAGGAGAAAGTAATAATAAGGAGTCCGATCAAGTAAGTAAGAGGAGGTGTTCAAGTAAATAGAACCCCAGCTCACAAATTTTGTTCAGAGAGATGTGCGATTCGCGTGGAAGGAAATTGGTCTCCAAAATCAAAACACCTTTCGACAATTTCCGCGTTTATATTCCTTAGAAATGTCGAATAATTTCTTCTAAAAACCAACCATGATTACTTTATGGCAATCCCAAAATCCGAAATAAAAACTCTTTCAGTAGATTTTAAGCACAGAACTTCTTATGAATTAGAAAGTCAGAATGTCTCCATTCCATCAATTGTTACTTCATTTCTAGATCGTGAAAATATGTACACCTATTTGATATCCTATTTGATATATGGCTTAAGAAATAAGCATCTTTTTCCAACTAAGCACAAATTGAGCAGCATACTTTTAAACTTGCTCGCCTTTGATTAACATTCATATATTTGAGAATTCATTTTGTAGAAATTTCTTCATAACCAAATCGATGCGAAGTATGTAATGGACGCATTTTTACATATCTAACTATTCAGAGCTCAGATGTTCCTCTTAGTCCATATTAACGATAAGATAATACTGTTCATCATCAATAGAAAATTTACCTCTTTAAAAGCATACTACTAAATAGTCATGTAATAGGGGCAGTAGTCACCATGAACATTACGTATATCTTCGTAAATCCAATTAGCTTTTAATTCCTTCTAATATTTCAATTTTTCCGTTTTTACAATTTTTACATTCCTTTTTTAACATTATGTTGATGACTTTTTAACGTAAAACCCCACAATGAAATTTCTAACAAGTAAGAAGTTACTGATCGTTGTCACAGTGTCTCAACGTTTTATTTGTGTAAGGAACTGACCAAGGTCAATTAGTATCAATACTCTCTCGCATAATGTATATTCTATCCTTTGTGGGAGCTTGTAGGAATAAAAAACACTTGCTTACATTTTCTCTAACTTTTGTATTATATTTTACCTTCAATAGAATGGATTATTTATTGTAAAATGCACATAAAACACACATGTAGCATATAGTTGATATTTCACAGAAGTGCAGTAGAGGAAATTCCAATTTACACAAACAACAACCTAGTTACGTAGTTAAAAAACAATGAACTGCTAATTTCGTATTCAAAAAATTGTTTTGTCTTTGGATTTTGAGGAAAAATCGTTTGTACATTGCGGTTTTATACGTCTCCAGACTTATCTGATGGTGTTTGTTAACGGTTTAATTGTTATAACAATTGAAGTCTTTGTGTAATTTGACTTCAGTATAATACGAGGAACTTTCATTAAAGAGTATAACTATCAAAACTTTGTTTATTAATCTTAAATAACAGTACTTTTACAGCATTCTACAGTGTTCAAAACAATTAACTAATATTCTATTCTGGGTATCCCCTCTCAAAGTCGAACTTAGGTAATTAACAGTATATTAAATTATTAGACCCTTTGTCATTATTTCTATATTAAAACAATAAATAAATATTAAATAATAAGGGCTTTAAATAATTTTTTATTAAAAACAAAAGCAAGGAAAAAGTATTGCAGTAAATATTCAAATAATCCCCCGCTTTATGCTTAATAATATCCCAGTCAGTTGTAAAAACTGTTTATAACGTTAGCCAATGTTCTGTCAGTAATTACCGCGCAATCAGCAACTACCGCTTCTTTCAAAGAATTAAATTTTACTCTTAAGTTGTCCTCACAGGAAGAAGTCGCGTGGTGTCAAATTAGGAGACCTTGCTGGCCATCTATAGCATCGCCTCTACCAATTCAATGATTTAGAAATGCATCATTTAACAAATTTTTAACATCTAAACCTAAGTGTGCGGAACAGACATCATATTAAAACCAGATCTCCAGATCTTCTCTTGTGACTTCTTTCAATGCAGATCCTACTTAAAATTTCTAAATATGTCTCTGCATTTAAGTTCCCTTCAATGTCGAATGGTCCAATAATATTATTATTAAAAATTCCACCCAGATATATATAATTTTTTGAGCATATCGAGTTCTGTCGACATATTAACTTAAAGATTTTCTTAAGTCCAATATCGTATATTCTGAATATTTGGTTCACACACTCCTACGTTCTTCATCAATAGCACAAATTTCTTGATGACATTGTGATTTATATGAGTGATATTTGTACTTTTATAATATTCTAACTTCAAGAGAAATTTGCCTCAAATCGTGTGTTGGATCCCCATTTATCATTGCCAAAACACAATCTTCTATGCCGTAAAAGTTGTGTATTTCCTGTGATATGCTTACTAATTAAAACATCTTATTGCTCACCACCCCTACGTCCTAATCTATAGAAATATTTGCGTATTTTTGAAAATTTTCCACATATTTTTGAATAAAGCTTACAGATGATATACAAAGAGATCTCAATGTCGTCGCCAACTAAAGCCAATTATAAAAGGTTTTCACCATAAAAACACTTTGTTCGTTGATATAATTATTCATTGTTTCGCAAATAAACCTCAGCTGAAGCCTTAACCTCGATTTTTTACTCAATAATAAGCACACAATAACGCAGAAATTTACGCAAACTAAATGCAAGCCGTAGCGCGTGAAAAGTTTCACAAGATAGAAAAGGTAGTGCGTCCATTTCTCCATTTTCTGATTCCCACATAACAGGCACTACTTATTTCTCTTTGTGTAGTCAAGGACTGTATGCCATGTCTTTTCAAGACGCTGTGACATTCTCTATGCATCAAGACATAATATCAGAAGAAGTTGCAGTTGATGTAGAGTATTTTCACTAAATTTGGATGACTAAAGCCAGAAATTCGAAGTTTTCAGAGAGAGTAAATTTATTTAAACAAAAAGCTTAGAATCAAAAAACACGTCAAGATAAGTAACGCTTTCTGAACTAGTCCGAGGGTGATTATCTACGGAATAGGGGAACGGGTTCGACTTGTGTGTACAGGTTACCGTTATATATCTATATTAAGCTTTAATATATTATCAGTATATCAATTAGAGATTATTTTAATATTTTTTGAAGGAAATGCTCATCATCCAATAGAATTTCAGAATAGAATCCTCAAATTATCTGCATACGTCAAGACAGAGCAAGTCAGATATTGAAGCAGATCGTTCATATATGTAGATGATAAAAAAAGTAGATCTAAAAATGATCCTCGAGATACACCAGTTAGAAGATTAAAACCATTATAAACCCTCACAGATAAATATGAAATCAGCAGGTCAATAAAGGATGGACTTGGACCAAACGTAGTTAGTTTTTTTAGCACAATTTCATAATCAAATTTATAAAATGAATTTGAGAAATCGGTATAAACTAAATCAACCTGATCTTGATCGTTCAATTGTTATTGGAATTATGGATTTCACCGAAAGATGACAATAAGTTATCGAAGGAAATAGGCTGTCTATAATTGATTCGTATAAATAATCTATGAAAACTAGGTGAAAAACACGTTATTACTTTACTTTTCCGACAACCTAAAAGCAACGAACACCAAGCGTTGTGGTTTAAACTGATTACGTTTTCCTGTTATTACTAGTCATCTAAATTCCACTTTAATTATCACTAATACATTTCGTGGTTTTTATTTGATTTTATTCTTAGATAATTTTATATGAACACATGCTTCTAGTGATATTTATTGTGTTACTCTATCTGAGTTTTACTTATTCTTCTTGATTATTTTAAGTTTTGTAAAAATTTAAATATTTTGAAAAAAGACAAATATGGTATATACATACGTACATATGTATGTCTGCTCGCCACCTGAAACATTCTTTTACATTAAATTTGTCATCGTTTCAGTATGTTTTAAATATTCAACAGATAAGAACCACGATACTTATTACTTATAAATTTTTTACATAGACTTCCTGTATACATGCAAAATATTGTTCAGCATACGTTAATTATAAGTATAGATAATGTTATCTTAACAAAATAAGGCATCCGAATTCTCCGCCTCTTGACATTTTAAATTTAAATGTTTGTTTTTAATTTTTAAAATTATTTAAAAAATTTTTCATTCGATACGAAATTTTATACAATTTATGAGTAAACGTTTATATGTATGTTATTGACTGCCAAAAAAGAATTATTAGTATTCACTCTTTGTTATGCTACGTGGCAAAAGAAACGAATCGCCCAGTAAAAGAATATATTTTTAAACCGATTTTATACAAATGTTTACTGTATCGAGAATAACAAATGATTAAATTTTCATTGAAAAATTAGCACACTTTATAGAGAAAATTTAATAAAGAATTCTCGCTCCATATAAACGTATACATTGCCTTATTCACCCGGACATGCTTCTAATACGTAACTATCCATTTAAATGGTCAAAGGTACATTTACAAAGTTCTGGAACTATTCGTTTTACCACGTCTCCAAGAGCTAAATAATTGACTACCTCGAAAAAGGTAAATCGATCAACAGTGATTATTATATTGACTTACTGGTGCTTTTGAAGGAGGAAATCGCAAAAAAACGACCGCACATGCAGAGAAAAAGAATCCTTTTTCACCAAGACAATGCACCCTGCCACAAGTCGATGAAAACAATGGCAAAATTGAACTAATTGGGTTTTGATCTCAAATGAGGAGGTCATCGCTGAAACTGAAGCTTATTTTGAAGCGAAAGATAAATTTTTTTATAAACATGGTATTGAAAAATTGGAAAAGCGTTCTCAAAAAAAATGTTGTTTTCATTGTTGCACTTATTGATCCATGTGTTACATTGAGATTCCTGCAAAAGTCCAACATAAATATTCTCAATTGGCCTGCCAGTCGCCAAACCTATCACTCATAGAACTTGTCTGGGATATTATAAGTCAAAAGGTTGGCAAACCTCCAATGAATTTACAACAGCTACATAATGCCATACGAGCTGTTTGGAATGAGCTTCCACAAAAGCCAATAAAACATTTTATTAGAAGCATGCCCGGGCGAATAGCAAAATTATTATTATTAAATTTTCTCTATAAAGGGTACGAATTTTTCAATGAAAATGTAATCAGTTATCGTCCGTACAGAATTTGGCTTAAAAATACATACTTTTTCTAGGAGATTTGTTTTTTTTATCATATAGTATATCATGAATGTTTGACACTCAGGTGTACACAAATATTTATTTATTAAATTAGAATTATCTTAGCATTATAGGAGTAAAAACTGTATTATAATTGTGTACATATATTACAGTATTATGTAAATTATAGAATAAAGTGGTTAGAGGCGATGTAACAGGGTATTATAGTAGCAAACCCAATTTTTGTAAAAAACAAAAAGGAATTGTTACCTCTTCTAATAAGGAGTAAACAAACAATCTCACATCGGTGCATTTGCAATAGCAGATTTTAAATTTATTCGTGTTTTATTCGATTTACACCTTAATGTAACTACGGACAATTTAATTCGTATAAATTTTAGACTACAATAAGCAGAACACTAGCCTTACTCAAGAAACAATTAAAAACAATTTGTAAATTTAAATATACTATTTTTAATAATGTACAAGAAACAATTAACCTAATTTGATACTTTTAGAAATTACGAAGACACAAAATTATTACTTCTGAAGATTGATCACATTTACTGCCAAACTCTTTCATATTAAAGCATTAATTCTACTAATAACTATATTATCTACAAGAAAATTTAGTTATTCGTTTGTGTTCTACATCCCTAACGATGTAAAGCATAAAATGATTGTCCAATTGGTAGTTTAGTTTTAAATTTTCTGATCTAGCAATAGACAATATTCGTGTGCCTGGAAATTTGAAATATTAACGTGTTTTTGAAAAGTCGTTGGTTTATTGATTTGTGACACGGTGCATTTTATACCGCTATGAAAGAGAACTTTCTTCATTTAATGAGAACTAAAAAGCAATTAACATTCCATTAAAAAAATAAAAGTCGTGCTCGGTGTGATATCGTGGAAAATAATACGCACCTTTGAATATTATTAGCATGTACTTGTTTTGATATGCTATAAATTTACTGGAATCGAATTTAAAATTTTTATTTAGTTTCGTCGTAATTTGCAGTCGTCACTTTGTGATCAATCTGTATACAGACTTGTTCATTCTAGAATTAGATATGCGCTGTCCACAAGTGGAAAGAGTGCAGTTAGGTTAAAGCGCGCGATCTCGATCAACTTTACTTTACGGTCATTTAAAATGATTTTGCCAACTTTTTTGGCAGTTTTCGTTTTCTCAGCCTCTTTTGTATTGCAAACAACTTCCCCTACTTTCTTTCACCACGTTTATTTCATACCAATCATTTATGGTTGATTTTCACGCCAAACGGCAAAACATTTCATCAAAATAGCCATGTTTGAAAATCTTTTTAAAAGCAGTTTTTAGAATTTTCTATTTCATTTTTTTAAATAACAAGAATATTTTATTAGTTCTCTGCCAAATGGCAAAACATTTCAAGAAAATAGCCATGTTTGAAACATCTTTCTAATTTTTAGAATTTTCTATTTCATTTATTTCAAGAAAATTTTATTCGTTTGTGTTCACGCCAAACGGCAAAACATTTCAAAATGATAGTCCATGTTGCATTTTATTAAAATTTTCTGATTCAAATAAAATGCATCAAATAATTTATACAATTTTTGAAAATGTAGGTTTTATTTATTGTCAATATTTTATACCGCTATGAACAGAAAAGTATTTCATTTAATGGAAGTTGTTTGCAATATAAAAGTGGGAGTGATATCGTGGAAAATAATACTGCCCTTGAGATATTATTAGCATGTACTTGTTTTGATATGCTTTAAATTTACTGCACTCTTTCCAATTTTGGACAGTTTCGCAATTTGCATCTCACTTTGTGATCAATCTGTATATGTATGTATATGCACTACCGGTCATATTTATTTGCCCACCCCAATTTTATGTGTTTCCTGAAATACGGATTATCTTTCGAAAAATCTGTATTATAATTATTCAACAATATTATTAGTGGAAGTAATTCGATATGAATTTCTACGAAAATCTTAAATTGTTTATGATATATCGTAAAGGTGTCATTAATTGGAAAAATACCATAAATATTATATAGGCTAATCCCTACACTATTAACAGTTTTACCTGCATTTCCGAAAGGTATTACCAATATTGTGTTATTGTACTAACTAATTATAATATTAGAATGTGTTATTCAAAAAGGAAAATAAATTTTATCTCAGTCATCGTTCATCTTTTGTTGCGAAAACAGTGAAATAGAGAGTTATTGTGAATATTTTAATGCAATGCCGAAGACGAAGGAATTATCTGTTGAAGTGCGTGCTATGATAATTGCTTATCATCGTACGGGTAAAAGTAATCGCGAAATTGCAAAAGAATTACGATTAAATCGCAGAACCATTATAACGTTAAAAAAATTTGAAGAAAGTGGTACATTTTCCAACAAAAGAAGATCTGGACGACGCAAAGCGACGACATCTGCAGATAACCGACATCTAATACGGATAAGTAGACGCGATCGATGAAAAAGAGCACCAGAAATTGCTGCTGAAACGAATAGAGCGCGTGCTAAACCAATTAGTGTGTCCACGGTACAGAGAAAGTTAAGGCAAGCGGGTTCATACGGAAGAATTGCTCTGCGAAAACCACTACTACGAAAGCAAAACAAGATAAAACGACTAAATTGGGCTAAAGAACATAAGAATTGGACGATTGATCAGTGGAATAATGTGTTGTGGACAGACGAATCGAAGTTGAAATTTTCGGTAGTGTAAGGCGAATATTCGTAAGAAGATCCGCAGGAGAAAGAGTACTGCCAGAATATATTGCGCCTACCGTAAAACATGGAGGAGGTTCAGTAATGATTTGGGGGTGTTTTGGTGGAAGATCTGTAGGCGATCTCGTTAAAATTGAGGGAATCCTAAGAAAAGAAGGCTACGAGGAAATTTTAGAAAATAACGCTGTTCCTTCAGGACTAAGGATTCTTGGCGAAAACTTTGTATTTCAATAAGACAACGATCCGAAACACACTTCCAGATTGTGTGGCGATTACTTGCGTCAACTAGAAGAGCAAGGGCAAATCTCTATAATGGTATGGCCAGCTCAAAGTCCTGATCTGAACCCAATAGAGCTTCTTTGGGAAGAATTGGACCGGAAGGTTCGAGAACGTGCTCTATCATCCACCACTGTACTGTGGGAACAACTTCATGAAGCCTGGGCACAAATTACAGAAGATACACTGCAAAAATTAATTGAAAGGATGCCGCGGTTATGTGCCGCAATTATCAAAAATAAAGGTGGGCACATTGATGAGAGCAAAATTTTAATAATAATTAATGATAAAGTTTTCATATAAGAAAAATGTAACTATTTTATGTTTATTTTACACTATTGTATTGGTACAATAAATAAATTTTCAGTACACATTTGATAGTTTAATAATTTTGGCTAAAACTAAGGGTGTTCAAATAAATATGACCGGTAGTGTACATACATACGTATGGAATATATAATTATTATATAAATATTCTTACTAGATTTTTTATGAGCTAAATATAGTTACATAGCTGTAGTTCGTATGTACAACTTTTAAAATATTTCCCAGAAAAGTACAGCATTTGAAATCTTAGGACCTGTTCAATTACGGTTAATTTTCAAAATATTACTTAACTATGTATAATATACCTCATATCCTTCAAGTAAAGTGCCACTAACAAACACGAAAAATAAAAGACAAGCATTCGCGCACATTTTTCCAACTTGGGGCAATATACGTAATTGCTGTATTATATATCTTTAGTAGGTTGAGGTCTGTGGTCACGTGAGAAAGAAACTACACTTTTGTAATATTCTCGGGATTTCTTCGAAGTACAAATGCGTAATTTTAAAATATGTATTCTAGATTCCATAAATAACGGTTCGTATTTTGTTGCGTCGTTTATGAAAAATGTATTACGAATTTGGTATTCCAGAATTTATTTTACTTTTCCACATTGACAAAGGATTTCATAACTATACGTGTTTTATTTTGTATATAGTGTTTATTTTGTAGATTGAACATATAAAATATACATAAATTTTCATATTTGTGCGGTATTAAACGTGAAAAAAGTTCAGCATTTTTTAAAGAATATAATTTTTTTAAATAATTTATTAATTTTTTTTAATGACTTTAAATGCAGTGAAATAGAAACTAAATAATAATATTAATAATATTTATTTAAATTGTCCAACAGAAATCCTAAAATATACGAGGGAGCGTTTTTATATTCGCGGAATGGGGGACAAAGGGTGGAAATAAAAAAAACAAATTATTTTTCTTTTTCAATATATTCACCTGCAAGACGGATACATTTTTCACATCTTTCAATTAATTTATTTATACCCTCATAAAAAAATGATTTCTCTTTATCTGCAAAATACGCCGAAACTGCCTCCTTGACTTCATCATCGGCAGTAAATTTTTTACCCCGCAGCTCTTTTTTCATTTTCGGAAACAGGTAATAATCACTCGGGGCCAGGTCTGGGCTGTAGGGTGGGTGATTCACAATTTCGAAGCCCACCTTATGCAGGGCAGCTAACGCAACACAGCTCTTGTGGACGGGCGCGTTGTCGTGCAAAAGCAGAACACCTTTTGTCAATTTTCCCCGTCTTTTCTCTTTAATGGCTTCTTTTAGTCGCTCTACTATTGAAGCGTAATATTCTCCGGTTATAGGAACACCTTTATCTTTATAATCAATCAACAATATTCCTTCCGAATCCCAAAATACCGTTGCCATGAGTTTCCCAGCTGATTGTAACACTTTAAATTTCTTGGGAGGTGCTGTGCCCTTTTTATGCCACTGCATGGAGTCTTGTTTGGACTCAGGTTCATAATGATGAACCCAGGTTTCGTCTCCAGTAACAATTCCATTCAATACACCATCCTTGTCTTCATTACAGAGGTCCAAAAATGCACGCGAACACTCTACGCGCTGTTGTTTTTGCGGCGGCGTGAGCATTCTCGGCACTCATCTTGCGCTGACCTTAGACATGCCGAGATGATCGTGTAGGATTTTAAAAATTGTTGTATCGGATACTCCAACCATTTCTGCGAGTTGTTTCTTCTTTACTCGAGCATCTTCGAGTACAATTTGTTCAACTTTTTGGATAAGTGCTGGCGTGGTCACCTCAATGCTCCTGCCCGGCCTCGGGTCGTCTTCAAGGGATTCCCTTCCTTGTTTAAATAAACTATGCCACTTGTACACCATGGTTTTCCTGGACAAGAGTCGCCGTAAACCAATGACATCTCATTCATTATGGTCGCGACTGATTTTCCTTGCTTGGTAAGGAACTTTATAACGGCACGATATTCGATTTTTTCCATATTTCACTTTTCACTCCTGATTATGTTACTTGGTTGACGATAGCTCAAAGACTAACTGTCTAATAACAATGAAACTTCGTATTTATACCAATCATGAGTCGCTGCACAGGCCACGGCCCCAATGCGCCTACTCACCCCTCTACAACCCGCTCATTCCGCAAATATAAAAACGCTCCCTCGTACAAGCATTATACAAAAGTTATGTAACAGAAATACGAGAATATAGAACATATACACCTACACAAACATTGCGTAATACAGCAGCTAATAATAGAAAAAATTAAAGGAAAAAAATTTAAATTTTTAATTAAATGTACTAAAGGTACCGCTAAATATAAATTGGTTCTAAATGATCCCGAGCGACAACAAAGCAGGGGAACCAATCTTGTTCTTTATTAATTTTATAAAAAGTTGCCACTGAGAGTTTGTCTTTTTCTAGTCAATGAATCATATCCATATTATTTCCTAATAGTATGGCATAATCCAAGCCACGAGCAGGATAAATTGCATCAATCTTAAACGATAAGAGTTTTCCGTTCGCTCTCTTTCATTAATTTGAATATTATATATGGAATACCATATTACAACATCATATTCCAACTTACTAATCACTAGCATATAGAAAAGAGCTTTAAGCGAAGCTATGTTGTTGAAATCCTTACAAGTCCAAATAATAAACCCCATCGTTCGAAATGCAGAATTGACAACAGTGGAGACGTGATCCGAAAAGCTAAGCTTTTCATTAAAAACGACACCAAAGTCTTTTATATCTCAATTTCGAAGTTATTCAATTGGTAACTGACATTATTTCTTGTTATTTTTCTCATGAGTAATACAAAACAACATTTCTCTGTATGTAGAGTTTATTTATTAAATATCAATTGCTAATCGCTTCCAGATTCGTTTGAATGACACACATACCTTACCTATTATCAACTGTGTGCTAAATTTTTAAATTAAGAGCATAGGCCAGTGCAAAGCAGTCGATGGAAGTTATTAAACTATTAATAAAAATATTGAACAAGCATGGTCCAAGATTTAATTCCTGCGTGTCATCGTAGTAGACATAGTTTGGTCTGTTCTGAAGGTAGGTGTGCATGAATGCCAATAAAGATTAAGTAAATCCAAACGAGCTCATCTTCATCACAAGGGTAAGCATTCATGAACTAATTAAAACTAACTTTTGCCTATGTAATAAAATTTGAATAAAATGATCATACTGGGAAAGCAAACTCAAGTGAAGTGTGGTGGTATCATAAAGGTTCCTAGTTCAATTTCAAATGTCTGGCTAAATAATTTTATAGCAAATTATTTTCACACTGTTCTTGACATTTGACAGATGAGAAATTTACAAATGTACTTACAATAGCCAGAAAATTAGTCAAAATACGAGGGAAGACAAAATTAAATAAAAAACGAACTAAATAATTTAACCAAAAATACGTAAATAAAAACAGCGTATCGGTAATACTCAGAAATTCTTATGGACAACTTACAAAAACTAAAAAAGATGAAACTAGGGACCTTTATGATACCACCACACTTCACTTGAGCTTGCTCACCCAGTATTACTCTCAGAGAAATATCATAAATGTAACGAACAACTTAAATGTTTTCTTAAAAAAGGCACCAGACGACTAGAGGTAGCTCTAAACATGAATTTATGCAAACATGAATTTATGCGAATATAAATTTGATTTAATTTATAAGATTTACTTATTGAAAAAAAAGGAGATAAAAATGCGTTAAATAGGATATGCAGTTTTCATAAACAAAGACGTGATTGACCGCAATTTTATCGTGTTCATGAAAGTTTCTTTCTTTTATCTACTATTCTGTTTAAAGAATAAATTCTGGTCACGGTTAGGTTTAGATGCAATTACTTTTCACTTCTTCGAAGGAAATAAAACCGCAAGATACGTGTTTTAATATATTATATAATTGAAAATTTAAAAATCTCGAAATGGATGTAAATAATACTAATGATATAAATAATAGCAAAAGTTAATTTACTATAGAATTTATTAAATAAATATTTATAGTGAAGGAAAGTGTGAAGCAGGCGAAATATTGGGTTGGCAACTAAGTACTTTCGGTTTTGTAGTATAAAATAAAACACTTTTTTTTTAAACAAAGAATAGTTTTTAATCAATTATATATTTTCCATTTTGCTCAATGACCTTTTGCCATCTTTCTTTCAGCTGCATGATTCCGCGCTCATAAAATTTCTGGTCCTTATCAGCAAAAAACTGAACCAGGTGCGAGTGAAGATCATCGTAATTTGTGAAAGTTTTACCATTCAAAGAATTCTGCAAACTTCGAAATAAATGGTAATCAGATGGTGCTAGATCAGGGCTGTATGGGGGATGTGGCATCACTTCCTAGCCAAGCTCCGATAGTTTCCCACGAGTTGCCAAAGATGTGTGAGGCCTTGCATTATCTTGGTGGAAAACTACACCTTTCCGATTTGACAATTCTGGCCGTTTTTCTTTGATTGCTTCATCCAGTTTTATTAATTGTAGACAGTAAACATCAGAATTGATCGTTTGGTTCCTTGGAAGAAGCTCAAAAAACACAACACCTTTGTAATCCCACCAAACTGACAGCATGATCTTTTTTGGATACAATTCAGCTTTCCATGTGGTTTGAGCTGGTTTATCGTGTTTGTTCCATGATCGTTTTCGAACTATGTTACTGAACAGGACCCATTTTTCATTACCAGTGATGATTCTTTTTAAGAAAGGGATGGTTTCATTTCGTCTAAGGTGCATATGGCAAAAGTTGATTCTTTGTGTTAAATGAATTTCTTTCAATTCGTGTGGTACCCAAATATCGAGCTTCTTAACTAGCCCCAGAAATTTTAAATGTTTTTCAATTGTTGTGTGCGATACATGTAGCCTCTCCGCAACCTCTCGAACAGTTATATGACGATCCTCTTCAATTATGACTTTGATTTGGTCATCATCAACTTCAGTAGGCCGACCAGAACGTTGCTCATCTTTGAGGAAAAAATCTCCAGAACAGAATTTTTTTATACCAATTCTGACACGTGCGCTCTGTTAAGCAATTAGCACCATAAACTTCACATATCTTTTTGTGAGCCGCAGCAGCTTTCTTTCCTTTACGGAAATAAAATAGTAAAATAAGTCGAAAATGTTCGTTTCTGCATTCCATTTAACATTAACCCACAACTAATAGCTTTAATAAAAATCGCGCACTACTTGCTTCTGAAGTTACGTCAATGTGACTAGTATCACGCGACAAACGGTAAAGTACAGCACTAACATACGTTATACAAAAAATAAAGCAACGCTCTCTATCAGTAAAAACCGAAAGTACTTAGTTGCCAACCCAATAGAAAGTATGGGAGGAATTCGGGAAAAAATTGGAGAGTAATAGACATGGAAATCAAAAGTTGTTCTACAGATTTCTCAAAGCTAATGATAGTGGGGAGAAACATCCAGCTAAGCACAAAAATAAAAATGGAAAAATAATACATGACGGAGAAGAGGTTAAAAGGAGATGGAAAAAATATTTTGAGGAAACCCTGAATACAGATAAAATATATCAAGCTGAAGAAGTTCACCTTCTTCTTCAGCTTGATATAAAGATGATGTAAATCAATGACGGACACAAGAAAATCCAGAAATAACATTAGAGGGAGTAAATGAATTGATCTATTCATTAAACAGGAGCAAAGCAGAGGAGTACAGCAACATAACTGCAGCGCTAATAAAGAACACTGGTGATAATGGACGAGAAGTCTTAAGGAAATTATATAATGAATTAATGGCAAATGAGATTACGGGAGTTGGGAATAATTGTACCAGTGTATAAAAAAGGAGACATTAAGGATTATTCCAACTATCGAAGAATCTCAATACTTAGTACAGCAGCCAAAATGTATGAGCAAACCTGGAAGGAGGAGTTCAAAAAACTATAGAATCTCGTTTAAAGGAATCCCAAAGTGCGTTCAGGAAGGGAGGTGGTATAGGATATTATTTTTACGATTAAGAATCTAATAGAAAAAAATAAAAATAATAGGATATATGTTGCAATTTTGGGCCTTGAAAAGGCTTCTGACAGTGTCGCAAGACAACTTATATGGAATAGCTTAATAGCGAGAGGATAAATACACAGCTATGTAGAGCCATCCAAACTTTATACCAGGATTTAGACAAAGGGAAGTCTGGAACCCAACCTTGTTCAACATAAAAACGACAACGTAATAAAAGAAGTGAAAACAAAAGTAAAGAAATACAGGGTCGGCTATAGAAACATGATACTAACAGAAATGATTTAGTAATATACGCCAAGAACGGAAGAGAGTTACAATATAATATAGAAGTATGCATAGCTGCACTGCAAAAAGGAAATCTAAAAATAAATATAGACAAGACCAAGACATTGATTACCAGTGTAGACGAAGAAAAGATAACAATAAAAATTGACGGCAGAAAAATAGAACAAGAAGAACCTTTCAAATATCTAGGAATGAAGATACATAAAACAGGAAAGATGGGAAAATAAATGATAGTATAGAAAGTGCACTAAAAGTACTCTATAGTCTCAACAACACATTTTTTCGCAAAAAAAATCTCCAAAAATCCAAAAACCTTTATTTAGACCTACCCTACTATATGGCAGTGAGATCTGGGTACTCACAAAGAGAACGGCAGTCGAGATACTCTACCTTAGAGCAGTAATGGACAGTACAAAGAGAGATAGTGTTGAAACACCAGGATGGGAGAATAATTGCGACTAGAATCGCTAACAATAACGATAAAAAAATCAACCGAGGTGGTTTAGCCACTTAGTGAAAATGAAAGGAAACCAACAAGCAAAAGTAGTGTGGGAGACACGAACAATGCACAGAAGACAAATGCAGCAGACCGATCAAAACTTGGGAAATTGAAGTAGCTGAAAATCTAAGGAAACTGAAAACAAGTTGAAATGATGGAAGGGAAAAGACGAGAAACAGGAAGGAATGGGCGAAATGTGTATACAGTTTTCAGATGAAATGTATTTGCAAAACGAAGTCCTCTAACAACGTCAATGCTATAAAATTTGGAAAAGGGATATGGGTTGGTTTTTTCAGAACACAGAACAGATACACAAACATGGGCAGCTCTTATTTGAGGATTATTGAATTAAATTCTGGCCTATAAATTGTCACCACACACAACACATACATATACGTTTCGTCGATTCTAAGCACCTAAACGCTAATTCAGTACCGATACCGATAATTTCATTTCGTTCCGGGTGGACTAAATTATGTAGATTCCGTCCACCCATGGACCGAACCGGGAATCATTGAGTCAGTAAAAAGAAAGACACTGCCTAGCACTAATTGTTAGAAAAGTCATGACGTAGTTTTACAACAGATGGCGCTAGTTTATTTTTGCGAACGATTTAACCGTTCGCGTCTTCTTTATGCTATGCCCTATGACAGGTAACGGTGCTAATTTTATTTTGAGAAAAAACCGTGTATTATGGTTGGATGTTTGAAATTTTATGTAAAGTTGAAAATGGAAAACCAATGCTGTTTTACTTCTGTAAAGGAAAGAACGCACTTTAGCTTATGAAAAAATGTATTAAGTTTAAGTGACTTGGCTATATAGAAACCTCAATGCGAAGTTCACGAAATCCCCTGTCATAATTTCGTGAACGCTGAGGTTGATAACGAAAAATTAAATATGTTAATCGAATCAAATCAAATCCACGACTTACTAACGAGTGATTGCAGAAACGTTAAACATCCAACACAAAAGCATTCACGACCACATGAAAAAGCTAGCTATTTTAATTCCTTATAAACTCGAAGAGGTACGCATGATAGTGCGTATAAACACCTGTGACATACTCTTTAAATATCGTGAGAACGATTATTTTTTGACTGGGAACTAGTAATGAGAATTGAATTTATAACAACATGGAGCTAAAACGATATTTGGTCCAACTTTAGGATTCGTCCCAAACGTCATGAAAAGCATACATTTTAAAAAGATTTTAAAGGCGTTGTGGTTTCCATCACGGTACACACAAGTTTTTTTGCTCATCGAAAATTATTGGATCTTACCGCCACATCCACCATACTCACCAAATCTTGCGCCTTCCAACTTGTTTCACTCGGTTTAAAACTTCTTATGTGGTTTAACATTTCACCCAGAAGAAGGTGTGAATCAACACCTTGTAAAGTTTAACACCCGCGGAATTTAAAAATTGGGGTGGGTAAAATGAAAAAATATTCATTAAAGTTTTAATGAAACGAGAGTACAATACTCATAATACATAGATCCGTTTTATACTGTATCCTGTTTCAGTAATGTAGTTGTCGATACAAGGACCAATTATATTACCTAACTCAATTAACTATTAACGGGTAACCCTGTCATCTAAGCAATCACAAATAAACGATATTTATTTAATGAAAAGAAGTACATAAAGAATGTTTATGGCCAAATAAAACACATATGTGGGCTTTAATCTTATGGAGTAATCACGATAATCAATTGCTGCTTCGACCTTTTCAAAAATTTGATGCAAAGAATATATTATCAGTTCATGTTCAGTATATCCAAACAAATACCCAGTCGCTTTGCCGTTACAGATAACAGGTCCGTAGAGGTGCCATGTCCCATTAATAGATGCAGTAGCGCAGAAAACTAAATTTTCTTGTGTCAGCGTCACTTCCGAACAAGGTTTAATAGTCAGTGGAAGGCCTTTTATCGTTTCTTTACACGTAGATCCTTCTGCCAATGGTGGTTTTAACTGTTTGTAACGACAATAAACGACACACGAACCTGTATAAACACGCTTTCTATTAATTGAAATTGTCGAAATAGGTCCGCCGATTGGAAAAGGTTCATTAATTTTATATAACCAAAAATTAGTATCTACGACACGTTTGGCGATCGAATATCTTCCTGTAGTACCGCTTCCACAATCCATTTTATTGCCACCCATGTACAACGATACTTCGCTAGTTGATGTAGGATACATCAAGCAAACGAGAGGTAAGAGTATCCAGTCTCTATGAACGTAAAATGCCATGCAATATAATTCAAGTTGTACTTTTGGATTTTCAGTATCGTTGTTGCACATGCGTACTAACGATGAAGTAACTATCGCCATTATTGCGCTAAGAAGCAAAGTATGTACTATTACTAATATAAATATTACTTTGACAGATAACATCATAGATCATGGATTGCTAATATTTACTGATTAAATCGATTTGTCACTTTGAATTTACTGTAGCATAAGTAAAGTTTACTTTGAACTAACAATAGCAAATATACTTAAAGTGATTTACATTGAACATACCAAACACAAGCATGTGATTATAATAGGGTATCCACACTTTCAGTTTTTTTCATAAATTTTGCATACAGAGATATCATCTATAAAAATCGTATTGTAGATATACTTTACTAAAATCTGGAAAGGGTCTTGAAATATAGTATTTGACAAAAAGAAACGAAGGTAATTTTGATAGAGCCTGTGGTTGATTAACTTAATCACTGAAGGCTGATATATAACCCCTTTCCACATTCATTTTCGTATTCTGTATACGTATTTCGACAACTAAGTCGCCATCATCAGCAGATAATTCCAGTGTCGCACCTGTAAAACTACAGAAAATACCTGTACGAATACAAATTTCGCACACAAACCGTACTGCTGAAAGCCAAAACGCACACTGAAAAAGAAACGTGAAGTATACATTTTTAAACCAATTTCCGTTCAGATGTTTGCTGTGTTGAGAATAAGACCTAATTACATTTTCATTGAAAAATTTCTCAAAATGAGTTGCCGCTTCACGTAAACAAATACCTTCTACATGTTACATAGGGGATAGATCTTGCGAGCGCGCAGGCCAATTGAGGTTGCTGATATTGGCCTCTTGCATTAATTGTTATGTAACAGCAACAGCATAACAACGAGCATTGTCTTGCTGAAATGTGGCATTATTATTAATGATAATAATAATCCATGCTTTCCCATCCCCTAACAGTATAAGGCCACTTACAAAGGACTTAGGCAGACTATAAGTTATTATTATGACAGCACTCGTGGTGCGCCTGAAGATTTTCGTTTGTCAACAATCGCTTAAACGGAAAGGGAAGCCTACGAAAAATCTTCTCGGACAGCAGGCCATTAGTCTTAGACTTACCTCTGAGCTATCTGCTCTTAGAAATATGTAAAGCGAATGGTTTCAGAATTTTATAAATGTACCTTTGAGCATATAAATGGCTTCAAATGAATAAAAAATAAGCTTTCATGGAAACAAACATCTTTTATAATATATAAGTATTTTATTAAACGCTGACCATTTTACACCTATACAGTTTGTCATCTTTCTGGCAGAAGCTCAAAAAAAGCAATTCCCAATATTCGACCATTAAAGCATAACTTTTTTTATGGATATCGGCTTTCAAAATACCTTGAGCCGACATATCTCCGCTTGATGATCGTTTGCGTTCAAAATTCACATTCAGCTAGGCTGTGAAATCAAGTCGTTTTATTGGGTTAGCAACTAAGTACTTTCGGTTTTTACTGATAAGAGCGTTGCTTTATTTTTTGGTATAACGTATGTTAGTGCTGTACTTTACCGTTTGTCGCGTGATACTAGTCACATTGACGTAACTTCAGTAGCAAGTGAATTTTAAAGAAAGCTGCTGCGGCTCACAAAAAGATATGTGAAGTTTATGGTGCTAATTGCTTAACAGATCACAAGTGTCAGAATTGGTATAAAAAATTCCGTTCTGGAGATTTTTCCCTCAAAGTTGAGCAACGTTCTGGTGGGCCTACTGAAGTTGATGATGACCAAATCAAAGTCATAATTGAAGATGATCGTCATATAACTGTTCGAGAGGTTGCGGGAGGCTACATGTATCGCACACAACAATTGAAAAACATTTAAAATGTCTTGGGCTAGTTAAGAAGTTTGATATTTGGGTACCTCACGAATTGAAAGTAATTCATTTAACACAAAGAATCAACTTTTGCGATATGCACCTTAAGACGAAATGAAACCGACCCTTTCTTAAAAAGAATCATCACTGGTGATGAAAGATGGGTCCTGTACAGTAACATAGTTCGAAAACGATCATGGAGCAAACACGATAAACCAGCTCAAACCACATCGAAAGCTGAATTGCATCCAAAAAAGATCATGCTGTCAGTTTGGTGGGATTACAAAGGCGTTGTGTTTTTTGAGCTGCTTCCAAGGAACCAAATGATCAATTCTGATGTTTACTGTCAACAATTAATAAAACTGGATGAAGCAATCAAAGAAAAACGGACAGAATTGTCAAATCGGAAAGGTGTAGTTTTCCACCAAGATAATGCAAGGCCTCACACATCTTTGGCAACTCGTATGATACTATTGAAGCTTGGCTGGGAAGTGATGCCACATCCCCCATACAGCCTTGATCTAGTACCATCTGATTACCATTTATTTCGAAGTTTGCAGAATTCTTTGAATGGTAAAACTTTCACAAATGACGATGACCTTCACTCGCACCTGGTTCACTTTTTTGCTGATAAGGACCAGAAATTTTATGAGCGCGGAATCATGCAGCTGAAAGAAAGATGGCAAAAGGTCATTGAGCAAAATGGAAAATATATAATTGATTAAAAACTATTCTTTGTTTAAAAAAAAGTGTTTTATTTTATACTACAAAATCGAAAGTACTTAGTTGCCAACCCATTACATGACCATGAACGGCCGATGGCGACAAATTTAATCTCATAGCAATTACTTATATTATTATTCGTTGGTTTCATTCAATCAATACGTTTATTTTACTCTCGTTAATTCCAACTGGCATTCCAAGACGAAATGCATCCTAATATCGAAACTACCAGAATAAAATTTTGTAGAGTCCAGAGTGTTCAAGCTTAACGTGATGTAAGTATGTGAATGTATCGGTATGAATGAATCTTTTACATACGACAAGTGCGAATGTTATGAACATGGTTCTCAACTCTTGCTCCTTATATTCCTATTTACGATACCCAAGATACTATATTCTATTAGACACTGTTCTCAAGTTGAACCAGAAGACTGGAAATAAATAATTAAATAATTATTTTATGTTTTGTATACTTCCTAATATAATGCTTTTAAAGAGTTACGTGTTAGTAAAACAGCTAAACAAAAGAAAAGTATGTTGTGCAATTTTTGATAGAGGGTATGAACTTTGACAGTATTTCTCGATTATGTATCACCTGGAGGCTGTGGTTGATTAACTTAAACATTTAAGCTTAATATATAACCTCTTTCCACATTTCCATATATTCGTATTCTGTATACGTATTTCGACAACTAATCGCATCTGGAAACCACGGCAACATCCGTACGGAACAAATTCCGTACACGATCTGTACCGTCGATAGCAAAATTGTGCACTGTATATTTGTTCCACATAATTTTAAAAAATTGTATTCTTATGTTAAAACTATCCTAACAAGAGCACCTGCGTGCATTTAAAGGAGGGTGTAGTAAACGCAGGCAGATATTTTTTTGGGAGTGAAGTACATGAAAAATTCTTTTTAATATTGCATTAAATTTAATAAGAGCAAAATATGAAATACAAATTCACAAATTTAAATTTGAAATTAACAGATATTATCACGTATTGCCAACCGCCATGTAAATATCCAAATTTTAAGTACTGTTATTTTTTAGGAAAAAGGCTTAAAAAAGACAAATTAGTTTCTTATGTTATTTTTTTAATTTATCCCTTTTATGACTTTTTCTAAATTAATAATAATAAACTTAAAATTTGGAAATTTTCGTGATGGTTGGCAATACGTAATAATATCTGTTATATTAAAATTTATATTTGTTAATTTCTATTTAATATTGTACTTATTAAATTTAATGCAAAATAAATGAGAATTTGTCACGTATTCCACCTGAAATTAGAGAAATAATGGAAAACATAAAAAATCAGTTTATGAAATTTGAAGAACAGTGCAAGACTATTAATCAAGTTGAACCAGAAAATGTTTGGCCTGTATATTTGCAGATGCAATATTCTAAATCATTTAGTAACATGAACAAATTATTCTGTTAAATTGTTTGTAATTATCTGATATTTAGTTGCATACATTTTCATTTTATAGTTTAACTTCACATTTTTTTATGTTTGAATTGAAAAAATAAGTTGCACCAGAGTAAAACAGTACGTTTAGAATCTATAAACGCACGGGTTTTCGATACTCTAATGTTGTGGAACCACAACAATTTGCTTGGCAAATCGATGAAAGCTCATTAACACTAAAAGCGCTAAAGAAAATATATTGTCTGAGAATATATAATATAATTATATTCTGTTTTATTACTGAATTATAAGAATTTTTTAGCATTTATAAAATTATTTTTATTTACGCTGTAGTGCCATCTAATAATCATTATATAATCTTTCAGATGTCTTAATTCTAGTTTCAAACCTAATTAATATATCTATAATGGGATTCCATTCAAAGTTAAAACATTGTATCAAAGATGGCGCAACATACTTTTCTTTTGTCTTTCTTACTAATATTCTATTTTTTAAAAAATATTGTACTAGGTGTTATACAAAACACAAAATAATTATTTTAATTTATAACGATTATCTATAATTTATTACTACATTCTAAGAATAAATTCTAATTTCTTCTTTATATTTACAATTTTCATTTAACTAAGGGCGCTATTTAACAATCATTACCTTTGAGGTTTTTTTAATAAACTAGTACATTTTTACATTATTTGTTTAAGATCTTTCTTGCCAACAATTGATATGTATAAATTTAAATGTTTTTTTTTTAAAATAAACTGTTGTAGTTGAGACGTTCTTTGAATTATTTGATAGTTTGAATATGTTTCACATATGCGTTTTCGTATAAAACATACAATGTATTTTCAAAGATATATATATTAATAGGTCGTTTATATCCTTAAATACTTTGTAAACAATTAATATTAGATTTTGTAGACATCTAATTGTAAATCGAGAAATACCTTTTAAAACTTCACTTTGAAAAATATTTCTGCCATCTAGTTTGAGTTGCTCTACTAGAAAAAGATGTAATCTAACATTAGGCCCATATGAGATATAAATTCCTAGTTTAAAATAAATAACAGAAAATGAACATGAAAGTAAATATAGGTTATATTTATAATAGTTTATTAATGTGTTTCAAAAGTATAATACAAAGTGTAAATACGTTCCTTTTCTGATTGTCTATCAACTTTTATGTGAAAGATTCTGCCAAAATTTTTGATTATAAATTGTTCACATCTTAATGGCAAAAAATGTTGATAAATTTGACCTAAATAACACTATCTTTTATGGAGGTAGAGCTAAAATAAAGGAAGAATGTGAAAAGAATTATTTAGATAACAATGTACTAGCCTGTCAAAGTACTGTCGGTATAAATAGTATTGAATTCAAAGATTGTATAAGGGATCATCAAAAGGAACAATATAAAACTTCTGCCAAAAAAAATAGTAAAATGAAAATATTATCATTTAAAACACCTAAGATGACAATGGATGAGAAGGTTAAAAATGAAAATAAAATAAGTATCAATACACATTTTACAAGAAGCAAAGTTAACGTAAAGGAAGAATACAAACCAAGTTTAAAGAATGAAGTATTCATCTGTGAAACTGTTATTGACTCAGTCAATGTTGAAAATGACCCATTACAATTCTCAAATATGAGTAATACTGAAACAAAATTATCAACTGAAATATGTAACAATGTAGAAGATAACATTAAAATAGAAGAAATCAACGTTGATAATATTAAAACTGAATTTAACCTTAAATACTTGTGTAAGTATGTATACTACTTTTGCTAAAATAGCTAAAAGTTGAATTCAGGAAAGAATGCAGAAACAAATTGATAAAAAACTGGATATTGAAGTTAAGGCAATTGTATCAAATAAATAAATAGATGTTCGTTGGTGTAATAGTATATGTTTTATGTATCATGTAATATTACAAAGTAATGGATCAAAATTCTGAATAGTTGATTGTTGAAGTCGTTACTTTGTGAAATTCCATTACAAAAAGAAATAAATAAAACATTTTGTCTAAATTTCACATATGTATATATATGTATAATATTTTAACTGCGACTAGTTTCACTTTTTAGGACATTATTGAGCTTGATAGAATTCTTCATACTTAAGATATAAAATTATTTTGTTCTGTAATATTAATTATATATAAATTGAAATTGGCGTTTCAATTCAGATTATGTATATACATACAGACATATGTATCAGAGAAGGTAGATCTACAAAAATTACTTTGGTAAACTCTTATTTTAGACGGTCTGTATAAAATTCAAAGAAGTTTTATTAGCATTTTCAAAAATATTTAATGTCAGCGGACTTAAGAGTTGATAAAATTAATTCTCAAAACAATCTTCATTGCGAGATGAGATTTAAAAAATATGAAATTAGATCGGAAATTATAAAAAATTATTTGTTTCTTTACTTTTTCAATAAATAATCAACAATTTATATCAATTATAATTTGTCAATTACATTATTAATGTAAATCAAATTGATCAACAGCTTGCAAGCAGTGCCATGAAGATTATCAAGATTATTGTATTAAATGCGAAATGCTTGTTCATGTTTTAAATAGAAGTATTGATAGAGCAGAAGAAGAAATACCAAAGAATATTTTAGAAGTCAGAAAGTCATTTGGGCACACTGGTATATTTGCTTTAAAAATTATACCTAAAAATGTACAGTTTGGTCCATTCACCGGTCTAAATCTTTCAAACTGTTTGTGGAAAATAAAAGGAGGAAGATTCACTGTTACTGATGATAAATCAAAGTTCCTAAATTGGATGAAGTATGTTAGTTCTGCCCAAAATCTTTCTGAACAAAATTTGTTTGCATATCAATATGGAGAAAATTTGTATTATCATAGTACACGTGAAATACAAGAAGGTGAAGAATTATTGGTGCACTTTGGCGAAGAATATGAGGATAGTCTAATAAATAATGCTGAAGTAAATTTTACTCCCAGTATAGAGACAATGATTAAAAATGTGTTTGCCTGTACATTTTGTTGTCTAGGATTTAGTTCTGAACTGTATTTGGCAAAACACAAAACTGTCTGTATTAACAAAAGCAATATAAATTCTCCAAATGAAGGTATGAAAAAATATATTTTGAAATTTTGGGTAATATCTTTATAAAAATATTTTTTCTGGTCACATTTCCAAATTGATGGTGATCTATTTGAGTTTATTTACACATTCTTAAATTGTAGTGATATCTTGCAACAAAACTGTTTTTAATTAAAACATTATTACAAATATTCATAATATCTTCCTTTTCTTTCTAAACAACATAAACAATTACAAAATGGTGGAACAATATATTGATACCATTTCTTCATTTTTCTACATTATTTATTTGAACATTGTTCTAAATATTATATCTAAGGTAACCCCAAAGAAAGAAATCATCTGGAAATAAATCAGTTGAGGGTATTGCTATCCAGTGACTTTGAAATACTTGAGATGTGTAGCGATTCCGTGTTATTAATATTCAAATTTCGTATTGGTGGAACAGTGTGTGGAGAAGTTTTAGAAACTTTTTTGATAAAGACATTGTTAATTGTTCCATCTCCAATATCACCTCTTTCGTTATGTTGAGTGTGGGTTACATTTTGTATGTAATCTTTAATAAGTGATCTATACCTGTTAAAGTAACATATTTATTCATCATTCGCTTTTTTCTCACCTGTCATGAGTTGGTCCAAAAACCATTCCTTCCTTAGACTAACAAGATTTGAAGAACATATGGAAATGCTATCCATTAAATTTTCCTCACTTCACTTGTGTAATTACGAAACAGAGAGTTTTGATACAAAACCAAGAGTTTTCATATGATACGAAGCAGTTGTCTAATGAATTAATAATATGAAACTGACGTCTACAAAAATTAATATTGGATTTTGTCTAAGCATATTACGCGGTTCTTGTCATCAATTTCCTATGGTTTGCCCGATCATCGGAAAGAAACTTCGCAAACCATCTTCGACATTTCGCGCTGTTACTGCGGCCTTTCCAAACACTTTTCACAAATTTTTGTCTACGTGCACAACATTATTCTCTTTTGAAACTCATATGGCTTAGTGTCTCATATGTGCTGTTTCTTCACTCATATTGTCGGTGCAAAATGTTTAACAAAACTCAAAAGAATGCCAAAACCTTATCGTAATATCATCATATCTTAATCTACCTGTTTAAACTGGTTAAACACCTATTAAATCGCTTACTAGTGACTGACGCCGCATGTAAATGCATCTACTCGAAGAGACAGCGTTTTTGCTTACAGGCTCTTCCCTTTTACTTCCCCTTCTGAATATTTACAATACCGCCCTCAGTATTAAATTTTGTAATAATACGAATTGTCGCGATTGATGGTACCGATGAAACGGGGTAATTAACCAACAGCAGAACATGAACTTGGAGGAAACTATTATTGTTTTTGTACCAATTTAAAATTCTTATTCTTTCGACTTTGAAGTACATAATTATTTACAAATAAAATATGTAAATTTCTATTCTTTTAATCAATTTTAAACATAACTTTTATCAAAAGTTGCTTGCATAACTTCCAATACATTCTCATGTTTTTTTGTTTTTAAAATGAATATATCGACCTGTAAAAATATTCAGCAGCGCTAGAAGTTTGATTTTAGAAACCATGTAAAAGTAAAATATATAATATATTTGCTCAATAACCCGTTATAAGTTTATTAATAGTTTTGCAGATCGCTCAGTGTACATTTTGCAAAATATACTTGGAGGAACAAGAGTATTTAGAGTATCATATAAACTACTGCCATTGTAAGAACTCCAGGTAAGAATAGCTAAAAGTTGCTACTTAAATGAAGCCGTATAGTAGTAAGAATTGTGCAATCATGCAATTTTCTAGGACAACCTTTTATATTTTGATTTAATATAGCTGCTCCTCGTATGATGCCCATGCTTCCCTTCGATAATTACCTGTTTTATTCTTCAGATTTAAACCAATTTCTCCTGAGATGCTGTACTTAAATTTTTTAATAAAAATAACTGTGATGAAACTAAGTTACTTTAACTCTATAAGCCCACAATTATTGATTATCTGCTGGGCTGCTTACATTTTTAAACCAGACAATGGGGATCACGCACAATTAGTTCCCCCAGCCTTTGCAATAATTCATACTATATATAAAAAAAGCTATTGTATCTGTGAAAAATGCATTTTTGGCAATTGAATTTTGAATTCCCGGGAAAACAATTTGCATATTATGATGTACGAATTTCTATTTACATTTTTAATACGGTGTGCGCTCTTGTTTGCTCATGAAGTGATAAAATGAATAAGAAATGGTCTAAGTATTGCGTAATGCCCCAGTGTCCAAAACAATTTTTCTACGATTGATTTAATAAACTTGATAAATAGCAAAAAAAAATTGTAAATAGATCATACGACGTCATGCAATTCAACGGGCGCACTCGGGAATTGATGGGAAACATTTTAATAATTTAAATTTATATCATGCACCCACCCTAAATAGATTTTATTGCGCTTTAAATAGGTGTCTAGCTACGTAACTTTTTCGATAAACACATATTAGACCATAAAACTCGTACATGCGTGGACTCTGTAGCAATAGGTTTTTTACGAATTATAATGTGGGTCTCCAGAGTAGGTTTTAAATTTTTAAATATGTTCCCAAACCATTCTTCATCTACAACAAATGCTCTTGGCATATATTCCATGAAACGATTACCACTCAGAAAATGTTATTTTGACTTTTTTTGGCGTTAAAAAGCCTTTGTAAGTTCACTGCATGGATACCTATTAACTGGGAAGATCTCCGTTATGTACGCAAGTCTCTCTATTTAGTTATTTATTCCAGAGAAAAATATCTATTTTGAGTCGCAGATATTTTCTTCTGGACATATTTTCTTAAGTAATCAACATTTTTGAAGGATTATTTCGAAATTTAAATTATAAATTTAATTTTTAAAACTAGTAGAATCTCAGTTCTAAAAATTTTGAAGAAAATAATTTTCGCCTTTAGTGCATCATACAATCACAATGTATGTGAGGTGTGACAATTTAATTTGTTTGTTGTTAGTTAATTGTTGAGAACGCAATTGATAATTGCAAGTGGATTTTGAAGCAAAAAGTGAGCGATTAAGATCAAGAGTAATTAATAATTTTTTTGTATGAAAATCTAATGCTATTAAAACTTGCTCCAAGGTTTCAAATGGCGAAAATTTTATGAAAAATTCAGGTATGTTTGAGTAACATTGAGCACAAGCGGTTAGCTGTGAAATTGAAATAGTTACGATAATTTTAAATGAATTGAGTACGAAAAAGATTCTTGTAATGCAGATTTTGTCTGATGAACAGAAGCAGTTTTGGCGTACTTGCGTTCAAGATTAATTATGGACAGTAACTAAAGATGAAACGCTAGTGCATGTATTGGAAACCCTGAACTCGCGGTGTCCAAAGAAAAACACGCAGTTTTATGTTCACAGATCTGGAAAATTTTACCAAGAATTTGTTAAAATGATGCAAACAGTCAACTAGCAATGTTATTTAGAGATTGTGAGAGAATACGAGATTTGATTGAAAGAAATGGCAAAAATTGTGGCCCAGCAAGAACATCATTTAACATGATGAGGACTTTCTGGCTACTCAGAATATCTTGCCTATTCACCTGATACAATCCCTTGTGATGTTTGGCTTTGTCTAAATTTTAAAGTGCATAAAATATGAGATAAATGCACAATATTTCGAAAAATGAGTTTTGAGTCTGCTTCCAGATATTAGGAAATAGGATGTTTCATAATCACGTAATCATAAAGTGAATGTATAGACACATTAACTTGTCACACTTCGTATAACAAAACAATATTCTTTAAGATAGTATCTCAAAATTTATTCATAATTTATTTGTTTCAGGGATTGCTTTCTATCGGTGTCGACCAATCGCACTAGAAAAACAAGACGATCATCTCCTTTAAATAAGCGCAGAAGACGCCAAGTTGAACGATATAAATGCTCACATTGTAAATATAAAACGATATATAAAGCGGATCTTAAAAATCATAGTAACAAACATTACGAAGTGAAAGTGTACAGTTGCGGTATTTGCTATAGACGTTTTAAACGAAAAGAAAATCTTAAGATCCATTTGACTAATTTACACGTTAATATTGAAGAAAAGGCATACCAATGTACCATGTGCAAATTCAATACAAAATACAAATCTAGCTTGAAAGTACATATAATTGGGAAACATAGCGAAACAAAGAAATATAAATGCTCCAAATGTGATTATGAAACATCCTATAAAGGTTGTTTGAAAAGCCATCTTCCCTCACACGAGAAAGTGAAGCGGTATAATTGTTCGGAATGCGCATACACCACAAATTATAAGAAAGATCTGAAAGTCCACATAAATGCGAAACATAGCGAAACGGAAAGGTTTAAATGCTCGCAATGTGAATACAAAACACCCTATAAATACAGTTTGATAAGCCATTTTTACTCGCATGACAAAATGAAACGATTTAAATGTTCCGAATGTGAATTTGAAACGAATAACAAGGGTTACTTAGGAAGGCATAAAAAAGAAAAACATTACGAAGGAAGGAAATATAAGTGTTCGAAATGTAAATTCCAAACATTCCGCAAATATACCCTACAAAATCATTTGGAATCGCATGAAAAAGTGAAACGATTTAAATGCCCGGAATGTGACTACACAACGCATCGAAAAGGTGATCTTACAAGTCATTTCTATAGACATGTAACGGCAAAACGGCTTAAATGTCCCGATTGCGAGTACGCTACAAACCATAGTAGTAGTCTGAAACGTCACAGTCGTGTACATAAGAAAACATGAAATAAAGTTATGTGGATTCTTCAAATGCATTATCTACTTTACACTCTGTACCGTGAAGAAATCACCCAATTGACGCTTGCATTTTAAGAGTAAGCAGTGTCACTAACTAAATGCGACAGGGTATGCTACTACACATTAACGCATGCAATAAGAGATGGACAACATGCATTAAAAACTTATTTTCTAATATGTTTATACGTTAAGACCACAGAATAATAAATGTGACTTTAAAATCAGCAATTTATGTTTTCTTTCAAGCACGCATCAAAATTTCCGCTTATTAAAGGAAATATTTATTATTTCATAATGAACAGTACCTGTCAATTGAATTAAAGCCACCTTCTGATTTTGGTATTTTTCATATTTATCGGAGATATAAAACAGACACACATTACATTACTAATACAAAATGTTTATTTATAATTTATAGAAGATATTACATTAATATTTTGTTAATTCTCGTTTGGCTTTAATGATTGTGTTGACTCTAACATACTGGAAATACAAGGAAGTACACTTGCAGTTTTGTGTTATCTATTGTTGAGTTCGAGTGTGAGTATGTAAACTTTAACATAGTTCATACATTTTCGATCGAATTCAGATCGAGTGAATTTCAGGGCCAGGGCAAAGGAATATATTATTCTCTCGAAACAAATTTTTGATAGATTTCCTTGAATGGCGCAGTAGTTTATCCTGCATGAAGGTGCATGGTCCTTCTTCATTTAGTAAATTTAGGAAAGATAAAAATAGTTTCAACAATTCTTTTATATTACACTTGATTCATAATACTCTCCACAAAATACAGAGGTGCCATTCACGGTTATGCATGCCCGGATCATGACTGACGGTGGGTGTTTTATTTTCTTTTTGTATAGTTTCATTGCTATAACTTTTCTTGTGTCTTCGTTTAACGAATTAACACTCTCCGCCATTGCTTCAAGTCTGGATTCATCGCTGAAGATCAGCTATTACAAAGAAAATATGACTGCAAAGACAAAATTTATTATAAAAGTTGATACTTTCAATAAATAATTTATTAATGACAAAATTTTTTTTTCATACTTAAAACTTCGTGTAATATTTTGTGGTCACGTTTATTTAAAATGCATACTATCCCAATTGCATCTTGCATTTTCTCTTTGCGGTCTTCAAAACAATTTTATGAATTTTATCCATCATAGTGCTATGACCACACTGAACGTTCGGCATCAGTTGTGCTTGTAGGATCACAACAAATATCAGTAAACAACTTATAAATCATTTTAATCCATGATGAAAAGTCTTCATATTTGTCAAACTTTTGTTTGGATTTGTATAGTAGACTGCTTCCACACAAAAATTGTGTTTGATAAATACACGATATTCACTTCTTTCGTGGTCGTCTGCTTCCAATAACTACCGAAATTAATCTAAATGACAGATCTAATTACTCGACATCATTCTACACACAGGAGAATTAATTAAATATATTTTAAAAACCCAATTATATAAACTTTAAAATTCCGCTAATGTACTAACTATTGTGTGTTGCATGAAAATATTTTTTTGTACACGAGCGGGACCACGATGCAGTCCAGCACAATTGTCCAGCCTCTTAATATCTATACAAAAATTATTTACTGAAAAGTCTTATGTAGTAGAATGTTAGTTCAAGTTGAGGCAACAGCGGAATTTGCTTATTTGGACATGTGCATTTTAGAAAAAAGGAAATCTGTTTGGTCACTTTCTTTTTACATTTATGGTTATAATATAGCTGATATCATTAGTTGTTTGTGAAGATATTCTTCCTTGATAATCTATTACTACTCAACGTAAGTGAATGCGCCAAAATACACTCACAATTTAATACTAATTTCTCGCTTTAAACATATTCTAACACGCCACTGAAGTGTTAGTAACCAGTTAAGCTTAGTTCGCTATTAACTTCGACTATGAATACGATTTTTCTAGTGGCATGTTAGTAGCATCTTAGTGGCCACTAAATATTACTATGAATAAGTCTCAAATAGTTTAAATTTAAACATTATTCTCAATTCACTAATTATCCATCCATTACTAGATGGCGCTTATATCAGTTCAATATTAAATTGTAGGGCAGGTTTGCACAGTACAATTTATTTGTAAGTTGTGACGTTTGGTTATATTGATGGGATATTCAAATACTTCTGTGTTTGTATGTGTGTGAATGTATTTACTGTTTTTATAAATGGTCTTTTTAAAGCAATTTTCAGTTACAGTTTACTTTTCGAATTTAAGCACTGTTAAAATAAATACGCTACATCCACAAATTATTTAATTTACATAAATTTAATGAATATTGCACAGTGATGCGTAATATTGAATACTATGGAAAAACCTACCGATATGTAATTCCCGGAACAGAACCATAGTGTAATATGCAAAAATAAGAATCTGAAAATACACAGGACAGTGCAATTGTCGAAATTATTTCTGTTAAGTGCATTGACAACCTAAGTAAAGATAGAGAAATTGCTGTTAGACAACATAATTAGTTTATTACTTGAATTCATAACCTTCTACAATTTTGTGGTGAAGAACAATAATATAAGGTATATCAGCAGTTTGCTTGGTGTAGTAACAAAAACATTAATAAAATGTTTTTATATACACATACATCTCTATTATATATGTATGCAATATTTAATTTTTTTTCTGATATATTGCCCTATTATTTTATTTAGCTGGCCATTATTTTCATGTAACCCCTTTGTGCTTAATATTTAAAATAAGTGAAACATATTTTTTTAAATAATCGACATTTGTATAGTAACACACTAAAAAGGTAGTTCAAAACATTCTGTTACCTGATTTGTCGGTTACAAATATTAAACATTTAAATATGTTTAAAATTAATAAACACATTAGTAAACAAAAAAAAATTAGTCATTTCCAACAAGTAATAGTCTTTTTTTAAGGTCATTTTCTCATATAAATAATGAGCAAACCTAAGGCTTCGAAGTATAATGTTGTATATTGGGATCCAACTAAAGATTGGGAAGCTGATAATTTAACAAATACTGCAGCAGTTCGTATTAAGAGAGATTTAATCAATCTTTACAAAGAACCACCTCCAGGAATTTTTGTTGTGGGAGATGAAAGAAATTTGAAATTTGTTTATGCAATAATAGTAGGCCCAATGAACACACCTTATGAAGGTGGATTGTTTTACTTTATTATGAAATGCCCCAATGATTATCCTCTGCAACCACCTAGAGTGAAATTAATGACAACAAATGCTGGAAAAGTCCGTTTTAATCCGAATTTATACGCAAATGGGAAAATATGTGTTAGTACTTTGGGGTATGTACCATATTATCCACTTGTTTTATGAATGACTTTGTTCTTATATAGTATATTTTTAGTACATGGGTGGGACCACCATGGAGCCCAGCACAACAATTGTCCAGTCTTTTAATTTCAATACAAAGTTTATTAACTGAGAAACCTTATTTTAACGAACCTGGATTTGATAAGGTGGGGAGATATTATTTATACTTAACATGTGCAATTTTTTTTTAATGTGTCTAGGAAAGAGCACCAGGTGATTCTGATCGTTATAATGAATTAATTACATATCAAACACTGAAAGTGGCAGTGTGTGGTATGGTTGAAAATAATTGCAGTTTAAATATACCTGAGCAACTGCAAGAGATTATTAAACAGACCTTTTTAAATTACTATGATCAGTATATAAGCACTGTTGATGAAAAGATTCATCTTACTGGTACTGTTTTAAGGGTAAGCATTTGTAAATTAAATAGTAAAAATGTAAAGAGATATGCTATAGAAGCTTACACTGAATTCAATTTTGTATTCAACTGCGTGCGTTTATGAATTTCATGACACAAAAGTATAAATTTTTTGCTTGTAGATATTTGATCAAAATTATTTATATTTAGATACTTCTAATTTGTGTTTCAGGACCCTTTCTCTACTGATTCTGTGAGTCTGGATTATAAGACGTTGAAAGCTCATCTGATTAGTATACATGAAAAATTAACTACTTCTGCTCCCAAAAAAGAGGAAGCAAAAGAATAAGTACTTATTTAAAAATTTTAGAGTTATTTGTGGTTCTACATATTTCTATTTTTATACTAATGTTGTACATATATGCATACCAGTGTAGATAGTATATGCACATTTAAAAAAAATATTTGTCATCTAAATTATTTATCCTTATCTAAGTTCAATAATCAATGTTTAAATAAATAAATGCAGTCTTTATTTATATTAGTGAAAACCAGTATGAATTATTGTAATTCATTTGTTATTTGACTTCATTTAAACTTTTCTACAATATATAGAACTTGTAAAGAAATATTTCAGATGAAATCAAATCTATAATTGAACTCGTAGATGTAATAAAAGCTTATTTTCCTTGTTAAGGATTCAAAAGTAGCAATCGTTTTGCTGGCAATGTAACATTTTCAATAACCTTTGAAAGTCGGTCTACCCTATCGTTTAAACTGTTTATTACTGCATTCTACTTGTATGGTTGAGGTGCCTTTCAGGTTATTACAAAAATGACATTGTCTAGAAAAAGCCGTGAAATACAAAAAACATTGACAACTGATATTGTCGGCCGAACTTGAATAAAGTCAGCGTATATAAAGTTCAACCTGATAGATAATAGGCATCGGTGTAATATAGAGAATAATGTTATGGCAACTAAGAAGTTTAACGTGCTTATAATATTCATGTCTATGATATTATGCAGAAAACCATTAATTACTTGAACCAATTGTGATTTTTTAATGTGAAAAAAAGGTAATTCTATTCTAACCATAAGATGAAAAGCAAATATAATTCTTAATAAGCAAGCCAAATAAATTTCTCTACGATCGTTAACTGAATACACTGTTGTTTTGTACATTATTAGAACAATATGCATATTTTTTTATGAAAAACGAAAATTTAATCAGTTTCCTAATTCTTATATCAATCTGGTAACTGTTCATATCCCATCACTGAATTCAAATGAACAGTATTCTAATTTATCATTAAAATCTTTCCTAACATTTGAGAAAATTTCGGGTGACGTGTTAATCATATTATTACGTTCGCATTGTTCTTTAAAAAAACATTAAATTTCAAGACCTATTTAACATAGCAAGTCTATATATGGCCTCTATCTAACAAATTCGTTAATCCTTAGCAAAAGAGCCCTGAATAAAGTTGTATACATGTAGTCGATAAATTCTATATAAGATAATACTCTTTCGATGATTTAAAAAGAACATTACTTCTATATATTATTTTTATTTAATGATTGTTATTTTCTTCAGGTAGACACTAGCTGATGTATGAATATGGCTTAATGAAAAAGCTTCTCTCAAAAGCATTGTATTACGCAATTTGTGATAAATCAATTTTCACTAAATGCACATTGTAAATAGTAAACACCGTATTAAAAACAATATAGGATTCAAAATATTCCCTTGCAGTATTATTTTATTTATAATAGTTCAGTGTATGCTATCATTCTTGGAAAAGTAGACTTTGATCCTTTTAAACTATTAACTTTTGAAGTAAGCTGTAATTGTGAATACATTCCAAAGCTTTTAGAAATGTAGCTATATAGCATGTCATGTTTTTATTTCAAAAATATATTGCAATTTGTTTAATAAATTATGCTTTATAAAAAACTTAATTAGATAGTTATAGTCTTACCAAATAATTTAAAAAAAGTCTAAGCTTTTAAGTTTGCAGTTATTTATGACATTAGGGCGACCTTTGTTGCAGAAATGCTTCTCGATGTATTGTTAAAGACAAATTTTTGTCCAAAATATGTACAAACAAAATGAGGACGCCAAATCGAATTTTTTAGAATATGAAGAATCTTGTGTTAAAAAAAATTGATTAATGTTTCAAAATCGTGAAATACATATTATTTTCTTGTAAAGCAGCGATATTTGAGTATGCTTTAAATCTTTAAAACAATCCATTATGAATGAATGATTTGCTACATTTAAATGTCCAAGAAATTGGTTTTAGCAATGTATAGTCAATGTATTTACTGTTAACGATATATTGAAGAAAACTGAAACCAGTACAAATCCCAACATGTAGAAGATTCGAGTCATAGATACACAATTAAATCTAAATAATCAAATTCCTTTGTAAAACCAAACATTCTGCTTGCAAATTTACATTATATACATGATAAAGGTATATTAAGTCAAGTACAAAGTGCTTTCTTGCAAGATCATACCTGGAAATTGAATAATTATGAAGCATGCTCAGGTTTTTCAATATAAGCTACAACAAATCTTCACTATTAAACTTTAGCCCGATTGCAGCGAAATTGGGTTAGTTTGCATTAATATTTAAGTCATTGTCATGAAAAGTAATCAAGAGGGTTGTTTGATGACATACAATTGCTTTATTATATAACTGTCGAACTATACAAATTAATAAAGAACGAAAATGATAGGTTGTATTCAATAATTGTTTTAAAACGTTCTAAATTTATAATTAATCCATATTTAGTAAAAAGCATTTATTTAAATTAAAATCATAATTGGAAAGATCTACAATTTAGTGTATACAAAATTGATTATAAAAGTCTATATCTAATGCTTCTTAGTTATATTTAATTAAAATATATTTTGCCGATAATGAATAGTTATAGGTTTTTACTTATATCCAGCTATCTATAAAATTTTGTATTGAAACAGTTTTACCGTTACTAATAAGAGGGCGCTGGTTCGGTGTTTAAAATAAAATATTTCATTTTAATAACTTTTACGTCTCTCTCTATATTAATTGTAAAAAATAATTCAATACAACAAAAATATATATAATATAAAATTGTTAGTTTTATATTTAGTTTATTATATTTCCGTTGATCAGATTTATTTTGGTTCAATTAAAATTTAGGTAAAACATTTGTTGGTGAATATGTTCTGATCTTTTACGTTATATGGTCTGACGGATGAAATCTATTTCATCTATACTTACCGCACAAAGATATATTTTTCTCGCTTCTTTATACAACTAAGCAAATATGGATCAAACAAAGATGTTTCTTACGTTACTGCAATTATTATCTGTCACATACTTCAATCAGTTGCAGTTGTAAAAGTGAAAGGTTGAACGAATATTACCTGTTATGCTTTCATTTGAAAGAACTATAATCAGCAGTGGCCTTTCTAATTTGTGAAAAGTACAGGGAACGGGAAACGGTATATACAATAAGTCCTTCACCGGCAGCAGTTACAAGAATTAAGGTTAGATTTTTTTGTAATATGGTTTTTGTAGTCTGGTAGTTTTGATTTATGTAACATTAAAAGAACGTTATGTTTGCATTTATTTATCATAGTACGACAACAATGTGCTTTTTAATAAAACAAAATTAATATTAAGAAATAATAATGAAATTATTTTGGGTCGTTGTATAACATGTCGAAGCATTCGAGACGTTAAATGGTTTAATTGTTCTGTGTTAACAATATGTTAAGTTACTTGTAAACAATTGACTTTATCACTTGACCTATTAATTGGAAATAAATAGTTATGAAACGTTCCATCTATTATATCCTGTACTATTTAAACACAAGTATTAGGCGATCATGTACTTAATGTTTTAAAGAACATTTTTAAATGTATTTTAATGTGGAGATTCTACTTAATCTATTCTGTTATTCAGTTAGCAATTTTAGAAAGAGTTTAAGATAGATAGTCATGTAATAGTGAAATTATACATCTTGATGTCTATCCTATGCAAATATTATAACAGTAATCTTTAAAAAGAGTCAAATATTCAAGTTTATTTTTACTACTTTTGAATAATTATTAGTTAGAGAAATTAAAAGAGTTAATTTCAAATATTGGGAAAACGTATTAACTTAATATCTGAATTTAATAATGAACGGGTAAAATGTGGAAAATGAGTTTTCCCGAACTTGATTATAATATGCCAACCAGCGAATCTACCGTGAAACGCGCTCCATTTCATTCTCTTCATTCAATGTAAGGAAAATAGTAATTTACGAATTTATGTAAAAAGTAATAAAAATACGATTTCAGAGCCATGTGTATGAATATATTATTACTTCCTAACGAATCTCATTAGTAAAAATCTTTAAATTGTTAGGCAATATTCAATTAGAGATATTTGACTAAATTGTCGCCATAAATGAACGAAACGTATTATACAAATCCCAGTTACATGACTGATGTCGAATTTTGAAATATTACCTGAAATTACAAAGCAAAAAAAATTACATAAACGTAAAAATTAGAACGCTTTCACAAAGTATCTGGTACCTGATGCTTTCAATGGTTTTTTTTACAGTGAGAATAGTCATCCGTAACCGCATATGTTGATTTTATTTCACGCTAGATGTCTTAAACAGTACAAAAATAAATTAATATTTTCATTTAGATTCATACATTTCTTTACGTAAATACACATATTTAAATTCGATCGACACTCTTGTTTTGATGCAGTTTTATGTTGGCATTTGAGCGAGCGGGATGAAGAGGGCGCTTTCACAAATGGTACAGTGTGATAATGCAAAATTTGCGATTCTACATATTCTGTCTTATTCTTAAAGTTGCGTATTTGCTGATGAGAAAAATGTAAAATATTTCAAATGTTATAATAAACAATAACTAACAATATATCTAATATGACATTCCTAACTCTTTGCTCTTCATACAAAATGTAAAAAAACTAAAAGGTACGAACATGTTTCCTGCATTTCATTAGTTCAAATTCCCATCGGTATATACCAGGTGTACCGGAAAGTCATTACCGGTTTTTCTAACAGATGTCGCTAGACTTAAGTGTCCAATGTTATAATTTGACACATCTATTATTTTATTCTACAGAAATCAAACTTCAAAGCCATACATGTTATAATTTGCGAACGTAACACCGTCATAGATTTATACCTCTTTGAAAAAGAGGTATAAATCTAATCGAGTTTCGTGCTTGAAAAAAGTGCATTTGCGGCACCCATTACTTTTCTTATTTAATTAAAAGAAAAAGGCCGCTGAAAGTCATCGTTTTCTGGTAGAAACTTACGGTGCGCATGTTCCAAGCATAAAACATGTGAGGCGTGGTTTCGACAATTCAAAAGTGGTGATTTCGATGTGCAAGACAAAGAACGTTCTGGTAGACCGAAAAAGTTTGAAGACGAAAAACTGCAGGAGTTATTGGATGAGGACCCATCCCAAACTCAAAAGCAATTGGCAGAAGTGTTAAATATGACGCAAGAAGCGATTAGCGACCGATTATGAGCAATGGGGAAAAATCCAAAAGATGGGAAAATGGGTGCCACATCAATTGAATGTAATTTTGATGGAGCCTGTGGTTGATTCACTTAATCACTGAAGGTTGATATACAACCCCTTGCCACATTAATTTTCGAATTCTGTATACGTATTTCGACAACTAAGTTGTCATCATCAGCAGATAATTAAAAAGTGTCGCACCTGGTAAACTACGGCGAAAAATACCCGTACGAAAACCAAACTCCGTGCGCGATCCGTACCGTGGAGAACCAAAATGTACACAAGTCGTTTCCGCCTAGAATAGTGACGGGTGATAAAAAAAATTGATTTATTTCGAAGTCTCTAAGCGCAAAAGATCATTGTTATCACCTGGCGTAGTCGGCCTATCCATTCCAAGGCCAAATCATTTTGATCGCAAAACAACTCTTTCTTTGGTGGCACCAGAATGGCGTAGTGTATTACGAACTAATACTGATCGCTACCGACAACCAACTATCAATTTCAACCATCCATTCATAAAAAAACGTCCAGAATGGGCTCGAAAATAAGGTAAAGTGATTTTACAGCATGATAACGCGCCGTCTCATAAAGCAAAACCGTTGAAAGCACTTGGATAGGACATAATATCGCACCTGTTACCTAGTCCGACTATTATCTTTTAGCATTAATGGGACACGCGCTTGCAGAGCAACATTTCGCCGATTTCGAAGAAGTTGGAAAATGTCTGGATGAATGGTTTTTCTCAAAGGACAAATAGTGTTTTTGGGATGGCATCCATAAATTGCCTGAAAGATGGACAAGAATGTGTAGAGTCAAATGGCCAATACTTTGAATAAATAAATTTTTCCATTTTCTTGAAAATCGTGTATTTTTTATGAAAAAACCGGTAATGACTTTCTGGTACACCTGGTACATATATTTTGTCCATAGAGTTTTATATTGTGAAATATGTTATTTGCAATTTGTACATAACTATGAAAACCATTAACCATAGAAGAGACGGAAAATGCACTACTTATTAGTAATTTTAAACAAAACTTTTTTGTAACAATTTATAAAAATATACGAAATTAAAGTGATATTTTCTGAAATTTTAACTAATCTATATATGAGTCTCTTTAGAAATGTTCATATTTTGTAACCACTTTTGCCTATAATTTTCAATATGACTGAAGACTGAAAAATAAATTAGTTCAAGCAATAGAGAATAGAGGATGTTTTAATAGACCATTGTAACAAGTTTTATTAACGTAAATGTCACGAAAAATTGTACATATAAATTTTACATTTTTCATGTAAATTGCTGTTTCATATAAATATACAGTTGATATAATTTTCATGTTTGTTTCGATATCCCTACATACACTCCGCGCAACATGAATAGGACCACCCGACTTGTTGCAAGCTTTCGGTGGTTTGAAAAACAATTCATTTACTAAAAATACAATGCAAGTTTGTAATGGTATGATATGACAAATAATACGCATTATTGCGCAATAGTGCCTAACGTTATGCATTGGGTGACGTAAGTACCACATACATATAAAATGCACCGCGCCGGTTGGATACGACCAGTATTTAATAGTAAGCTACCGGATGAGTGTCGAGTTACAACGTGTATCCGGATAAACAAACATCTGTAATTAAGGGTATTGTGCAACGATGGGACGACAGAAGTGCTTAAGTATGGAAGAAATTGGAAAAATTAAAGCGTTCCATCAAGAAGGGTATTCCTCAAGGGCTACTGCAAAGAAAATAAGTCGATCACACCAGGTTGTGAACAATTTTATTAGGGATTCCGAGAATTATGGAAAACGTTTTAAAGGGCGAACAACATCCGTTACAACTAAGAGAGAACGTCGAGCCATATTACGCGAAGCATCGAATTCGGCATTAACGGCAAGACAAATCGCGAATAACGTTGGAACGAATGCATCGGTAAGAACTGTACAGAAGTTACTGAAGACCTGTCCGCATTTAAAACGTTTGAAAATTAAACGACGGCCTCCCTTAAGGGAATTTCAGCGCACTGCACGTCTTCAGTTTGCTCAAGCAAAAATGGGGTGGACAAGAGAATGGCAAACTGTTATTTTCAGTGACGAGAAGAAGTTTAATTTAGATGGCCCGGATGGGTTTTCTTATTATTTCCACGATTTACGTAAAGATGAAGTGATTCAGTCACGAAGGCGAGCCGATGTTGGTTCAGTCATGGTATGGGGAGCTGTTTCCTATAACGGACCTGTTGATTTAGTAATAGTGAAGGGCAGACAGAATTCGGAAAAGTACGTCCAGCTGCTGCAACAGGTGAAAGACAAATTTTCCAACGTTATGGCAGGTGGGCCATTTATTTTCCAACAGGATAATGCCAGTATTCACACCGCGCGCATTGTTCGACGCTGGTTTCAAGAACAAGGCATGGAGGTTCTCGATTGGCCATCGCTCTCCCCCGACCTGAACATCATAGAAAATGTTTGGGGATGGTTGTCGCGTAAATTGTACTCCAATGCTACCCAATTCAGTTGCGCTGACGAACTAGAGCAGGCGCTGAAACGAAGTTGGGCGGAACTTCCCGTTGACTACTTGAGAACCCTGTATAATTCCATTCCATCCCGACTATTTGAGGTTATAAGAAATAATGGCAAAAGTACTCATTATTGAACAATAAAGTATTTTGTTATTGCAAACGAATCTTTTATTTTGTAGATTGGTCGTATTCAAGTGGCGTTTAATTACTCTACTTATTGTCATTAGTAACGTACATTTGCACTGACTTTTACAAAAATTATATTTGGTACCTACATACATCTTTTTATCAACCCTCTTATTTTCGAAAATAACAATTCCAGCGCGCTACCATGTTTATACCAACTACAAATGTCATATATGCAGTTGGTCCTATTCATGTTGCGCGGAGTGTATAAGATACATAATTATAATATAATTTTGATATAAATTTGAATATTAAATACATACAAGAAAAGTAAATTAATAGCATTTATTTATATTACTTTCCTTATACGAGGGAGCGTTTTTATATTCGCGGAATGGGGGACAAGGGGTGGAAATAAAAAAAACAAATTATTTTTCTTTTTCAATATATTCACCTGCAAGAGGGATACATTTTTCACATCTTTCAATTAATTTATTTATACCCTCATAAAAAAATGATTTCTCTTTATCTGCAAAATACGCCGAAACTGCCTCCTTGACTTCACCATCGGCAGTAAATTTTTTACCCCGCAGCTCTTTTTTCATTTTCGGAAACAGGTAATAATCACTCGGGGCCAGGTCTGGGCTGTAGGGTGGGTGATTCACAATTTCGAAGTCCACCTTATGCAGGGCAGCTAACGCAACGCGGCTCTTGTGGACGGGCGCGTTGTCGTGCAAAAGCAGAACACCTTTTGTCAATTTTCCCCGTCTTTTCTCTTTAATGGCTTCTTTTAGTCGCTCTAATATTGAAGCGTAATATTCTCCGGTTATAGAAACACCTTTATCTTTATAATCAATCAACAATATTCCTTCCGAGTCCCAAAATACCGTTGCCATGAGTTTCCCAGCTGATTGTGACACTTTAAATTTCTTGGGAGGTGCTGTGCCCTTTTTATGCCACTGCATGGACTCAGGTTCATAATGATGAACCCAAGTTTCGTCTCCAGTAACAATTCCACTCAATACACCATCCTTGTCTTCATTACAGAGGTCCAAAAATGCACGCGAACACTCTACGCGCTGTTGTTTTTGCGGCGGTGTGAGCATTCTCGGCACTCATCTTGCGCTGACCTTAGACATGCCAAGATGATCGTGTAGGATTTTAAAAATTGTTGTGTCGGATACTCCAACCATTTCTGCGAGTTGTTTCTTCTTTAGTCGAGCATCTTCGAGTACAATTTGTTCAACTTTTTGGATAAGTGCTGGCGTGGTCACCTCAATGCTCCTGCCCGGCCTTGGGTCGTCTTCAAGGGATTCCCTTCCTTGTTTAAATAAACTATGCCACTTGTACACCATGGTTTTTCCTGGACAAGAGTCGCCGTAAACCAATGACATCTCATTCATTATGGTCGCGACTGATTTTCCTTGCCTGGTAAGGAACTTTATAACGGCACGATATTCGATTTTTTCCATATTTCACTTTTCACTCCTGATTATGTTACTTGGTTGACGATAGCTCAAAGACTAACTGTCTAATAACAATGAAACTTCGTATTTATACTAATCATGAGTCGCTGCACAGGCCACGCCCCCAATGCGCCTACTCACCCCTCTACAACCCGCTCATTCCGCGAATATAAAAACGCACCCTCGTAATATAAAAAAAACTGTGCAAGTTTTATAGCAAAACTTCGACTTACGGAAGTTCCATTGTGTACGAAAACTAAAAATTGTGGCCTTCATAATAGTTATTATGACACTGCATGTTAGTTTAATATATTTTTTATATTCTTATTTCGATTCTATTAGTACAATACAGAATAAAATGAGGATTATTCTCACTATAAATTACAACTACTGTATTCAGAAACTCCCAAAATTTTTACCATTGCAAATATATTTGCAATAGTTCATTAATTATTATTACTGTATTGTTCGTTTTATTGCAAATGTGGTGTATTCGTATATCTAACCATGATAAATATTGTTTTTTTTTTCCAGCAAATTCTTTATCTTTTTATAGTGGTTTAAATTTTAAATGCGAACAACATGAAAACAGGTTATTTTTTGAGGTTTTGCAATGATTTTTATGTCCATGTTTTTGCAAATACTCGTATTGTCAATAAATATGTTACATAATTTTATATCACATACTAATTTACATTTCCTTCCATTTTTATTGATTTCAATTAATAATAAGACCGTCATAGAATTGACGGTGGACATCTTAAAAACATAATGAAAAGAGAGATGAAATGGAAATTTTCCATTGCAATACATTCCGTGAACAATTCTAAAAAATCCTCTTTTTCAAGTGCTAAGCTTGTATCTCATATGCCTATTAAAAACTAATATCTGATGAAATCTATCTCTAGTAATAGTAAAATAAAATTATAAAATCATATGTAGAAATAGTTATTTTTTCTGATTATAACAATGTAAGATATTTATATCTGAAGATGATTTTTTTCGAATTACGAGATTTAAGCCTATTTGCTAGTTGTAGTTTAGATATTTGATTTACTCTTGCTAAATATTTAATTTATTAAACGCTCAAGTTAGAATAAATTAACAAAAAAATGTGTTTCATTACATGAAAAATGTGTAAGTGACGAAAGAAGGATTTTTAAATATTTTATTTATTTATTATATTTTTTTTATATGCAGTATCGTCTAAAAGTTTGAAGACAAGAACCGTTTCAAAATAAAAATTTGTTATATCATTAAGTTTATTTAGTATACATCCCTAAGCAGGCTATTTAAAATGCATTTACTTGATTGTCCTTGACAAGAAGAAAGAATAAATTTTTATTACATGTTCTTATTTAGGACTGAGGCGTTATTAACAACCTTTTTTGAGACAGTTGAATTTGATGGAGCCTGTGGTTGATTGACTTGATCAATAAGGTTGATATATAACCCCTTTCCACAATTAACTATTTGTAAATTCTGTATACGCATTTCGACAACCAAGTTGTCATCATCAGCAGATAATTTCAAAGTGTCGCACCTGGTAAAACACCGCGAAGAAATTGTACGAAAAATACACTCCGTACGCGATCCGCACCGTTGCAAACCAAGATGTGCACTGTGTTTTGTGTGCTGGTGTTTTACCAGGTGCGACACTTTGAAATTATCTGCTGATGATGACAACTTGGTTGTCGAAATGCGTATACAGAATTTACAAATAGTTAATTGTGGAAAGGGGTTATATATCAACCTTATTGATCAAGTTTTTTGAGACAGTTAATTTTATTTGGACAACCGCAGGATATAGAATTGTTTGGAAGAAAATAAATTCCATTCAGTTAAATGCTAAATTATTTTGAAGTATTTTTTTTTTTTTGCTAAAATTCCGAGAGAATTATCGCAGCTCTTACTAAATGCTCAAAAGCAAACGAATAAGCATAAGGAAACGATGTGCAATTGTGCATTGCACTCATAGATTTATATTGAGTGCAATGCACACAGTGGCTACATAAAGAAAGCTGAGGAACGATATAGAGAAACAAAGTGAGCAGCCGGCCAAGAGCAACCATCAATACTGACTATCGTTTTATTGTAAAAGATTTGAAGCGTAAAGGCGATTAAGCACCGAAAATCATGTAATCAAATCAAAATAAAGAAGCCGTCTTGTGACAACAGTGAAATTATTGCAATATGCCAAATGAAGAGGTTGTGTAGTTGTAAAAAAAAACGCCATTTTAAGCAATTTACAAAATAACACTATGAACTTGGACTCAAGTTTACGAAAGTTGACTATGAACGTTGTCTATGAGACAACGTTCGTGGAGAAATAAACCGAAATTCGAAAATTGAAATTTTTGATATAAAAGTAATTGACCTTGTAAACATACAAAATAATTGTGTGTATTGTCTATGGTTAAACATGGAGAAGAAAGCACAATAGATTAGAGATGTTTCACTTCAAAATATTGTAGTTTTAGTTAGTAATTGAAACAATAGTACCAAAAGAAAAATATTCAAAAATTCTCTAAGATAGTATACTATTTGGAAGAACAATTATTAGGGAAAACTTTTTTTCCAACTTAGTAATGGATCAAAACACTTGCTAAGATTAAGCACCTCTTCTTTCAAACAGGAATAGATTGTGAATTAAAGTAATGGTTTGACTGTTTCTTTATTGAACAGAATTTGTAGAATTATTTACTTAACAACGCAAAATACTAAACAGTTTGATTTACAAGATACGCGACAAGATATAAACTTCAATTACTTAACTAAATTATTAACAAGAATGCCGAAAGCTACTATTATTGCACGAGAAAGACTTTAGTAAAAGTAAATTATAAATGTGTTTTTGTGTTATTTTTATTGTTTCACACTTTAGCTCATTATTATTACAAACTTTTTGAAGGTAGTGTATATTATTTTGAGCATTAATGGGAAAATGAAATTAAAATTCTTCGGGAACGTGTTATTATGCATTGTCAATTCGAATGCATTTTAGTAACAACAACTCCACCAATAATTAGATTTTATTATGTCTTTCGTTCAAACCTGTTTCGAAATATTCACGGTCGACCAGTTCGGAAACTTACCTATGCGTTTCAAATCGCTACAATTTCGACATTAAAAGATGATAATGAATTTTATTAACACTGTACCGCTAAAAATATTCCTAGATTCGTCATTTCTCTTTCTGTATTAGTTATAAACGTTTAAAGCCCATGCTACTTACAATAGACAAAAAAGGTATTTGCACACCCTGAGTAATGACAAACTGTGCATAGAGCTAAATAAACATCTTTTGTAAGCGCTAAATCGCTTGCTACTAATATTGCTACGTCACGTAAACACGTTTCACACCAGGCAATAAGATATGGTACAATTTATACGGAAGAACAGCAAGAAAAAACATACATTGATGAAAAACAGAAAGTTAATACTAAAATTTACTCCTTCTCATGTGAACAAATCAATCGAGTTCTGGAATATTATATTTCCAGAAGAATGTAAATTAAATTTGTTTGATTCGGATGGATGGAGAAAACCGAATGCAGAACTGAGTTCACAGAAGTTACAGGCAATAGTAAAACATGGCGAAGGACACGTTGTGGTCTGGGGTTGGATGAAATACAACGGCGTCTACAATCTTGCCTTTATTGGAGATATAGGAATGTCAGGATTTTGCGAGATAAATTACTATCGTGCATCGGCTTCAACAAAATGACGACCCCAAGCATACCGTTAAGATAATTACAAAATGGACGCTGTATAGCGTACGACGACAGTTGAAAATCCCATCGATCGTTAAAATCCTCAGACCTGAATCCAATATATAATTTGTGGCACCTTCTTGATATAGAGGTTCGAAGAAGAGAAATTTGAAGAAAAAAGGGGAATTGCAAAAGATTGCTAGTACTCGCAGACTCTGGTAGAATGCATATGATGTATTAAAACATATCTAAAGACCATAAATAAATTTATTTTCTTTACGTTTTAATGTGCAAATATTTTTTTGTAATCAAATTTACTTATTTTTTTTATATTTTCATTGAAATTAGTAACTTTAGAAGTTTATTATAGAATATTGTATCAATGTAACGCTCTGGAACACATTAACGTTTTATATTTCAAGTATAATAAAAATTCGGGGTGTGCAAATATTTTCTTTACCCACTGTAAGTTATTAGCAAAAATATTTTAATCTAAAGTAACTGATAAATTAATTATTTAAAATCAGTGCTTCCAATATGCTTTTTTTCCTGTAATTATTAATATATTGGGTCTGGGAAAAAGTTCGTGGCGTTTTTCTCGATAGATGGCATTGGTTGCCGATAACTAAAGAACAACAAGTCACAGCGACACCACCGACGGCTCGTTTTTTAGATGACCTTCCGAACGTTAGTTTGAGCGTAGAAACATTGTAATCGGTGCAGTGGTTGGAAAGTTATTCGCACTTGAAAATGGAGAAGAATAATGAGAAATTTCGCTATATTCTGCAATATTATTATGATAAGGGGAAGAACGCTGCGCAGGCTTGTGATAAAATTTGTGCTGTGTACGGTGAAGGTACTTTATCGAAATCTGTTGCGCGGAAATGGTTCGCTCGCTTTCGTTCTGGAAATTTCAATGTGAAAGATGAGTCACGCTCCGGTCGTCCAATCACTGAAAAATCTGATGAAATTCTTGAAAAAGTCCAACAAGATAAGCATATCAGCAGTGTCGATATTGGCATGGAGCTAGGCATTGACCACAAAACTGTTTTGAACCATTTACACAAAGCTGGTTACAAAAAAAAGCTTGACGTATGGGTTACTCATGAGTTGAGCGTGAAAAACATGATGGACCGAATTAACATCTGCGATGCGCTACTGAAACGGAATGAAATCGAGCCGTTTCTGAAACGTTTAATAACCGGAGATGAAAAATGGATTACGTACGATAATCGGAAGCGTAAAAGATCGTGGATAAAGGATGGTGAGCCGTCACAAGCGTTCGCTAAGGCAACATTGACGCCAAAAAAAGTGATGCTGTGTGTATGGTGGGACTGGAGGGGAATCGTCCACTACGAGCTACTTCCAACTGGTCAGACGATTGATTCTCAACTCTACTGTGCACAACTAGAGAGATTACGCCAGGCGATTGAAAGAAAACGGCCCGAATTGATTAATAGGAAAGGTGTTGTCTTCCATCATGACAACGCCCGACCACACACTTCTTTGATGACCCGTCAAAAATTGAGAGAGTTTGGTTGGGAAGTTTTGATGCACCCACCTTACAGTCCGGATATAGCACCCTCTGACTATCATCTGTTTCGATCTCTGCAGAACTCTCTCAATGGAATTAAGTTGGTTTCAAAAGAAGCCTGTGAAAACTACTTGATTCAGTTTTTCGACCAGAAACCACAGAAGTTTTTCACCGATGGGATCATGGATCTACCAAAAAAATGGCGAAACATTGTCGATAATAATGGAGCATATTCGGTTTAAATGAATTCGTCCACGCGCCATGCGGGGACCAGTTGAATTTTACTGAAAAAACGCCACGAACTTTTTCCCAGACCCAATATTTTTGATGTAGTAATAGCACTATTCGTAATCATTATCGGTATACGTGGAAATGTATCAATAATTAGAGAAACAAATTACCTAAATAAACAAAATAAAAATAACGGTCCTAGCTTCTCAACTATATACAGTTACTTACAAAAGTTTTCGTACACCTCGATATCGAATAAAAATCAGCAAATGAATAAACATATGACAGAGCATGTTTATCACTTGGCAACGTCAGAAAGCTCTAATAGCAATCTAGAAGTTATTATTTAAAATTATAAAAACATTGATAAGTATTTTAATTATCAATTGAAAAAAGTTTTTGAACACATGACAAAAGTAATTTCTAAAATTAAATTGAAAATGTTTACTTTTAACTATGAATTTAACTGGATTTTCAATAAAATTGCAATAATATTTTGCTATTCTTGCAATAACACTTTCTTTTGTGGTTTCTTATTAGTTATATTGTGGTTTCTAATTTTTCTTTTGACATATTATGTCATATGTTCAATAGGATTTAAATCCGGCGACTGAGGTGGTGAGCGTAAAGTAACCATTCTTGAACAGCCTTAGTTGTATGTTTCGAATCTTGATTTTGTTGAACGAAGTATTCGTCTTCTAACAATAATTTTTTCATCTCTATGCAATGTCTTAGTATATTTAAGTGTACTCATAGATCCATAGTCTCTTCAATAAATATTAAATTACCCACCCCATTCGTCGTCATAATTCCTCACACCATTGATCCGCCTCTATATTTTAAAGTCACATTGTTTCTGAAAGATTTTTACGTACTACTCTTCCGTTACATCTTGATTTTCTTAAAATGCTCTTTTCTCTCTGTTTTCTGAATGCACTTTCTTTCCAGTATCCAATTCCATCCGTACAGCTATCTTCGACTAGGCCAACGCTTTGTTTACAGATGAATCATTTTTTTGGGCCTGGTCACATGGAAGGAAGGCATGGTCAACGAACAAAGAACATATCCGACGCACTGTAAAATACCCTGTGAAAGTTAATGTTTGAGATTGTTTTGACATTACTCTACCAGCACTTTAAATAGTATAAATTGTATTCTACAAGAAGACAATGATCCAAAACATCGAAGCAAATTGTGTAGGGATTGGAAGATTGGAAATGGTATTGCATCATTGGACTAGCTGTCGTAGTTTCCAGACGTCAAACCAATTAAAAATATGTGGACTCTTATGAAGCAGAAACATAACGGGAAACATGCATATAAAATTCCCCAATTATCTTGCGATATAGAGAAGATGTGGCGGCGCTCGTTACATACGAATTATACGGAAAAAATGGTCCTAAGTATAGGAAATCTCTCTAAGAATCTTATTCAAAATAATAGAGACTGGAAGCCATATTAAATATTAGCATATAAGGCACACTTTGTAACAACCTTTTATCATTTTTTGGTAGAAATATTAGTCTGTACCTCTTATTATACAAAGTGTAAATGCATTTGACGATTTTCGACATCTTTGAGGTGTACGAAAACTGACTGTAGATTGAAAACTGTATAAATATGCATGTGTATTCATGTAATGTATGTCGTAGCAGCTCTATCAACTATACAAAGTATTAGCATGCACTTTGATCTGCACAATTTGATAGCGCATATATTTATTATTAATGTTCTCGATATAATGATGTTACATGTTATCTCCACTAATATGAATATTATGTATCCTCGAATATAAACAAAATTTAAAAAACCTAAATTTCTTAAGTAAAGGTATAATACGATTTTTTTTTTATTTACAAAAGTTCAAGAATTAAGTGCCTTAAAATGTAAATTTAATATCTTTATTCCACGCATTGCGTGTTTGAATTAATTCGAATTGACTGAAAAGTTGTTTCCAAAATATCTTAGTAGGGGCACCTATAATATTGTAAATTCTTTCGAACTTCTAAGTTCTATAAACAGTTATAATTATTGCATCAGTTTATTACATCATTAATTCGATTTGCAATTGTTCTTTTCGAAAACGAACTATTAATTGCATTCGCCTGAGAAGTAAATAACTATCGTGTTAACGACTTTGGCGAAAAGCGAACACTTAGGTCAGTGCTCCTATTAAATTATAATGCTATGTGAAATACTTTGCTTGTCCGGGAGAATTTTAGTGCTGATTACTCTGATTATTACCTTTGCGCCTACTTTCTAGAGACTGTACGAATTCTTGTGTAATAGCACTAATGACACGAAACAACATACTTATATAATATATAATTATAAAAAAATTTAAGTTCAAATTAATTTTTTCTGATTTGACTTGTTTTTCTTTAACTGACAACTTTAATATCCTATGAAATTTAACGATTAGAACTTGCCAAAAAAATTTAATGGTTGGAAAATTTAGCAAGCGTGTAATATTTAGTAACGAAGCTAAATTTAAAACATTTGACGATTCAAAAAGAAAATGCACATGTGGTATCTGAAAAAAAAATTAATAAGCATGAACCAACAATCTATTGTAAAAATACGGATGTGGATATGTGCTGGTATAATGGATATGTCTTCAGCTAGAGTGGAAAATTTAGAGATTATCGAAAGTAATATGAGCAGTTAATATCTATATTCAGAGACATTCAATGATACTCTATTCAGCAGCAACGATGACGATTACAAAAAAAGTGAACATCTGAGAATATGAGAGATCTTCTTCAGGACTTCCGGGCTAGAACCGCGTCACTGGTATAACTGTTGACGTTTCGTACCCACATCTTGGGACATCTTCAGGGCTCAACTACTGCTACTGTCTCATACGAGTGGGTACGAAACATCGACAGTTATACCAGTGACACGGTTTCAACCCGGAAGTCCAGAAGAAGATATTATGGACCACTACCGCGGAAGTCTACGTACCAGATTAAAAGAAAAAGATTTTAAGAACGGATTTTAATTGGGTCCAAAGTGGCAGAGAACGAATACATAAGAAGAATAAATGCTGAATTAAGCCAAAAGAGGAGAGAATATAATAAAAAAGATAAAACGACAATAAAATGGCTAGGACATGTATAGAGAGCAGAAGGATCAACAATAAAAGCGATATTTGAATTTGACAGGAGAAAACTAGTAATAGAAAACCATGGAGGGAGATTAGTACTATAATATAGTAATACAAGAAGTACGAAAATGCCCCTATATGTCCTTTTACATTTAAAGCAATAGTCTTTTAATTAATATCTGCACTGATAATTCAAAACCTGATAAAACTGCAGACTCATATTTGTTGTATTTGTCATGCTTATGAAAGTTTTTTTAAAACATTGTTGTTGATAATTCTTTATTCGACAATTTTTTCTTTTTATTTTTCTGACTGAAGGTGTAAGAAAAAAAATGTTCTAGCGTAAAAACTAAATGTCGATGTTCAACAAAATATAATTTTGAAAGCCAAGTACGCGGAGAAAAACTATTTATCAATGAAAAAATAACGGAAGTCTCATAAATATTACAAAAAAATTTATGAACAGGGACTTAAGTTTCTTTCACAAAAGAAAATATATTTCTAGTTTTGGAATAGAATGCTCGACAAAAGAAATAAATAATGAATAAAGAACATTTAGAAGCAGCACTTACATATATTGCTAGTAGACCTGCTTTCTTATTCTGTTGCAAGGAGAGAAAAGGGATTAATAAAACGAATTACATTAAAATAAATAGGCCATGTCAATATAAGGAAAAATTAATCAAGTGCATAACAATTAGAATTGATAGATAAAGTCAAATTTTATCCATATAAAAATCCCAGAATTTAATTTTAGATACTGGATTGCAACTTTTGCACAATTACAAGTGTATTTTGAAAACCCATTCAAACATATAATAATAGATCGATCATGCATTTTGATCTGTGAAAAAAAAGAAAATTACTAAATAATTAAATTAGTAGTGAATGAAACCTGAAGCTGGCTACTTGTAGGATACAACTAAAATATAAATTAATGAAATCCATACTCAACAGGTTATCATATATCTTACATTTAAGATGCTTGGTAAAATATTTAAAATTATTTTTATTGAAGAAGAATAATAATGATGATAAAATTGGGCACTTGGTTTCCATGTCATAATTATATTTAACTTCAAATAAATTGGACAATTGTTTAATATCTGGGTCTCTTTGTCAATAGTTGATGTTAATAATGAATCGAAGAGTTTGAAAGAATTGTCCAATTTATTTTAAATAAAGTTCGTGTACTTAAGATTATGTAAGAGATAGCATAGGTATATAAATACAAATGGATATTCCGTTTCAAGATTATTAGTTATCTTTTGAGAAATGTAAAAAATACTTTTTAATATTCAATTACCAGATAGTCATACACAACTAGTAATTTAAGTACTTAAAAATTTCACATGTTGAATAAATTTTTATTTAATACCATTAAACAAGTTCAAGATACATGAATAATCAGTTTATCTGTTGTTCTGTTCATATATTATATAAATTTCATAATACAATATTTAAGAGATTTTTTTAACTGAATATAAAAAAATAGAATGTGTGCCAGTAGTTCGACGCTCACTGGTGTAGGAAATGTTTTCAAAAAAATTTCTGCATTATATGTACAATATAAAGGGCGGTAATAATTAGAATTTTTATAAAAGCGCATAATTATATGCAGAATGTGTACCAAGTTTGTCTCACATTGGTATAAATTAGTCAAAAAATTTTTTAATTTACGTGTATCGAATGAAATAGAAGAACTCTGGTCTCGAAACTATGCAGAAGCATTTGAATACATGTTGACATGGCATAGAATGAAATGCCAACGAAATTATTAATTCAGATGACCCTATTAATTATTTGGCACAATTAAAAATGCCGGATCTTAAAAGAAATTAGTATCATAAACAAAAGTCCGCCTATAGTTGAACATAATGAAAAGATACAAAACCGAAAATCGCCTGAAGAATATGTCCCGAAAAGCAACAGAAAAATTCTCATTCACCCTGTCGAAAGAGATAATCTTAGAACCATGAAGCTGAACCCGAAAATTTGTGGCGTGTCTAAGCTTGTTGCGAAAGATCCGAAGCAGGAGAAAAATGAGAATTTGCGATCAGAAATCAAAACTAGAATTCCCAAATATAATATTAAAAATGAAAGAGATTTAAAATCGAAATTAAGGGAAGAATGTTAAAATATTTCCCCCAGATTCTTGAACGTCTAGTTAGATGAATGCCAAATAGATTAATAGCAATTTGTAGATTGTATGTAGTGGATATCATTCAAAATACTAATAATGTTGGCAGAAGTATTATTTTTAATTCTTGTACGAAGGCGAGTGGGCAAATTGTTATTAAACGTTATTTTCTTATCAAATTCGTCTAATATACTTAGTCATCATTAACTTCTAACGGTATTAAATAAATATTCAGTACGTGAATTTTTGAAATATTTTTATTAAATTATTAGTGGTGTATGAATGTTACTGGGTAACAGTATATACGACTCGCACTGTAATATTTAATTTTTATTTAAAGACATCATCGTGTCTCATTACAATTGTCCCACACTGTAGCAGGTAATCCTTTAAATATACATATTTTCTAACTGAAAAAAAATGTGTTAATTACTATCACAAATATATTCCTCCTTATACATATTTATTCTAATATGTTTATTTTTATCATACTACAATTATAAGCATAGCATACTATCATGAAATAATCCACGAGACACAAAACTTCCACTATAAATAATCGCCTGTTAATTTCGTCGACCGCGAAACGAAAAAAAATACGTAACTTCTTATCGGCTACCACTACATATGCAAAACATTACCGACGAATCGAAGGTATTCGTATACACCGTACAGTGAAACAGAACAACAGATAAACTGATTATTCATGTTACCAAGGTACCATATAATGGCGTTTTGCACACGACACTATTTTGCGCCAAGTACTTTCAACTCGGTTTGGGTCCGTGTGCAAAAATACCTTTCTCCGTAAACACCAATGTAGATAGTATAACACCTAACTGCAAGGTATATTTTCCTCTAAAACCGTCTGTCAAGTTCAGTGCCGCGTGCAAAATCAAAGTCATTTATTAAATATTGTAAATAATCTAAATTCGATTCGTATTTGATAATCTACGTTATCTAAGGATTGATTGAAGCCTTCTCTTCTATTACCTATTTTTATGGTCGCGTTTAATTGAAACGATTTAAATTTAGGCGGAACGCATTAAAAAAAATTAGAAACTTATCGTGTCTTTTTCTGCTCAATTTTCCTTCGAAATTCTATTCTTTTTTTTATAAATTGGCTATTTACAGCTGGTATTTTTAATTCAATAAAGTAAACTTGATTCGTGATCAGATATGGTGATTTTGTAATGGTGTTTTGCTTTCGGTTAAAATCGCGTAGATTGTTTGCCGGTTGTTTCTCCATTCTCTCGCTTTGGATTTTCGTTTCTTTATATCAGAAGTCTTTGGAATGTAAGTTTTAATTTATGTATGGTTCGCTAAAATGGGTTAACTAACGGCATAAATCCGGACTTCATAAATACAATGCTTTTAAAAGTAATTTATATAAAATTTTTTTTGTAAATTTCATATGTGGCATTTTAGTTTTACAAATATATATTTTAGTTTATATAAATTTATATAAAATATAGATTCAAAAATTCGAGTTTGAAATACAGTTCCTGCCCACAAATTAGGACTAGCCAATCTTATAAAAATAGCAAAACAAATTCAAATTTTTGCAACTCCATTTATTTGGTAACCTGTCTTTTAAGATAATAAACTTCCGCAATGGTTTTACAATTAGACATACAGTACTGTGCAAAAGAAAGAAGCATCTTCTTGAATGTTACAAGAAACTATTATGAAAGGATAAATAATAATCTTACACAAGTTGAAATTTTTTAATGTATAAAAACTAACACACATCGATATTTAAACATAAACAACTTAAATTTTCAATATTTTATATGACCACCTTTATTTTTTATGGTATCCTGCACTCTTCTTGGTAAGCTTTCTATTAATGAATTAATGAAATTTTCAGAAATATTGTACCACTCTTCCTGTAGTATGTTCCACAGTTCATTTTTGTTCTGTGGCCCCTTTTCACACTTTTTTCTGTCACAATAGTCCCACACATGCTCAATAATATTTAAGTCAGGACTTTGTGGTGGCCATATCATAGTCTGCAATCCCTATTTGCTTCCTGCTGTGTTAAATAAGTTTTCACAAGTTTCGAGGTATGCTTGGGATCATTATCTTGATGTAGAATGAAATTATTTCCAATAAGTCGCTGCCCTGATGGTATAGCATATTCTTCTAACAGTGGTCTGTATTTCTCAGCAGTTAATTTATCCTGTATTTTTACAATTTCACCCACATCTGCTGCCGAAATACAACCCCAAACTTGGATATTGCCTCCTCCATGTTTCATGGTAATGTGTAAACATGGTTCCCATAACGACTCACCAACGCATCGTCTAACATACTAATGTCTGTTCGTTCCAAATAATTGATATTTAGATGCGTCAATAGTATCCCCAAGTTTCGTGGTCTCTGGCATATTTTAATCGTTTCCCTTTATTACCTCGTCGCAGTAAGGATTTTCCCACGGCCACGCATCCCCTCAAGCCTGATCTGAGCAAGTATCGCCTTACTGTTGAAACATGTACCGAAGTACCAGATGTTCGCGCAAGATCTTGAGCTAGTTCTGCGCTAACTTTCTTACGATTTCTTAAAGAACCAACTTTTAAAAACTGTGCATCAGCTTTACTGAGCTTTTTTGGACGTCCATTCTTTGGTATATCACTTACACTGCCGGTTTCAGCCATTCTTTTTATTGTTTGTTTCACGGCATACCGGGTACATTTCACTATCTTTGATATTTTCACTAGACTATTGGTGTAAAACAATAATTTCATTTCTGTCTAGTAATGCTATTCTAGACATTTTCTATCTACTATAACTATTTATAGCTCACAATTTTATCTTAAAATGAAAATTTCACTCGTAGGCGCGTTTCTTAAGAATCTAAATAAATTCTATAATGGAACCGCTCTGTATGGTTTCTACCACTGAATTAAAAACAAAATCTTATAGATAAATAACCCAAGTAAGACGTCTATCTAGATGTATACCAAGGAATTTTACATTTTCTGCTTCAAAACAATTGTTGTTATTGAGTTGCATAGATAGTCATGATTAATGTCGGAGAGAGAATGTGGCATGGATATGCGTATATTTGTTGAACTATAGGCGAACTTTTGTTTATGAAGCTTCGGCATTTTTAATTGTGCTAAATAATTAATTGAGTCATTTGAATTAATAATTTCGTTGGCTTTTCTTCCAGTTTTGAGGATTATTGAAACTGCTTTGCAGATTCTTAAATGCTACAATGGGATTCAAGCGAGATGATAGTATTGTCTGCAAACGTTGTGACAATTACCAATTCAGTGGAAGCTAAAACACTTGCGTATAGAATGGATCCTAAGACGTTCCCTCGAAGTACTTCAAACACAATTGCGCATAAATGTCAGCACTTATTGTTTTATTTAACAAAAAAGTGTCTATACTGAAATAAGATTTCATAAGCAAAAGTGTGGTTGACGTACATTTCTTTTTGTTTCATAAAGCAACCCAGTGGCCCATTCTTTGTTAAATGTCTGACTGATATATAAATAGATTACAGAACAATATCTTTACGCATTTGGATTTTTATTTATTCTGTCGACAATTCTTTGGACTTGCATAATAATTTCATGCTTATTTCAAAAACCAAATTGATGATCTGGAAGTATACACTTATCGTCTATAATTGTTTTTACTAATTGCATATATATTTTTCGAATAGTTTCGACAATATCGGGAGCAGAAGTTATTTCTTCGAATTTTCCTTCCCATTATTATTTGGGCAAATCTTCCATGTATTTGTTAGAGTCTTGGATATGTTTCTTAGACGAATAAAAGTTTAAACGCTCAAATTAATTGCAAGCTCATTAAAAATTATATTTTCATTGCATGCATAAAACAGTACGTTTCCTCGTGGCTCTCTAGAAAAGGGGAAGTTCAAGTTTCCTGTTGAGTGCACGGGGAAACATTTTAAACGTCATAATAACATTTGAATTAATTACAAGAATAATACCACACCTTTTGGCATTCTGCATTCTCGAATTGCTAAATTCTAGCCTAAATATTTTTTAGTTGAACATTACACAAGTATTTTGTCGTTCATCAGATAGACATTATTTACAATTTTTATTAAAAATTTATTATCTGGAAGATAAAATTTCCAATGAAATACTATTTAAAGCTCTAAAAGTAAGTGTACAATTACTGCCTCAGAGGTCTTCGAAAAAATATGAAACGAAGGGTCTCTTTGCAAATCATATTATCCAACTTGGTGCATGAAAACGAGCGTAATATTACTTTAGAAAAGGGTTTTGCCAACAAATAATTAGTTTTACTTAAGAATTCTCTTCGTTTCTTTTTGTTTACTTTGTATTTTATTGCTATAGGTTAAAGGGATAGAAAGAATTGAAGAGAAAAATATAGTTACTACAGTAGCAATGTAAATATTTTCGGACCAAAGCTTACATACTTAAAAATTTGGGACGATTTGAGGCAGGCAAATATTATTACTCTAGGCTAATCCAAATATTGTGAACAGAAACTGTAGATGATAACTTACAAATAAGGGAAAGTCAAAATTACTGCAAAATATTTTAGTTTAAATATAATGCAATACTTCAAACTATTCTTGACACTATCAAATTTGAATCTAACAACATTTCTCATTTTTTAAATTTCTGCCAACGTGTTTTCAAAATTACTTAATGTTATAAATTTTAGTTGGTACAGACTTATACCTATGTGAATAATAACATTAATTTAGTTCAAAATTTTTAACTTATTCTACTACTGCGATGGAGTTGTAACTTGCCGATTTACTTCTCATTAAATCTCGTATCAATTACGAAAAGCAGTTTATGAAATTTAAAGAATAGTGCAAACAAAACGAACAAGTTATATTAAAAAATATTTTACCTTCATATTTTCAATTGCAATATTCTAAATGTACCATTTACTATAGAGAGAAATTATTCTGTTAAACCGTTTATGATTTGATATTTAGCTGACTACATTTGAATTTGACAATTCACATTTTTTAACGTTTAAATTTGATATGAAATTTAAATTGATTCTTACTGAAAACCTAAATTGTACCAGACTAAAACAGTGCGTTTATAATTTAAAAACGCACCATTTGTGAGGCTTTAATAGCGTTGTTATAGAAGTAAATTAGAAAAATATTGTATTTCGATTATTTCAAGTTCCCACACATACGTTTTCATGTACAGTAAAACCTGTCAATAATGGCCACCCAAAAAGCAAAATATATTGGCCGTTATATAAAGGTGTCCGTAATTGACAGGTTTTTCGTCTCACAAATAAAATACATAATTAATTTTAGGATTTGCTTTCTTTATTTTATTAATTAAAGTAAATAGTATATAAATACAAATATGTGTAAGAAAAACTAAAATTTTAATGTATTTACATATTATAGATAATATGACATCTAATAAATTATTTATATGTACACATTATTACAATATATTCATACGAAAAAACACAATTTATTAGGATTTTTTAAAGTATGTTTCAATATTTGTTTGCTTCACATTTTTTAGCTTCGATTTAAAAACTGCAGCTTCACATGTAAGTAAAATTTTAGAAACATCCATATAAATGTCACCATTGTTATTGCACAATAAATAATTTTGTATGTCTCTTAATTTTGCACACACTTCACTCATACTAGATAAACTAGATTTTGGAGTTTCACATTCGTCCAGGTCTCTATTATCAAAGTTATGTTCTTCATCATTATTGCACAAATCTTCAACAATTTCTGGAATACTGAAGTTAGGGCTCTCTGTAGGCACATGACGATCAATAGAAGCATATTCATCTAAATCCATCAAAAATTCGTTACGAACTGCAGGATATAGCTGGGCAAGGGGTATTCGTCTTCGTCATCAAACATTGTGTCCTCCTGGATAACATCAGAGAATCCGGCCTTGGAAAAACATTTTTTAACTGGAGCAGGAGATACCTTTTTCCAAGCAGCTGTAATCCATACAAGTGCATTGGCTAAATTTATGTTTTTTTCAAAAATTTCAAAATCACATTCATTGTCAATAAACGTTAGAAGCTTTTTAATCAAAAAATTTCGGTAAATCAATTTGAAATTCTGAATTATTCCTTGATCCAAGGGCTGACAATACGAAGTGGTGTTTGGCGGCAGGAAGACTAGTTTAACATTTTCTAATGGAACTTTAGAATGTGAAGTGGCATTATCCAAGAAAAGAAGCACTTTTCTATTTTGTTTTTTCATTTTATTGTCAAATTTATGCAGCCATCTTGTCATAATTTCCGTTGTCATCCATGCCTCTTTGTTAGAAACCCATTCTAAGGGTAATTTGTCCACATGACTACCCTTAAAACAGCGAGGATTTTTACTTTTTCCAATTATTAATGGATCTTCCTTCTCACCTTCCATATTTGCACATAGTAAAACAGTCAAACGTTGTTTTGCTGCCTTCTTCCCTGCACAATTCTCACTTTTTAATGCAAATATCTTATTTGGCATAGCGCGGTAATAAAGACCTGTTTCGTCGGCATTAAACACATCTCGAGGAGAATAATTTATTAAAATCAACGGTAACTTGGTTTTCCAGTCTTTTATATCGTCCAAATTAACCTCTGCGAAATCACCACAAATTGATTTAAAAGTTATACTGTGTCGCCGACAGAAACTTTCCAACCATCCATTAGATGCTGCGAAATTTTCCATCTTTAAACTGCTTGCTGTCTCCAGTGCTTTTTGTTTAAGTAGCGGCCCAGATATTGGAATTGCTTTATTTCTGGCTTTGCAAAACCAATTGTAGACGACTTGATCCACTGCCAATCCTTCCGACTTCGGAAATTTTCGTTTTAGCTCCATGTTAACACCTTCCTCGACCATCTTTTTTAATTTACCTTTATTTTTCATAATATCGTTAATTTGTGTTTTTCCAACCCCATATTTTTCGGCTAACTTTCGCGAACTTAACGCATACTTTTCACTTTCCGCGATTATATTTATTTTGTCTTTTAGCGACAAACGTTTTCTTTTTTGCGACATACTTAATTAAGAACCTTTCGAATACGGAGATAACTTTAAACTGAATTGTTTCCTTTAGAATAATAAAGTTTAAATCGAAAAGAGTGAATTACTACCAGGTAATAGGAAACCCCGACAATTTGTATTAGGTATTTCCGTCAATAAAGATATACGAGACATGTCATAAATAGTCCGACCGACATTGGCAGGTAAATTTCTATGAAAATAGGCCGTAAAAGTTTTGGTTATTTGGCCGCGGCCGTTTTACAAAGGTGGCCGTAATTAACGGGTATTTGTGTATGGGAATTTCCTTATAGTCGATTCGGGGAAAACTCAGGTGGCCGCTTTAGTCAGGTGTCCGCTTTAGTCAGGTGGCCGTTAACACAGGTTTTACTGTAATTTCAAATTTTATTAATAATGCGCACTAAATATAAATAAAAAACGTTTGCTTCATTATATTGTTATGTCACAATTTAGAAATCGTAATTATAAATTTTTTAATTATTGTAATATAACATTTCAACAAAATATTCAATTTTCAAATTTTTATTTATTTCAATAATAAATATCACCATGTAATAACTAGCAGTGTTAATTATGTATAAAATTTTTATATTTTGTTTGTTTAAACTCATTTATACATGCTTAACATTTCTTGAAACGAAATAAATTTAATACAAATTCCGGATATTCTTTATCAGCTCTCAGGTGACTACTTATATCATAAAAGTATACGTGGTTTTTGTCGGAACTGCTAACCAATTCTGAAGTAACACATAAGGTGCTTTGACACGCTTGGATTTTTTTAATTGTAAGTACGTTTTTGTTCTTTTGTTTTTAAGAAAAAGTAAATATCTTGCAATTCTGATAAAAATAAAAATAAACAATTCCATATTTTGTAACATGAATTTTGGAAAAATCGATGTTTCCACAATTGCAAAGTTGATGCAGAATAATTGCAGAAACTTTTTAATATTAACTTTGGATCCGCCAGTGTCTTTGTGTAATCCATTAAAGCTTTTGGACATGCCATTTTTCCTTGTGAACTGGTATCTATTTGCGTACTAATAGAAAATATTTGAACAGAAGTCTTTACCCACTAGATATATATTCCCAAATGCTGCTGTTCTTAATTTCAACCTTAATAGTTGAGTTTTATGCTGTATGAAGGCCATATGATTTGTTCTTACCTTTGCCTATATATTTTTTGTTGACTGTAACTTTTCGCCGTTATTTCGCGCAATAACAGCGAAAATGTTGATATAACCACGTTGAAAATTAAAGTCAACGCTCAATAATATTTTCTTAAGTTCATTTTGCATTGCTTGTAAAAGAGAAATGATCGTGTCACATATAAAAATTACGTTTATGAATGAGGTAGAGTATATATTTTTAGTGACTTTTCTGGACTAAAAATTCAACAAAATTTTATTGCTCTTCTAAATATTTAATGCTATATACAGAACTTCTTTGCCTTGCGGTATTTTTAATTTATGTATATTTGTGACAATATTTATAAGTTCTTAAGGCTGCTTATTCTTGTTCAAATTTTAAATGTTAGATATAACATTTGTTTGGAATTCTTGTTATAGTGCCTAACCTAATATAAAATTCTTTCCAAATTATTTTGGACGTATAGAATGCTTTAATTAATAGAAATAGTACATGGTACACTTCATCCAACGATTTTCGAAGAACTATATCTTTTTACTAGCGCGTTTTAAACTCTTTAGAAAATGCATTAATTCACAGCTATAACTTCAACATTCCGTACAAATATTTTTCCATTTTTTAATTATGAGATCAGAAAATAATTGCTAGAAGCCCAATCTCAAAAATACAGAGGATGAGGAAACGATTTGAAGCGTAATTAATTTTGCCGTTCTCACTATTGGCTATAAATTGATGCATTGCCTTGAAGAAAGATAACATTTCCTTCGCCAAATGTGGCCGTTTTTCTTCTATTGCATAAATGAAAAAGTCAAAATAGAGTGACCATAATTTTTCCCAACCAATATTATTACTTTAGTTGCTTCGATTGGCCTTGACGAGATGAAGTACATTGTGAAAGTTATTTTCCGAATTCTTATATGTAGTAGGGAATCCATTTTAGCATCCTCAAACATTTTTATTGATTGCATATTCCTAGTTTTGATCAAATATGTGTGTATACATACGGTAAGATTCCTCCTTAAATTTTTTTTGTATATGAATATCCATACAAATATTTCTCATACGCTCTTTTGAGTTATTTAGGACATCACTAGTCTCGGACAACTTGACGATCATTTATTATAATAACATAGATTTTTTTATATAATTTCTAGTATTCACGTCATCATTTTTCATCGACCACTGCGTTCACTTGCACGGTTACGTTTACCTACTCGAAAACGAACAGTTTCATGCTAAGGTGGAAATTCATTCAAAGTCTGATCCATATCCTTTGCAATATCAGGTGCTGATAAACTTTTAAAATAAAATTATTGAATTGCACTGTGAATTTAAAATGTATTCATATTAACAAAGTATAGAATGCTTCATTTTTGATTGTTTTTAAATAATAAAATAATAGATCGACTAGAAAATTTAAATAACGTCTCATAAGAAAATTATGTTTGCGAAAACACTTGCAACTTCTTGTAGTTTATCCACGTAGCATATGAATTGACGTTTAATTAGTTCTGAAATATATATCGCTTTAAGTATAATTGCTTCCCTCTGTCGTAATACACTTTTAACAAGGGTAATTAAATACTTTTAGTCAAACATCTGTGATGACTCCAGGCACGAAGAAATGTATTCTGGTATTCCATTTTTTGATGTATAATTCAATTCATATTACTAACCTACCATCTTTCAAAGAGCGCAAACTATACATTTCAAGCAAATTTAACATTGATATTATCATGAGGTGTTTGAAAATCTTATTAGCAATACTTTTCAAAAGGTGCAATTATGATTTGTGGCACCATAAACATTTGACTTGTCTAGAAGAATATTTAAAAGGTGAAAAATCTTATTTAAATGAAACACAAATGACTGAAGTGCTAAAGCATTCCACAGCAGTTCTCGAAGGTTAAACTTAAGACGTGAAAAAGTGTGCTTATTTTATAGTATAATTTTTTTAGTGAAGTGTATCTTGCTTATGTAGTTGAGTTTTAATACGAAAATGACTGATGTCACAAGTTATTTAATTTTATTAAAAAACAACAAAATCCAAAGTTAATGGTCGTTTTTTGTACGCAAACGCATTTATTTCAAATTTAAAGTATTCACTGAAAGAGATTGCATTTTAGAAGCATCAGAAGCATACTCTCGAACGTACTGTATATAGCTAAAGAATACGTGCACAACGACACGAATAGAATGTAACCTAGTTTTATTCTATTTGTAATAGTTAGGTCGCACATTTTTTTCTGTTTAGTTTGCGATTGTTGCCAGACCTAGACTGTAATAAACAAAATAGCGAAATAAAGTTGGCATCATTGTTGCTCAAGATATAGAAGATACATAAATGAGTACTATTTATTCAATTAACAGAATAATATGTATAGGTTGTATTAAAATTATGTATACACCAATTTATTTGGTTTTGCGAATATAATTGTATCAGATTTTATTGCTCTAAAGTCAATTAAATGTCAGATTAATTTGTTTTTGCTACAAACATTACTAAACATTTAATCATCAAATAAACGTTAAAATATTCGAATTTCGATATAAGTCCCTTTTATCCATTTTATAATTTTAATAATGAAATACATTTATAACTTTCTTAATAATATCACTGTAGAACACCGGGAGATTTCTATGAAAATCTCTTTAGTACGTCTTAATAGCAATACAATGCTTATTGCACGTATAAAATGAAAGGTCGACAAGATGTGTTATCAGATAAAAATAAAATAAAACAAACAGTATCATTTTTTAATTAAAAGTGATCGCTTTTTATTTGTTCTTGTCTGTATACGAAATAAGGTGTCGTTGACGTTACTAATCTATAATTGGCGCAATAAAGTAATAAGATAAATAATTGTATTTTGCATAACAACAAATGTCAATATTTACCTGCTATAAACAATTTTATTATAAAAGCTTTTATTGTTTTCTGAATTAGATATTTGTAATTAAACCGGCGCTTCCACCATTTTTGGTTTTCTCCATCGTATCGAAATATTTAACGGATAGTAAATTACAAAATTATTTTAATTACATATTCACTACCGGCCATAAATGAGGGATATAGGTAAAATACAAAAGAATGGTACACTTTTGGTAAAAGGATATGCATACGAATAAAAATGTAATTACTATAAAAATAAACTATATATCCTTATAAAACAAAATAATAACATTAGTTCTTTGAAGAAAAATTGGTGCTTTTTAATTTAAGCGACTTTCGTCAAAATATTGAGTAGTTTCAATACAAGTTTTTGAAGAGTTTCAACTTGAATATTGTTTTAAGCATTTGTATGGTGTTCCCACAACTATTGCTGCGATTTTGGACAGTATTCTCTCACTTTTCTGTCTAGCTCATCCCGCAGCAACTCGATAGGATTCATATCGGGCGATTGTGCAGGCCAAATCATATTTACAAGAAGTCCTTCTTCTTGTTTTTGTTTCACATAGTCCTTACAAAGTTTAGCACTGTTTGGGGGCATTATCTTGTTGGGAATAAAACCGTCTCCTATCAATTTAATTCCGGACGGAATTGCGTGTTCTTTTAAAATTTTCAAATAGCCTTCTTTCTTAAGATTCCATCAATGCTATGCAAATCTCCAATACTATTAAAAGAAAATGATTCCCAAACAAGAACTAAACCTCCACCGTGTTTAACTGTTGACACAACACATTCTGGTATCATCTTTCGCCAACTCGTCTGCGGACAAAAAACGCGCCGATTACTTCCAAACACTTGGAACTTGGATCCGTCCATCCACAGAACCCGATTCAACATTTTCACATTCCAATGGTTTACGAACAGCAAATCGCCCTTTTCATCCCGTCATAGTGAACGCTTTAATGATGCATGTTTAACTTTGTTGCAATCTCTTGTGTAACATGTCACGAATTTGATCAATGCCTTTATTTTATCATTAACAATTTCAGTGGACCTCCCTGACTGGGAAGCGTTGTTAACATTAGAACCATTAATACGGAATTTTGTTGGCACCGACGTTCTTGTGAGAACCGTAAATATTACACAAATTTTTACATCTTTGAAGGCGTTCTTCCCTTGATGAAAGAAAAGAGTAAAATATGACTAAAGTGCACACTTTGATCCTTCATTTTCAAAATTTTATAAAATTTTCACGTTCAATCAAATCACTCAAATGTCATCTGTCATATGGCATAGCATAAAAATAGATGCGAATGGTTTTGGTACTTGCAAATGAGCTAGCGCCACTTTTTGCAAAAATGTGTCACGTCTTTGTCGATAATCCAATAGATTTCTTACTAAAATTTCTCCTAATTTTGGAATTGCAAAATATGTCTTTGTAATAGTTACATACCAGTTCTATGTTCTTATCAAAAAAAAAATCATTCTGTTATGAACAGTGACAAATACAACGTCCACATCTATAAAGAAAACTGCGCCATTCAAAGTATAATTTCCACAGGTGAAGATGAAGATGCCCATGAATCCAGACTATGACTTGTAAAGACTTTTTCTTTTAATTTAAAATTAATTTTATTCATAAAATTTATTAATTTTTATTTGTTTTATGAAACAACCAAATCCATTAATTATACTGCATCTGAACAACTTGGCGAAGCGAATATTTTATTTCATTCAAATTTAGCTATTTTTGAAATTACATTTAGCTACAAAAGTATTCACCCATCTTATACAAAGATAGAGTGGAACATTCTCAACCTGACATGCAGTAGATGGCAGTTGCATTTTATTTTGTGAAACTGTAATAGGTTGCCGTATGAGTTGTCATTTGTTGTTTATCAATATACATTTATAAAAGTTTTCTTCCAGTTTAAATTTAAAAAAAAGTTGTATATCGAGTGATAAAGAAAATATTAACTGATGTAAATACTAAGATGAAATTAATTCTTGCTAATGATGCTTTTTACTTAACAATAAAATATATGTAGAGAAATTTAAAATTTGAACGTGACTGACTGTACATTAATTCAAGATGACGAACGTCTAAAATCGATCACAACCGACAATATCAAAATAAAACGCTCACAATGCAGTGCTGAATGATAGTGATATTAAAGTAAGAGACTTAGTGGACTTAGTAGAGTTCAGCTTCATAATTGTTGATTGTGTGGTTCTACCACTTTATTCCTGAGACAAAACAATAGTCTGAGCAGTGAATAGAAACTGGTTTAAGTACTTCGAAGAAAGAAAAAGCAATTTCAACTCTTGGAATAGTTTTGTCATTCTGAAGAGTTTAAGATGTAGGTGGTATAGTATTCGTCGATTCTCTTCAGAAAGACAGAATTATCACAGGAAAGTATTGTGCAGCAATATTAGACAAGTTGGAAAAACAACCACATCTAACAAAGAAAAAAGTTCTATTGTAACATGAGTGCATCTGCTCATTCGTCACTGATTGCTTAAACAAAAATATTTGATCTACGTTACGTTATGTTACGTTCCTTTAGTGCCGGGAATCGCCCTGTCGTCACTCGTACTAAAATGTCCACCTAACTGTAATGCCTTGATTTAGTTTCTTCTCATTAACTTAGTATGCTTCGAAATATATCTATGAAGTACGAGGATAGTTTGACAAGTAGTGAGAATGACACATAGGTGGCGCTCTAATTGGTAAAACAAATGCACTGTAATTTAGGTTGCCTATTTATATGTTTACATTCCGATATTTAGATAAATCGGTTGACTAGTTTATTTTTGACAGCTGATTGTAAAAGAAGCAACACGTCGTTTTGTTAAAATGGAAAAAGCAGAGTATCGTGCGGTGATTAAATACTTCATAATGAAGGGTATGCAAGCTACCGAAATAAAAGATAAGTTACGGGAAACATTAGGTGAATCTGCTCCATCATCCGCTACAATAAGTAGATGGGTAAATGAATTTAAACGTGGTAGAACAAGCTGTGTTGAGGAAGCACGCTCTGCAGCACCCAAAATCGTGACTTCTAAGGAAATGATTATAAAAATCCATAATATTATTACGCAAGATCGACGACTCAAAGTGAGAGAGATAGCAGACATGGTAAACATTTCAGCAGAACGCGTACACCACATTTTAACGAAAGAATTGGGTCTTTCCAAGCTTTCGGCAAGATGGGTGCCGCGATTGCATACAACTGATTAAAAGTTCACTCGTTTGCGCATTTCCAATGAGTGGTTGGACCTTTACAAGCGGAATCCAGTTGATTTTGGTAGGCGATTTGTTACTTGCGATGAAACTTGGATACACTACAGTACACCCGAAACTAAACAACAGTCGAAACAATGGTAAGAACGTGGTCCTGCACTTCCAAAGAATGCAAAAACCACTTTATCGACAAACAAGGTGATGGCATCAATTTTTTGGGATTCAACGGGCATTTTGCTCATTGATTACCTTCAGAAAGGTGCCACCATAAAAGGACAATATTATGCAAAACTTCTACAAAAATTAAATGCTGAGATTCGTGCTAAACGGCCAGGAATGGCAAAGAAAAAGATTCTGTTTCACCAAGAGTTGCGATGTCCAATATCCACGAGTTGCATTTCCAATTAGTACCGCATGAGCCTTATTCGCCGGATCTAGCCCCTTCCGCCTTCCACCTTTTTCCAAAATTGAAAACGGCACTAGGTGGAAAACAATTTTCGTCTAACGACAAACTTATCATCTTCGTAAATGAGTATTTTGCAAGCCTTCCGGAATCGCATTTTAGAGATGCCATAAGGGCATTGGAGCACCGTTGGAATAAATGTATTGCTCTTTTAGGAGAATATATTGAAAAATAAAAATTATTTTCTATTTAAAAAATTCGTTTTTCTTTTCCATTCTCACTACTTGTCAAATTACCCTCGTAATATTTGCACATATTATACCAGTTCTCGTCTGTTCAGAAGTGCAATTTTAGATATTAACAAGCTTTGAACGCAAAAAATAGTGCTTGGACAATTACAGAATTTAGCAGAAGTAGAGATCTCGTAGAATATAGAAATATTGCGAAAATGTACAAATGATTTTACGAATTTTTACGAATGCCTCTTATATTATGTTTCTTAAAACTTTACAATCATGTTTATTACTAATACAGATGCAGATGAAAACAAATGCAAATCAAATATTAAACGACAAATTCGAATACTAAATATTGGGTCTGGGAAAAAGTTCGTGGCGTTTTTTCAGTAAAATTCAACTGGTCCCCGCATGGCGCGTGGACGAATTCATTTAAACCGAATATGCTCCATTATTATCGCCATTTTTTTGGTAGATCCATGATCCCATCGGTGAAAAACTTCTGTGGTTTCTGGTCGAAAAACTGAATCAAGTAGTTTTCACAGGCTTCTTTTGAAACCAACTTAATTCCATTGAGAGAGTTCTGCAGAGATCGAAACAGATGATAGTCAGAGGGTGCTATATCCGGACTGTAAGGTGGGTGCATCAAAACTTCCCAACCAAACTCTCTCAATTTTTGACGGGTCATCAAAGAAGTGTGTGGTCGGGCGTTGTCATGATGGAAGACAACACCTTTCCTATTAATCAATTCGGGCCGTTTTCTTTCAATCGCCTGGCGTAATCTCTCTAGTTGTGCACAGTAGAGTTGAGAATCAATCGTCTGACCAGTTGGAAGTAGCTCGTAGTGGACGATTCCCCTCCAGTCCCACCATACACACAGCATCACTTTTTTTGGCGTCAATGTTGGCTTAGCGAACGCTTGTGACGGCTCACCATCCTTTATCCACGATCTTTTACGCTTCCGATTATCGTACGTAATCCATTTTTCATCTCCGGTTATTAAACGTTTCAGAAACGGCTCGATTTCATTCCGTTTCAGCAGCGCATCGCAGATGTTAATTCGGTCAATCATGTTTTTCACGCTCAACTCATGAGGAACCCATACGTCAAGCTTTTTTTTTGTAACCAGCTTTGTGTAAATGGTTCAAAACAGTTTTGTGGTCAATGCCTAGCTCCATGCCAATATCGACACTGCTGATATGCTTATCTCGTTGGACTTTTTCAAGAATTTCATCAGATTTTTCAGTGATTGGACGACCGGAGCGTGACTCATCTTTCACATTGAAATTTCCAGAACGAAAGCGAGCGAACCATTTCCGCGCAACAGATTTCGATAAAGTACCTTCACCGTACACAGCACAAATTTTATCACAAGCCTGCGCAGCGTTCTTCCCCTTATCATAATAATATTGCAGAATATAGCGAAATTTCTCATTATTCTTCTCCATTTTCAAGTGCGAATAACTTTCCAACCACTGCATCGATTACAATGTTTCTACGCTCAAACTAACGTTCGGAAGGTCATCTAAAAAACGAGCCCTCGGTGGTGTCGCTGTGACTTGTTGTTCTTTAGTTATCGGCAACCAATGCCATCTATCGGGAAAAACGCCACGAACTTTTTCCCAGACCCAATACAATGTCAGTGTTTTCAATTTAAAGATATTCTTTAAATTAAACAAAATATAAACATACTTTTTGTAACATGTAATTATTCTGATAATATACGAGGGAGCGTTTTTATATTCGCGGAATGGGGGACAAGGGGTGGAAATAAAAAAACCAAATTATTTTTCTTTTTCAATATATTCACCTGCAAGACGGATACATTTCTCACATCTTTCAATTAATTTATTTATACCCTCATAAAAAAATGATTTCTCTTTATCTGCAAAATACGCCGAAACTGCCTCCTTGACTTCATCATCGGCAGTAAATTTTTTACCCCGCAGCTCTTTTTTCATTTTCGGAAACAGGTAATAATCACTCGGGGCCAGGTCTGGGCTGTAGGGTGGGTGATTCACAATTTCGAAGCCCACCTTATGCAGGGCAGCTAACGCAACGCGGCTCTTGTGGACGGGCGCGTTGTCGTGCAAAAGCAGAACACCTTTTGTCAATTTTCCCCGTCTTTTCTCTTTAATGGCTTCTTTTAGTCGCTCTAATATTGAAGCGTAATATTCTCCGGTTATAGAAACACCTTTATCTTTATAATCAATCAACAATATTCCTTCCGAGTCCCAAAATACCGTTGCCATGAGTTTCTCAGCTGATTGTGACACTTTAAATTTCTTGGGAGGTGCTGTGCCCTTTTTATGTCACTGCATGGAGTCTTGTTTGGACTCAAGTTCATAATGATGAACCCAAGTATCGTCTCCAGTAACAATTCCACTCAATACACCATCCTTGTCTTCATTACAGAGGTCCAAAAATGCACGCGAACACTCTACGCGCTGTTGTTTTTGCGGCGGCGTGAGCATTCTCGGCACCCATCTTGCGTTGACCTTAGACATGCCGAGATGATCGTGTAGGATTTTAAAAATTGTTGTATCGGATACTCCAACCATTTCTGCGAGTTGTTTCTTCTTTAGTCGAGCATCTTCGAGTACAATTTGTTCAACTTTTTGGATAAGTGCTGGCGTGGTCACCTCAATGCTCCTGCCCGGCCTCGGGTCGTCTTCAAGGGATTCGCTTCCTTGTTTAAATAAACTATGCTACTTGTACACCATGGTTTTCCCTGGACAAGAGTCGCCGTAAACCAATGACATCTCATTCATTATGGTCGCGACTGATTTTCCTTGCCTGGTAAGGAACTTTATAACGGCACGATATTCGATTTTTTCCATATTTCACTTTTCACTCCTGATTATGTTACTTGGTTGACGATAGCTCAAAGACTAACTGTCTAATAACAATGAAACTTCGTATTTATACTAATCATGAGTCGCTGCACAGGCCACGCCCCCAATGCGCCTACTCACCCCTCTACAACCCGCTCATTCCGCGAATATAAAAACGCTCCCTCGTACATATGTATACATATACATATGTATTTTCGGTGTTGGGACTATATAGAATATTTCGTAACCAAGCATTGAAATCACTGTATAGTTTGAAAATATCCGTAGAGAGGCATGAAGAATATGAAATGGAAAAAATTCAGAAACAGCAAAAAAAGAAAATACGACGAAGTTGAAAGTGTATTGAGAATTTTGCGAGTGCAGTAACTATATACGAGTTGTGACGCGCATTTTCTGGATTCCTTTTAAAAAATAAAAATGCATGTGAAGGTATTGTAGGCAATAAACGCAGCATTTCGAAACTGATCTTACTTAAGAAAACGTCGAGATTTGACTTTAAAAATTGTATTTTCACTGGCTTGTAGGCTTCTGCGATTGTTGTCCATAGTTTCTAGACTTCCGAACTGGAGCTACCATTGAACTTCTCACTGCTGTACTGACACTCAAGGTCACTAGAGCAATATATTAGCGGCGGAATGATTTTGAAAGAAGGGTTTGCCAACATTGCAGGTTGTTATGGCATTTCTAGATTTCAATGGATTCACCGTTTTGCGGCTGTAATAATAATATAAATTGTGGGATAGAATCTGGACAAAACCAAATTGAATTTGGTGTCCGTATAGACCCGGACGTGCACAATGTCTTATTATAACGTTCGTGTTCAGCAACAAGAGTGCTAACCGTACATTTGATCTCCCCAAGTACATACTACCACACGAGCATGAAATGCTGTAGACATTAGAACCTTAGAATAGTTAAGGTCTTCAGAGAAGGGCTCGAAGAGTTTTGAATAGGGTCTGCAGTCCCTTGCAAGAGTTGACGAAAAGTAGGCAAAAAAGTAACAGTGTCAGAGACGCCATGCCAGCCCAGAAGTCCAGAAAAAACTGTATGTTTAAGAAAATAGTTCATTAAAAAAAATCTGGTGAAATCTTATAATATATGTTATACAATTTTGTTGTGAAGTGATTGGTCATTTTGTATGGAATTTGTAATCGAAATGTGAATGTATAATACAGTAAGTTCATTTCAAGTTAGATTTAGTATTATTTACCCATTATTTAATTTTAATGACAATAAAACTTTCTAGTAAAAGCAAATTACAATAAATATACAAAATGTTTACGTTCTAAACAATAGCTTCAACGGTTATAAAATGCTTGAACAACATTTTTTAAGGAATCGGAATTTAATTCATTAGAACTGGTATATGAGTATACTGTTTCTTGATTCTTATCATATCATATAAAAATAAGTCGATTGATCAGAGCAACCAAGCTCTTAAGCTATATCGTCCTATGTACTTTCTTTCTAGTATTAAATTCCATATGTATGCCAGTGCACTTATCCATAAATTTTAACTCATTGCACCTGTAGCAGATTCTGATCGCGCACATTTAGAATCTTTGAACGCCTATTTCTCGGTACAAATTCGTTCTAAATTTATGGCTTACAATAGAGAAATACCGTATAAAAATGTCCTTAAAGGTTTTTAGAGTCCTTTAACGTGTTGAACTGTGCAAAAACTTTTGTCACATTCGATGTTAGAGTATTTAGCAAATTCTTTTGTAGTTGTAAATAATAACAATTTTCACATTGTTGTTAAAGATTTTTAGAGTTTTTTAACGTTGTCGAACGAATTAATAGGCTTCATCACGTTTGATGGTATTCAATATTCGCGGAGTGTTAGACCGCTTTTCTGACTGGTGGTCTCCAATGAGAAATGCTACGAAAATTCCCTTTTAAATTGTTCTAAAAAAATGTAAAAAAGAAATACAGTTTCGTATAGAAAATACGTACCAGGGTGGATCCCTTTGCTCCACCGCTGACCTTGAGCCTCCAATAAGGTTAACATATTTCTCCCATCGATGTTCTAGCATTTCTAATGCTTCCCGAAAAAAGTTGTTCAGCAAACCACTAATTTACCCCACATATCACATCATTATTTGATGGAAATCGTTTACCACGCAAATGTTCTTTAAGTTTTGGAAACAGTCGGTAATCGCTTGGGGTCAAATCTGGTGAATATGACGGATATTCTACCAATTTGAAGCCTGCCTGTGCTATTGCACCTGTTGCAATTGCGGACCTGTAACTGGGCGCGTTATTCCGATGCAAGAGAACACCTTTGCACAAATTTCCCTGACGTTTTTCATTTATCGCGTCACGTATGTATTACAATTTGAGAATTAAATTGGCATAATAAGCACCTATAATTGTGACCCCCTTCTGCAGGAAATCTACTAAAATTACGCCTTCAGCATCTCAAAATACAGATAGCATGATCTTTGCTGCTGAAGGTTACATCTTGAATGTTCTCAGCGGTGGTGAACTTCGATATGTTCACTTCTCACTCTGTATTTTGGTCTCTACATCATAATGATGAATCCAGGACTTGTCACAAATCTTGCAAGAAAATTTTCTTTGTCGTGTCTATAACGCATTAAAAGACGACTGCAAATGTCTTTTCAAGTTTCCTTGTGTGCATCTCTTAACATTCGTGGTACCCATCTTCCAGACAATTTCGTCATGTTTAATTCGGCAGTAATTATATTATATACCATATGGTATGAGAGACCAGTATCTCAGATCTTGCAGCACGAGATCATAGACCTTTTTAACATTTTCTTGAGTAGTGACGATTTTGGGCGCTCCATCTGCATGTTCGTCTGTACACGACTGTCTACCACATTTAAACACGCGACACCACCTTTTAACTATGTCATATGATATTGCAGATTTCCCTAATGTATCCCCAAATCTTGATGAATTTGAGTTGTGGTCATCTTTTTTAAACGCAAGTATTTAATTACCACTCGTTGCTTGACACGATCCATTTTGATACTTACATATATGTGACTCTCTCCACTTCGGGCGTCTACTGTAGACACATTTTAACAGGTTTAGACTTGTAAGATTGTAGCGTAGTCTATACAGAGCGGGTTACAATACGACGTGAAGATAAATAATTGTTTTGCTTTATAAATGGATTAGGGGCGGACCAAAGGGTACATATCTACATGAATGTCAAAAATAAAGTGATAATTTATAATAATTACAAAAAAACAATTAAATAAAGTATGTACATATACTAAATGTATAAAAAAATATGTTCGTAATCTGATTTGTTTAAAGTCAAAAAATTTTGTCAAAATTCGTTTCATAAAAGAAAAATTTTAACTTCACATTTAGATGTAGCAAAGGCAAAAATCAATAAAGATAAATGAAGAAATATTCGAAAATTACGCAAGGCATTAAACTGATTTCAAGAGTTTCAATGTAAACCGGAATAAATTGCGTTCGATTATTAAGTTAATTAAGTCTGATTACTATACAACAGTCAAATATAATAAAACGTAAGCTATGTTTACATGGATGGTAGCAAATAATAGCGATGGAAATTCGTCCGATGCGGACACGTTGCCCTAGGTAAAACACTTTCGATGACGGTCAATGTTAATAATTCTCTACAACGAAGCATCCAATAATCTAAAAAATTTCATCACTACTGGGTATTTCCAAAATCCACGCAACACAGCGTCGTCGGTAATTCAACCTAAGGCGTTTTCATTACATTTCATCACGAGATGCACATAAAATTGGCACAGTTATGGTGTAATCTGACGGTATGACGGTCGGTGTGCTTCTTTTTTTTTTACAAGCGGAAACCGACAGTTCCTATGTCACGTTGAAGCTTTTACAACGACATTCACAATAAATAAAATTACTCATCGACAACTTTAATACTAAGGATATACATACGAAAATATGATTTTAGAAAGGAAATAGATTATACCACACTAACACTAAACTAAAACTGTAAAAGGGAAAAAACTAAATCAATTAATTAGTCAATGAATTTAAAATAAAACTGGCAGTCCATAACAAACCTGAAAAATGAAATGATATTTTAAATATAAAAGTGGGAAAAATAACCATAACGCCCCTATAATAATTACTTCCATAGACAATGTATATGTCAGATTTCTTATACGATCGACAGTATGTGATTCGTGTAGCACTCCAATATATATATTAACTATATTTCCTGTATGATGTTTTAGTTTACTTTAGAAGTCTTTCAGTCAATAACCATATGAACGTATGAAAATAATTAAAATATTAATGAGCGTTTCAAGTAATTCAACTCTCATCAGGAAACCTGTGGTCTCATTGACGAAAAATATCAAAAAACTATTTCTCCCTCTATCGTCCAAACATGAAATTACCTGAAACAACACCAAATGGCTTATACCACGTTTAAAAGTGTTCCGTACATATACGCATCGTAATAACGAAATTGTACATTTGGCGGAATGAACACGAATTTCGATATACATATTTCATTCTTTCGGCAATTACATGTTTGGACGATAGAGGAAGGTACAGTTTTTCTCATCCCTACATATGTTTCTTTAATTTGAGTTGATCCAAAACAACTTAATTCCGAAATATTTGATGTTTAATTTATCCATAAGCGTGTTTCCTTATAAACATTTGCAATTATGTTAATACTTTCACTTTAATATTTTACTTTAACAGATATGTATATGTATGTACATAAATATGTCGATATTATTTTTTTTTTAATAAAAATCGCGTGCCCCGTTTCACTCCCTTTATCGACACGTATACACGTATACGATTATTGTTTTCTCCATTCCACCATTACCGCGGCGTCGACCACAAGATAAAATTGCTCTACGTTCATAACTTCATTCTACCGCAATAATAACCAAATAGAATAAAGTTGACTGCGATCAACGACGGTCATGAACAGCTGAACATCGCGCATAATTCATTTTTATCAATTTGTAAAGTCAATAACGCGAAGACTTCACTGACCCACAGAAATCTATCCATTCGCAAATATAAGTGTTGTTTAACCTAAATTAATTAATACGGGTTTTATTTTTTCCGTTTTTTACTATACCAGAGTTACTACAGAGGTGAGAAATTATTTTTATGTATTGTTTTAGTTTTATTATTTTTTTTTTCAAATTTTTTAACACCTTTAGAGTTGAACATTTTTTAAAATTTAGTACATGAAATGATTATAAATTTTACTTTTTCTTATAAGGTTATATTAATGTTATAAATATCAGTATTAGATACTTGCAATCTATTAGGAATACTATTTTTCGTTATTAGAAAAGCAAATGATGTTATTTGCGAGACTAATCTTGTTAAATCCTAGAGTGTTGATATTTTATTTTGATGTATTGAATTTGTTAATAAGAAAATATTAATAAATAACTAGATTTTTATAATTTACATATCCATACCCATTCTATAATTTAACGTATTCTTTTCCTTTTTAATATGTTGGTCGTTTTATTCTAACTAATAAATTTTATTCTTTTGTTTCGTTTGGAATAATAAACACTCAGTTTATATTAGCGAGATTTCGAGGGGTTCCCCCCCCCCCTTTTTTTTTTCAAGCTATTTTTACATTTTTTAATTTTATATTTACGTACTTTTATTTAATGGATTTTTTAATAATACCTTTAAAAAAATATGGAAATATTTATATACGTATTATTTCCTGTTGAGTATTGCAAATATTTGTCTGGCTGTAAATTTATAATAACTAATTTAATTTTGTTACAACAAATTGCAAATTATTGTAAGTATTGCAAATTAAAATTATATTCTGTTAAAATTTGAAAAAAAATAACTTATTTTCTCTAATTAAAACCCCTCAGCTTAATGGCGAACCCCATAATTAGTTTAAATCATATGTGTGCAACAACCGGGCCGCTGTAACATTTGATCCGCCCCGCTGCAAGATTTGATCCGGCCCGCGAAACATTCGTCGTATTATTTCATGTCTGATATCTATCGCTAAAAATTATGAACAATACTTTAAAGTGCACTACTTTTAAACGCGGCCCGCGAACGTATTTGCACATTAAAGTTTGGCCCACAACATGTCAAAGGTTGCCCATACCTGGTTTAAATACTCTAAAATCCATCAAAGCAGTAAATCTTGATAACTTTGTATTGATTAACCCTAAATAATAGTCGATTTGTTTCAAAATTATAGTATTCTTTTTTCAATTTTTTATTTTTGAGAAATAAGGTCTTTATCTTACAATTATTTTATTTTATTTTATTTTATTTGTTAGTAAAAACATAAATAATCCTGATTTTTTTATCTATAGTTCTTTCTAATTTATTATAAAATATTTACTAAAGTTATTATTTCGATTTTCTTTATAAAAATATCTGAAGAAAAATTATTCAAATCAATATTATTTGCACATATACTCTAAAATTCATTAAAGAAATAAATCTCAATCAGTTCGCAATTATTAACCCCAACTACATATCACGTTTTAAAATAACATGCTCTACGCTTTATAGTGGATTTATTTCACAATTAAAAATATATTTCTTTCCAAATTTTGTTGTTTTTGAAAAAGAAATTAACTTTGTTTTTATCAATATTATTTACATAAATATTCTAGAATTCACTAAAGAATTACATCTCAATGAACTCGCAGTTATTAACACCCAACTCTGCATGCTATCTGCTTCTGGGCTTCCGGGCTGGAACCGTGTCAGTTGTATATCTGCCGACGTTTCGTACCCATTTGTATGGAACACCTTCAGGGCTGAACTCCTGCACTGACACTGAACCAGATTTACCCAACTATGTAATACAGGTTATTCCAGTAGGTGGACACGTTTTCAATGAGTTGTATATTTTGAATTATGGGTTAACTTTGAATTTCGTGAATTACATATGATTTTACATACATTAAACTTTAAGATGCTCAGTGTGCCCCCTTCGGCTGCACAGACAACATATAGACAGTAGCTGAATTAATTTCACATTCGATGGAGAATGTGTTGTGTCACTGAGTTTATCGTAGCTGTCATAGGGTTTTTTTAGCACATTCAAATTTGTGGGAATAGGTGGTACATAAGCTGCATCTCACGAATCTCCACAGAATAAAATTGCAAGGTGTAAGATCGGGAGACCTCGGTGGCCAAAACCAAAGTGCCAGGTCTTCATTCTCTATGCGACCTATCCGTCGTGGGTAAGACGTTGGACATTCAGACGTCTTCTGAATCTTCATTTTAAAATACGTTACTCCAACTCTAACTTTCATAAAAAAGTTCGTACACCTTTGTTAGCAATATGGCACAGAACATATTAACTTTCGGGCTATCCCTTTCTTGTTCCAGTATTACACAAGCATTTTGTAATCCCACATTTGAAAATTGCGTCTGTTGAGTTTCTCACATAGGTGAAATGTCGCGTCGTCGCTTAAAATATCACATGTGAAAAACAGTTAATCATATTTCAGAACATACGGTCATAAAATTCTGCACGCGTTACCTTGCCGTTTGCGCGAAGAGCCTGTACCAGTCATAGATGCTATGGTTTGTATATCAACTGGTACTTCAACAGCTAAATAATTATTGGCGGTAGTCAAAGTTCTCTACCTGCTCTACGAGTAGTATTCGAAACTTACAGCATCCACTTTCAAATGGCATTGTTAGAATTAAATATAACGTATAGTGCGGGAAGTGTAGAAAATTAAAATTGTGTCCATCTTTTTGAATCATTCCATATCTCCATATGCTTTATAATGAACTTGTTTCATAATTATAAGTTATTTTTCCAAATTTTTATTTTTGAAAAAGAAAGTAAGTCTTTAGCCTGCATCTATTTTGTTATATTAAACTTATTTGTATCATAAATACTTTTTATTTTTTTTGTTTTTGTGCAAGTAGGGTTTATTTTACAACTGAGAAGAAATAAAATTTTATTTTAAATAAAATATTAATTAATTAATATTGGAAACTCAGAGCACAACATTCTTTAATATAACTGAAGTAAGCAGTACATATTTCTAATTCTAATCAGTTTCTGTTTAATAACTCCATTTATTTTAAACGCATTACGCATAGCAAAACAAAATTGCAATGCGTAGGCATCAATAAAGTGATAAAGAAACAAAACAGAATGAGTAATATATATTGATTAAAGTATTTTCTGTCAACATATTTCTGCATGGAATAGTAACTTAATGTTAATAGATATTCCTTTAAACATGTTCTAAAAGCTTAAAACAATTTCAATTTTGTCTATCTATAAGAAGTTTATATTCCTCTGATAAAATGTAGTTATGTGAGCAGGAGGTGGTAATTAAACCGTACTTCTTCTAAAGTACTGACAAGAAATACTAAAACTAAATTAATTTTTAAATTAGCAAATGAAGTAAACCAATTCAAAAATGTATGTACCATAGTATTCTGTAGGTTAATCGATTTCAATAAAAACCGAGTGTATTATGAATAAAAATTATATAAAGTGCATATTTTTAAAGAAGAAATATTATTGCAACTGATGCAAGATTCCCATGTACGTCATAAATCATTTTAGAACGAAAGAGAAGAGAATTTATGAAAAAGGTAATGAATACTCAGAAGTTTATTTTGTTATGTTGAACTTATTAATAGGAAATAATATTCATTTTCTTTATTTGCAATTATTCTAATTTTATTAAAGTTACTCTTTCAATTGGCTTTATATTGAAGACATAGCTTGTAGATAAAATATAAACAAAAATTCTTTAAATCTATATTATCAATCAAAAAACACATCTTAACAGCGGATCCAATAATCAATTAAAAGATTTAACGAGAGAATATATCATGATTAAACTGTTTAAATCACCACGGGGTTGCGGTAATGAATTTTGATTTTAAAGTACCATACTCTGGCGGAATTTTCGATATGTTATACTTTGTAGTCGATTTAGTTCATAATTTAAAATATTTTTTTCAAATTTTTGTTTTTGAAATAGAAAATAAGCCTTTAATTATAACTAAAGTGGATGATCATCTAAGCAAAGTATGAGAGTCATCCGAATAACAGACATTCGGGCCTATGTTAATATTGGCGAATCACAGGTTTTTTTAAGCGTTGTTGGGTGTGGTCGTATATAACAATACCATATAAGCGCGAAATAATTCCTTTTGTGACGGATATTAATAAATTTTTATATAAATTTCTTACTTTGTATACCTGGTCTCAGAATAAGAAAGAGTGATTCAAATATTGACCCAAAATAGTACATATTTTTAAGAGATTTTATTGGTTCTTGAACAGGCAAGTTTAATATGGATAAATGAATGCCAGATATCCGCCATTTTTCATAACCTGTAAACGTTTAATTACATTTTAGTAGTGTATACGTTATAATTGGTTCATTTTCTTTATAACCTCGGTGTTTATGTTCTCATCAATTTGCCTTTTGCCTAACAATGTAGTTTTCATTCAATTTTCCATTATTCTTTATGATTGTTCCTCGTTACTACGTATAATCATCAACTTGTTCTATTGTTTATCAGTTTGGTTTAATATCACATGTTTCATTTTCTTCTGTAATTACCAATCTCTTTATCTTATTTAACTCTATTTTCATATTATATATTCAGAAATGCACAAATTAAGAATAAATGTAATGGAGATGAGATTCCTCAGAAGGATTAAAAGCAAAATAAGAAAATATAGAATACGAAACATTCAGGCAACAATTAAGAATCGAGCCTATCAACGATAAAATGGCGAAAACCGACTAAGATGGTTTATACATGTGTGTCGAATGTTAGAAAAAAAACTTTCAAATAGAAAAATAGAAAAAAGAAGTGACTGATGGAAATAGCCAAGGAAAAAAAATAAAATGGGAAGGAATGACGAAGAAACAGAAAACCGAAAGCTGTGAAGAGAGAAATATAAAAGAAGGAATGAATAAACTCTCTCAAACCGGAAATAAGATTAAGAAGAAGAAAATCTTGCTAAACCTGCAATGATTAATCTCTTTTGTGGCGATTTTAAACAATACATTGTAGAAGAGCTTTTTGACATTCTATACATTAGAAAGGAAGAGTATCTTGTAACTGAAAAATGAAATTTATTTTAAATAAAACGGAAAAATGTAACAATTAATATTAATAACTCAGAATACAATCTTTTTCATTTTAGAAAAGCAAATATATAACCATCTTTCAAGCACTTTTATCGCTGTGTATACAATAAAATAGAACATCTGTCAACAACAAACGGTGACGTGTGGATATAAACAAGAAAATGCCTAATGAATAAAAAAAATTAATACAAAATGAATTACTATTGAACAAAGCAATGACCACGACGATCATTTCGCTCAATTCTAGAGCTCGTCAGATATTCTGTCATCGTCGGCAGTTCTACTCACGTGATGTGGGTCCCAATCGAAATGATAGTAAATGGTAATAAAACACTTTCACTGTTATTTGAGAGATGGACTTTATTTTGTATTATCGCTTCGATAGTGACACTAAATTCTGTTTTGCTGTTTTGAACTTGATAATAAGAAAATAAACAGTACTGAATATTTTTTATTCATAATTCTTCCAATTTGACTACAATAAATTTGTTAAAGTTATTATTATGACTTTACGGTAAAGATGCAAATTAAAATGCATATTAAATTCTGGTAAAAAGAAGTTAACATTTTCATCAATTAAAAAGTAGTTGGCAATCAAATTAAGATCGCTAGGAAATTTTGATATTTCAATATTATATAAAGCAAATAAAAGTTGGTTTTGACCACATTTTATCACAACTATTTCTTCTCTGTTTTTTCTTCTTAATATTGTCTTTAATAATTATTTTCTGTTATTATTTTCCTCCATATACTGTAAGATTTAAGTACGCAGCATTGTCGTGCACGAACGTAAACAGAATATTTCATATAATGTGCTAATACTGACGGTCTTTATATTGCGCTCTGGTTCATTGTACCCTCAACGAAGTGCAGTTGTCCCGGACTTTGCGTTGTGATGCGAGACCGAACAATGACTTTACAGTTTTTATGGTATCTTTATAAAGCCTACTGAAATGCCGAGGATGTTCTATTATTGCTTCTCTTTTTGATACATCTCTGCACAAACTATTGAAAATCAAGAAAAATTAGTGTTAAAGTTACTGAGATAAATATTAATTTTTCCTTCTGAGTAATTTTCGTACTCCATAGTTCAATTAGCGCAGGTTGTATTCGTTTTATTAATTTGGTCATGTTCCAAAACAAGCTGCAAACAATTAATTTTGTATTCAAATAATATGTATCCCTACGATTAAAATTAACATAAATTTTGGCAGATGCCATGAAGGATTGCCGCGTTAAGAAACAAATAATTTTTTTATTTGGGTGCCCTCTTTCATCAGGCTCACTAATTACTAATGTCGAACAAACCTCCGCGTTCGCTGCAGCGTACAACCCTGCTGGAAAAGCTGAATAGGTGCGATTATAAATACAATAAATGTTGTAGCTCCTATTAATTCTACGTAGGAAAACGATTTAGAAATGTATTTACAGCAATTCACCATTGCGAGGCATCTTCACGTTACTGACATGATGCAAGCTTTCGGCAATGCCTGCGCGCGTTCAACCCTACTAATTACTGATCCGTCTTAGTATCATGCTTAATTAAGAGTTATTGCTACATAAAATCAATAAAAAAATAGTATCAATTTTTTTATTGTCTCATAAATTGACAGTAAACGGGTTAAAAAAGTTTTATATGTTTATTTGCATAAGTTACATGTCTTTAACAGCATGTAAACAAATACTTAATTTTAAATAATGTCCATGGTGTTTATAATTCTCTTATCGTATTCACTTTACTTATTTAGCCTGAAAAATTACCGTATAATACAGACCTATAAAAATGTATAACGCAAAGCAAATAAAAGTACCTGCAGTTATTAGCAATATTATTTAAAATATGTTAAAAAATATGCGGTTTATTTGTTAATCGTGTCAGAAACGCCGTACAACATAATAATGATTACGTATATTTATGACTTAAAAAATTTTCTTCTGTTAGAACATATAATGATGCGAAATGAAATGTATAAAATCAACAGATAATGTTCCAGTGTTGCTCTTTTTCTTAAAGCTCATAACTCCCTTCTTGGTAAAATCAATTTTATGGAATTGCCTGGCATTTTCCTTGATATTCTTTTAAGTCCTATCTGTTGGATTAATATTTTTTGTATCGAAAGTGTTGAGTTTTGTTTCACGAACTTCTAAATCCTTCAGTAACAGACGTATCAAGACACTTTTGATATTGTTTCACAAAATATTTAATTGCACTTCTCTATGTACATTTCACCTTACGGCATCATCAGTAGGTTATAAAATTAAAATTAAACAAATGAGTATTTTATGATACGCATTTGTTTGAAACTTAAACAAATAATTACTTAGAACTAACAATTACTAAATAGATTATTAGGGAATTTTTCTAAATTATTTAGCGTACATGCTTCGCTTTCGGTTAATGGATTAGCTAAATTAGAGTTTTCTTTATTTAACATATTTGGTCTCATATGCTCTTAAAATCTAACTAAAATTTCTTCCTGTTTTGGCCTCATCCATCTTTTAGAATGTAACGTTTCAAATGCGAAAACCAATGGTTTTAAAATCGATTCTTGCAGATAACTTTTTTCAGACCTTCCATACACTTTATGTCCATTGCCAATTGTGCATAGAGCGTTGTAGCCTATTTGTCGACAACTAAATGAAGATATCTCTTTTTTCAAACACTTGTACTTTTTCTTTTTAGATTAGTTCGGTTTCATTTTGAATCGTCTGCATGTATGGATCAGAGACACTGACTTTATCAAGAAAATGAGTCGAGAAAGACTCAATGCTAAAGTTTACAAAACGATGGCGAGTCAAATGGGTGTTTAAACATTTAGTATCCCAAGTTGCAGAGGGGAATATAAATGAACTGGCTATTGAACAAATTGTAATGTTTAAAGGAGAATAGTAGTGAATGATGAATTTACGGTTCGGTAGTTTATTAAACATCGTGCGTTTTAATCTACGAAGAAATTAGCAAGGGCTAGCTCAAAAATCTGAACGCTCAAGTTAAAAGTTGAAAACTTAACTTTGAAATGTACTTAAATAAATTGTGAAACACTAATCATTTTGTAGCCATTAGAAATGATTGAAGTAAGTGCATGGAATTCCAAAGGTAACTTAAAAATCCGAACGAATAAATGGTAAAATAAATGATTAACCATGTAATTTACTGATAAGGGATGATGCACAGCAGACACTGTCAGATCATATCTTATATCTTGCGTCTATCAACGTACTTTCCTAACACAATACTAAAATTATTAACTATAAAAAATGCACTTTAAATAAATTATAAAATACTAATCATCTTGTAATCATAATAAGTGTTATTTTTAAACGATAGTAAATTCAATTTCAGATATAAAAATGGATCACCATGATCACCACCACTCCGCTGATACAATGCAAGCTCGCGCGACAACAGCTTCATATCACGACCACAATCATGGAGACAGTGAGTCGTCAGATCACAGTTCGCATATGATGAACATGGCTGTAAGTGATTTTTTCGTATTTTGAATACTATTTGTCCATAACCACTTTCTCTATTTGTCTAAACTGAAATTTATATTTAAAATATTTTATTATTATTTTTCACACAGGGAATTTCAGTATTTTAATAACTTCCTTTATTTTGAGTGCGATGTGTTGTTCAAATTATCTTGTATTTGTTTTATTGGAACTCAAATATATAACTCTAATTTGATAGGCAAGTAAGTGAAAGGAAAGGGAACAAAGGACACAAATCCACAGCACTCACTTTCTCGCCTGGCTATGATCAGCTAAGTTTAGATTAATTTATTCTTTTCCAAATATCTATTTACTTCCTATTAGATTGAAAAAAAATAAATTGTTTATCAAACACTAATATATGTAGATCCTCATAATTCAACACACCTTTTTCGATGCTACATACATCACCTGTAAACTATCATTTCTCGATTTTTCTTAGAAAAACAAATACCGTATTGCAATATTATTTACGGTTTATCCACCCCATGAGAAAACATTCCTTTTTCATTTTTTTCTAAAAAAACGAATAACAACATATTTACGGTTTATTTTTTTACTAATTTTAAACAATATCGTAAGAGCCGTTTTTGAAAAAAATCGTACTTATTTTTCAATTTTACCACACTAATAAAATATCCTTTTTAAATTTTTTCCGCAAAAACTAATAAAGGCATATCAATAATCTTATTTATGATCTCTTTAGTTATAAAGTTTTAACAAAATCTTTAGAATTGTTTCGAAAAAAAATTGTACTTTTTAGTTTTATCGCACGAGTAAACTACTTTTTTTAAAAATTTTTTCCTGAAGAACAAATAGCAACATGCAATAATATTTATAACTTATTCATTTAAGAAATTTAAACGTTTTAAATTGTTAGAGCTGTTTCTGAAAAAATCATGTTTTGATAGTGGAAATACAAAAAAATATCGTCTTATAATTTTCAAAAATAAAAATAAATTTAAAATTTGTTTCCATTCATTGAAAAGTTTGGCTAAAAAATGCCGTCGAAGATTAAATCTAGAGGAATAATGTCACGATAATATAATCGAAATACTGCCACAGTTTTTCCTTTATTCGTTTCCAGGTGGTTTGCAATTAATTGGTTACGTTGTCGGACATTTTTATCCATTGATTCAATATGCCAATGTTAAATAAGTTATGTTTTTCCAATAAATTCTGCAATTGTGTCTTCTACTATCATTTATCAGCGAATCTATTCATTTCCTTCTACTGTCGACAGTTTTGCCAATGTTTTCAGCGCACCTAGCTCAGTACTATACACCATTTTTCTATTTCTTTCATGCTTTCAATGCTTTACTTTTGTTTTTTGTATTCTACTCTACAATTGGATTTGTATCTGTGGGGTAATACTAAAGGCTGTTATTATTATTAATAATTTTTCATCTTTTCTAAATCGCCTTTGTCTTCGGCTGTTACCACGTGATCATTAGCAAATTATAAATTTCACACAGCATTTTATTCTGGTTGCATTCCTACTCCCATACATTTTTTTCGGCCCTCTCGGCCCCTTTATTATTTCAAATGGTGTAGATAGTATGTTTCTTGTTTTTTGCTTTGGATATCGTACGTATGCGTTTAATTAATGCGTAATTTGTGTTGGTTTTCTTGTTGAAGTCAATAAGTATTATAACGCGTTTTTAGATTATAGAACTCATTTTCTCAATTATCTCTTTCAAGCAAAATATTATAATCTATATACGATCTACTACCTCTAATTACCTTTAATCCTTTTCCAGTATTAAATTTTTCAAAATTCAGCCATAGAGTTAGGTAAAGGTGTCCCCCAGATATCTATTTATATAAGTCTAGCAACTATCTTTCTTTACTTTTTTTTTTTTGAAATTAAAGAAATACATATTACCTTACATTCTTTTGAGATTTTTTCTCCTTTTAGGGATCATTAAATATATTTGTTAGCATTTCGACTAGTTCATCCGTTTCGCATTTCAATAATTTTGCATATATTACGTTAAGCTTCTCACGATTTCTCGTTCTGCAATTGTTTAATGTTTGCCACTATTTTCTCTTCTTATCCATTATTTCAACATTTCCTCTTGCAACGTAGATTATGCTGAGTTTTCTTCGTGCTTTGGTAATTTCTCTGTCAGTTTGTGTTAGCTATACGCAAACAGGGTGATAACTATGTCGACAACATCTTGAAGTTGTTTTTTACACTGTATTATATTATATTATCCATTGATCCATCGTTCTTATTATGTGGCTTTTACAAATATGAAATTGAAATATATGTACATCTGGTGTTCGTTAGATTACGAACAAATTGATTTTGATGATACACATTAGCTTAAGTTTCAATCTAAAAATCGTTAATAAAAGACAGGTCAGATATCGACAGCCTTCATCTTGAATAATATTACTATAACAATTATAAACTACAAAACAGTTTCTTGTGTGCCCTGAACTTTCATTAATTATGTATTCATACATTTTTCATACTTCAACGATATATATGTATGTGTATATACTAGTTCTGATAAAACTTATCAAAGCCTTGAAACGTCAATAAGAGACTTATGCTTACGTGAAAAAATTGTATTAAGAGAACAACACTTTAACATTTCTTTCTAAAATGATTTATATACAGTGGTATACAAATAAATAAAAAACATTTCCTTATGTTCCAAATTTGTCCTTGTTATGAAAGGTGCTCCCACGAACTTTACCCGTGATTTTAAAAATATCGGCTGACGAAATATTGTCTATTTCAGAAGAGGTTTTTACATTTTTCTTGCTCTGTGTTTCAAGATGTAAAAATTTAGATCATATATAACTGACTGGCTTAAATGTTTACACAGTTCTACAACGCACTTGCAAATGTTACAACTTTTTTCAAAATAACTTGTCAATTGCGGATACCGTACTAAAGGTAGGTCATTAAAGTATGCCAAGTGTGAACTGCACTCATAATCTGGCGATAAAAGAAGATGATGTTATTAAATATGTTCTAAAGTCTGAACATGCTCGCAATAGTTATATGCAGAAAATATCGAGAAACTTAAAAATTATTGCATCCAGCACGACGAATTTCTTTACAATCTGATAATGATTGATAAGACGCATTTTCGCTTATTTGGGTTTAACAACAAGCAAAATTGCAGTATATGATGTAAAGAAAACTTCGCATGATCCATGAACAACTACTGCATTTACTTCGAACGACAATTTAGTACGGTATTAGTAGTAGGGAAGTAATTTGTAAAAGACGACGCTAGTGATCCTTTTACTACACTGGAGAGCGATATCTTGACATAATTCACAATATTTTAGTCCCTGAATTCGAAGTATTGAACATCTGGTTTCAACAGGATGGAGCTGTGTGTCACACTGTCAGAGATATCATAGTTGCGCTAGAAACATTGTTTCCTGACCATTTAATATCGCGATTCGGTTTTGGCCTTCTATATTTAGCTACATTCGACGTTTTTCCATGGTGCTATATAAAAGGAAAATATATGGATAGTCATCGTCGATATTCGGCCAGAAATCTACCCTAAAGTAATGAAAATGATCAGAAGAGCTACCGGAGGACACTTAACCGATAATAATAATAATAATAATATTTAATATCCAATTAATATTACGAGCGCAAGAAAAACATATAAATTTAACTTAAACTATATAAACTAACAGGTCGGCTGAAAAGTCCCCGGTCTGACACATAGATGGCGTTACTGTTATTAAATCCATATGTTTTTTAGATAGTACTAACCTTCAAACGAAACGTGTCAAAATTTGACTGCAATCCGGCTATTAGTTACTGAGATATTGCGTTAAGAGTGAAGCTACTTTTGTTATTTAAAAAAATGGAAAAAAAAGAATTTCGTGTGCTGATAAAGTACTGCTGTTTGAAGGGAAAAAATACCGTTGAAGCAAAAGCATGGCTTGATGAGGAGTTTCCGGACTCTGCGCCAGGAAAATCAACCATAATTGATTGGTATGCTAAGTTTAAACGTGGTGAAATGAGCACCGAAGACGACGAACGCAGTGGACGACCAAAAGAGGCTGTCACCAACGAAAACATCAAAAAGTTCGCAAAATCATTTTAAGTGACCGTAAAGTAAAGTTGATCGAGATAGCTGACATCCTAAAGATATCAAAGGAACGTGTTGGACACATCGTGCATGAATATTTGGGCATGCGGAAGCTCTGTGCAAAATGGGTGCCGCGCGAGCTCACATTCGATCAAAAACAGCAACGAGTTGATGATTCTGAGCTGTGTTTGAAGCTGTTAAATCGTAATAAAACTGAGTTTTTGCGTCGGTATGTGACAATGGATGAAATATGGATTCAGCACTACACTCCAGAATCCAATCGACAGTCAGCCGAGTGGACTGCACGCGATGAATCGGCTCCAAAGCGTGGAAAGACGCAACAGTCAGCTGGAAAAGTTATGGTGTCAGTTTTTTGGGATGCGCATGGAATAATTTTCATAGGTTATCTTAAAAAGGGCCAGTCCATCAACAGCGACTATTATACAGCGTTATTGGACCGTTTGAAGAACGAAATCGCAAAAAAACGGCCCCATATGAAGAAGAAGAAAGTGCTGTTTCACCAAGACAATGCACCGTGTCACAAATCAAACAAAACAATGGCCAAATTAAGTGAATTGGGTTTCGAATTACTTCCCCATCCACCGTACTCTCCAGATGTGGCCCCCAGCGACTATTTCCTGTTTGCAGACCTCAAGAGAATGCTCGACGGGAAGAAATTTAGCAGGGATGAGGAGGTGATCGCCGAAACTGAGGCCTATTTCGAGTCTAAAGACAATTCGTACTACAAAAATGGTATCGAAAATTTGGAAGAACGCTATAATCGGTGTATCGCCCTCGAAGCCAACTATGTTGAATAATAAAATCGAATTTTGCCAAAAAACTGTGTTTTACTATGGTAGACCGGGGACTTTTCAGTTCGACTATTATAAGTAATACTAAAATAGAGACAAATTAATGTTTAGAGAACAAAAAAGAGCATTAAAAGACATGTGTGTTATAAGTGCTTTTTAGTATGTTAGTTTTGTTATTGTTAGTGTGTTAATATTTCAAAAAACAAATCAGTCAATTACATATGGCCATCATATACTCACACAATACCAAAAGAATCCCTATTTGTATTAATTTCATCCTGTTTCAGTTCCGTTTCTCTACAACAGACACAGTTCTATTTTCGAGCTGGAATTTCACGACAGTGGGTGGCCTTATAGGTTCTATGGTTGGCATATTTTTTATGGCAGCGTTATATGAAGGTCTCAAATATTACAGGTATGTACACTAAATTATAAATACTTAGGCCACCTGAATAATTTTAGAATAGGTTAAACTTTCATACAGAGTAAAGTGTAATTGGTGGCTATCCAAAAAGTATTTCGGTCCCAGGTGAGAGAGTAATCTGAAATAAAATAGCATTGAAGTCTACATAAGTGATTTCGAATAAAAATTGTGTTAAAGAAAATATTTAAACTGCTTTACTGCCTTTCAATACTTTATGTCTTCTTGAATTTTTGAAAATAAATACTAGGAGAGTTCAAGAATTGTTCCAAACACACAGAAGGAAACGACTACAGCGTTTATAATAATCTTTTTCAACATTAACTGCTACTACATTACTAGCTGATGTGTCCCCTTCAAGCCACTGTACGAAGCGTGTAAGGATGGGCAACCATGTAGCTCCAGCTTTTCTCCATAGCTCTTCAACATTAGCCGTTGAGAGCTGGATATTGCTGAAGCTTTCGATCGGTCTTATATGAGACACGTTCGATAGGATTAAGATATGGAGAGCCAGCTAGAAAGGGAATGCCCCATATGTGGTCTGCGGTCTCCATAAAGGTCTATGCTACACCATTGTGTACTAGAACTGTACAGCCCTCCGTATGTTATATAATACCGTGATGTCCTGCAGTTGATGATAATGGCGTTGTTGAATGCATGGTTCGATTAAATGCTCACCACGTCTCCGATACTCAGCGTGAATTAGAATTCATCAGAAAATAAGATGCGTATCTATTCAAGACACCCGTTTCTTTGTGTAACACCCCTCGTTACGTGCACGTCGGTGTTCCGGTGTCAGTAAACGCATGAACAACGGCCCGAACCTCTTGATCCCTAATCATGTAGAAGGGCATCCAGACTGAAGCATTGCAGTCCTCCTTTCTTCGACATTCCACACACGTCATGTCTTCTGAACACTAATGAGGATTCTTCCCAGGCAACGCACGATCTCCCAGAATAATAAACCTCACTGTATGCATTCCGAGGATCTGCCCTCTCTCAGACTCCCTGAGGAACTACTGGCGTTCTTCCAATCCTACACGATATATGTGGACAGATTAACGAGCACTAACAATTGTCGCACTATCTAATGCAGTTCCTCGCATGCAGTGATATTTTCGCGCGTCTTATAGTTCCACTTTCTCTTCTCCACTTGATGTGCAATTCGGGATATTTAGTCATATCAATATCAACTTATGTTTTACCAAATATAGGGTTTTCATGTTAGCGCGATATACATGGTGTATCACTTAATTATGACCAACAATGTATATCTGGCGTATCAATGAAGAACGCCTTCAAAATGAATTTTTCGTAAATGTTCCTTTAGTTTAGATAATCAAAAAAATCAATTTTGAAAGTCACATGTGCAAAAAAGGAAGGCTGCCTAAATTTTTCTAATTTTATTTTTCCACGCTAGTATATATAACCCCTATTTTGTTTTTACTGGCTGCATTTTGTTCAATTACTCGACTGTATCATTTCTATATTTCGAAGATAAATACAACGCGTTTTTTTCATCTCTTCGAAAGTATCTAACAACAATATTGTCTATTTTTATTTTGGCATTTTTTACGTCCATATGATACTGCTTTTGTTTGCATTTTATAAAAATACAATGTTTTAAAAAATATGGATGTTATGATCTTTCTTCGAATACGTACTTTTAGTGTATAGTTAATTTTTCAAATGAAACATGAATTTTCCACGGACCACATATTTTCAGTCAATCTTGGGTGAAAGCCGAAATTGAAAATGTATCATTTAAATCTTGATAAGATCCTCACATGGCAGTTGATAAGACACAACACTTTTTACATAATCTGGTGGTAACAATTGCTAGATTCTTACCGAAATATTCAGTTCCTCTAAAACTAAATTATTTGCATGTTCAATTGCATTTTTTATTTGAAGTTGAGTTTTTCTTCTTGTCAGTCGACAATTTACAGATCCGGTTTCTTCAAAACAAGTTGCTATTTTTAAAACTCGACTAGAATTATGTTGTTTATAATCACAATTGAAAATCTAAATTTTTTCAATAAATATTTTGTGATTTGTGTAAACATTTTACAATAAAACAAGCGACTAATTGCGACGTGGAAGCGAGAAGTAAGAGATGTGTTTATTTCATCACCACCAAGGACAAGAAAACTTTTTACGCCACCAAATATACTGATTGAAAGATATGTCCGCGCTATTTATCAAAAAGTTTAGATGCGTTACTTAATATAGAAGCAACTTAATTTACTAAAAAATATGGGTTAAAATAAAAAACAACGAATGCAAGTATTGGGCATATTATAATTAGAATACCGCCAGAAGTAAACTAAATTTTACCTTCATCAAAACAGCCCTTTATTTTAATTTGTGGATTTCAAATTCGACGCGTTTTGTTGAATAATCTGAGAGAATAATCACCATGTGCACGCTGCGATATATTTTCTAAAGCTTTACTTGTCACCTAATAATAAATAACGTTTCTGTACCATTTTCCAAACTTTGATCTAAATAATCAAGAAGTAGTTCTTTGGCCTTGGCGTCTGAACTTTTTACCGAAGAATCCATCAATTAAAATAATCTCCTCTCGGTTTTGTATTGAAGAAGTTTCTTGACAACTTTCGCTGATTACTTACCATCATCATCTTACTGATAAATGAAAGTTTAGCCAACCAGACTCCAATCAATTTGATGAAAATAAGTTTGCAACGTTTTCAAATAAACTTTGCACTTTTGTTCTAATTTGTACATCTTATACGAGCTCGTCATTGTACTGAGTGCGATTAAATTTTTAAATTGTAGTGTATATGTATATGTAATATTAATACGTACGTACATGTGTATATTATTATTTTAGGGAATATCTGTTTTGGAGGACATATAATTCATTACAATATAGGGCAGTTACACTTCCGGCTGAAAAGCGGGTAGTCTCAGAAGATAATCAAGTTGTTCAGTGAGTATTTATTAGTAAATTTACATTTAGCTGTGGGTTAAAAATGTTTAAAATTAGTTTTGTCATTCAAAAATCGTTAAGAGAATAGAAATTAATTTGTATTGCAGTATATTTCATTCAATAGCGCAGGCGGTAATCGACGCAATATTAAAGTAATCGATACCAATAAAAAGGATTCTGCTTAAATATTTTGTTCTTCAAAGAGTTCAATTCAATCATGATTAAAAATTTTCTAATGAGTACGGTTGACTTATTTTTGTACATTTATTTTGTTCTTATGAGTACCTTTTATTTTTACTTTAAGTATATATTTCCTTATGCAGCTGTTATTCTTTTGCCAGCATTATCATACGTATATGTATTTTTCATATATTATGCAAGCAAAATGACGCCAGTAACGCTATTTGTATCTACTCCCTTAGAGTATTATCATGTATTATGAGATCATGACAAATTTCAGATGTACCCATTACCACAACTTGTACCAGGTCGACTGAAAAGTCCCCGGTCTGACACATAGATGGCGTTACTGTTACTAAATCCATATGTTTTTTAGATAGTACTAACCTTCAAACGAAACGTCAAAAATTGACCGCAATCCGACCATTAGTTACTGAGATATTGCGTTAAGAGTGAAGCTACTTTTGTTATTTAAAAAAATGGGAAAAAAAGAATTTCGTGTGCTGATAAAGTACTGCTTTTTGAAGGGAAAAAATACCATTGAAGCAAAAGCATGGCTTGATGAGGAGTTTCCGGACTCTGCGCCAGGAAAATCAACCATAATTGATTGGTATGCTAAGTTTAAACGTGGTGAAATGAGCACCGAAGACGGCGAATGCAGTGGACGACCAAAAGAGGCTGTCACCGACGAAAACATCAAAAAAGTTCGCAAAATCATTTTAAATGACCGTAAAGTAAAGTTGATCGAGATAGCTGACATCCTAAAGATATCAAAGGAACGTGTTGGACACATCGTGCATGAATATTTGGGCATGCGGAAGCTCTGTGCAAAATGGGTGCCGCGCGAGCTCACATTCGATCAAAAACAACAACGAGTTGATGATTCTGAGCTGTGTTTGAAGCTGTTAAATCGTAATAAAACCGAGTTTTTGCGTCGATATGTGACAATGGATGAAACATGGATTCATCACTACACGCCAGAGTCCAATCGACAGTCAGCCGAGTGGACTGCACGCGATGAACCGGCTCCAAAGCGTGGAAAGACGCAACAGTCAACTGGAAAAGTTATGGCGTCAGTTTTTTGGGATGCGCATGGAATAATTTTCATAGATTATCTTAAAAAGGGCCAGTCTATCAACAGCGACTATTATACAGCGTTATTGGACCGTTTGAAGAACGAAATCGCAAAAAAACGGCCCCATATGAAGAAGAAGAAAGTGCTGTTTCACCAAGACAATGCACCGTGTCACAAATCAATGAAAACAATGGCCAAATTAAGTGAATTGGATTTCAAATTACTTCCCCATCTACCGTACTCTCCAGATGTGGCCCCCAGCCACTATTTCCTGTTTGCAGACCTCAAGAGAATGCTCGCCGGGAAGAAATTTAGCAGTGATGAGGAGGTGATCGCCGAAACTGAGGCCTATTTCGAGGCTAAAGACAATTCGTACTACAAAAATGGTATCGAAAAGTTGGAAGAACGCTATAATCGGTGTATCGCCCTCGAAGACAACTATTTTGAATAATAAAATCGAATTTTGCCAAAAAACTGTGTTTTACTATGGTAGACCGGGGACTTTTCAGTTCGACTGTTACTATTTCATTATACAGATTATTGTGACAAAGAAAAACCGACAAATCCAGTAAAAATATATACTTTGAAGCCAATTTTATATAAATTTTTACTGATTGAGAATAATAAGTAAACAGATGAGAATCTGTTAGGATCCGATAAAAACTTCTTCATGCTCAATTCTTCACTTAAAATTAGAAATTAGAAAAGTATAAGATTGAAAAGTTTCGATTCAATCTTGCACTACATTTAACTGTTTATATATGTGACAAAGAAAATGAATCACCTACGGAAAGGTATATATTTTTAATCCAAATTTCGTAGTGTTGGGAATAATAATAAGCGATTAAAAAAAGTAGCAAGCAAGCAATAAATCTTCGTCTCCTCTTTTGCCGAACTCTAACGAAAAAATTCGTATTTCTTTTCTTTATTTTGGGTCACGATACTTTGGTTATTCGATTATAGAAATCTGTAGTTGTCAATTAGTGTATTCAAATGCCAAGAATTAGAAAACAGCCAAATTATTGCTATTTAAGACATTTTGAAGAGCGTCATATCATTGAACTACTATGAGACGGGTATTGTATTTGGCGAAATTGCTAAACGGATGCAAAGAAATATTTCTACAGTTATTCGTTGTTGGACAGATTAGTCGTAAGAAGGTAGTCAACATCGTTAAAGAGAAATGCATTTTTGAGTTAAGCGAAAGATTAATAATGCTTTCCACATATCGCCATATTATGCCATATGTTTTGGGTTGATTTCCTATCGTCCAAGCCTAATATTGCCTCTCACTAGTCGGCGTCGTGCCCTTAGATTGAAAAGGCGTAATGTACAGGAAGGAGATGAAGAGTTGAACAATATCGGTTATTCATACGAATCTCGTTTTTGTTTGTGAACCCATGAAGATCGTACACGAGTCCACCGTCGAAGAGAGCAAAAGCGCATGAGCTTACTTTTACTCAAAATCTAATATGAATACACTTGAAGCACAAATACCCATTGCATCGAAATACAATTGAAACTGTGCAGTCATCTGAGAATTATCTTTTCACACCTCACATGCTAAACATATAATAAGCAAAATAGTTTCCAACCACCAAAATGATAAAAAAAAGATTAGTTATACTAAAAGGTTTAATAGGCGAACATATGAAGTAGATACAAATGGCGACCTATTCCATTCTCTCGGCTTATTACTTGCATGTATGTGTTTCCTATAGACAACTCCTCAATCTTTCGACATGAGACTGATTTTATTGTGTTTAATTACAATTTTTTTAAAGTTTTACTATAGTTTTGTATGTCACTGCTACAGCCTTAATTCTATGCGATTATATGAATACAGTTGCGGCCATATAATTAGTAACGTTAAGCTTACTGGCAATATAAAAAGTGTCATTTTTCCGAATACTATTTAGTATGTATATTGTCCCTTTTAATAAGTAAATTTAACATGTGAAAGAAAAGAGTTGTACTCCGGGGTCCGCCGTATTATTTTAGATTTGGGCAGACATATGTCTTATAGCAGAGCATTTAAATTGCTCAAAAAGAATCATATATAAGGCAGTACAATACTTTAGCAAAATAGGACAGTAAAAAATGTTATAAGGAAAAAGATATCAAGGAAATCATCAGAATATCGTCGTATAATTCGCATCGCGCAGATTGATCTAAAAAAAGACAGCTGTCGACATCCATAAGGAATTGTTGGAAAATTCAGAAAATTAGCTTTCAGTCCTTACAATCCGAAGACGACTCAATGAAGCTAATTTATTTGGCAGAATTGATCGCAAAAAACATAGTTTGTAAAGGAAATCGTAAGCGCTCCGTCGAGTTTGCGAAAAAACATAATAGCTGGACAATTATGTGTTATTTGCCGACAAAACAAAAGTAAACCGTACAAGAAATGAGTGGAATCCTAAGTATACCACAATGTCCATCAAACACGAAGGAATAAATGTGATAGTGTGACCATGCATGTCGTGGAAAGGTGTAAAAATCATAATGGATCAACACCAGTACATAAGTATATTGGAAAATAATCTTGTGCCCTAGCAGACAAAAACTTACCTATTACATTAAAACTAGTTCATGATAACGATCCAAAACATACTGTGAGGATCGTTAATAACACCAAAGTGACTAATTGTACTTCGGTTATTGATTGGTCGTCGTGTAGTTCCAATCTCAATCCAATAGAGAATTTGTGGTATAACGCGAAGAAGAAGGTCCGTGAGCACCGTTGAATAAGCTTTACGAAGCAAATTAACTAACTATTCGACTCCACAAGAGTTCTGTAGAACACTTGTAGAATTCATGAACAATCGTTATGAATAGTAAGTGTTTTTCAAGTAAATATTGCTTTACATACAGTGGCATCTATTTAAATTAAGAATAAAGACTGTTTTAGTTACTAAATTAGAAATATTGTTAATTAATGGTATAATTAATGCTGTAAAACGCAGAATTGTGTAAGCAACTATTTATATTTAAAGTTGAACATATTTTGCATTACTGGAATGAAATAAATTAAAAAATCTAAATTTTACCAACGTTGCTAATTACATATATATGGTCCCGACTGTATATGTCTATATTAAGCAGATTCTACAAAATGCACTCCATAAGAGAAAAAATGAATTACATTTCAAGAAAGAATGAATATGTAAAATAAAAATAATCACTTTGATAACCAATATCGGAGTTGCGCTTATTGTAACTAATTAAGAAATGTAACCGAATGATATCAACAACGTTTCTGATCTTATTGATATTATCGATGTAATACTTTTATCGTTTTAATACAGGAAAATTGTACACTACCGGAACAATACGTAAAAATATTTAATTTATCATGCTGTCGCGTCGAATTTTTAAATTTTTTGTATGTTTCAGTCCCTCTCGATAAAAAAATTAACAATTATAATATGCATTTTCATTGAAACATACCCATTGTACATAATTGTTAACTTGTTATTTTATTGTGTTCTATTTTCAACAATGCAGTATGGTCGGTGAAGTCATCCATAAGCAACCGTAAGTGTCGGTATTTTAGCTAAACAAAATTCCAAACATTATCTCCTTTAATTTTCATTCTTTATTTTACTAACATTTTTCGCATTCACAATTCTAACGTTCACACAGCCAACGATTATCAAGTACGAGTTCTTAGCAAACATTTCAGAACGTCATGAATTATTCGAGCTTAGTTGGCTGCGTTTATTTTTTTTTTACTTTTTTCTTAGCAAGGCTTGACATTTATTTCTTTTAGTAATAAAATTTTCATTGCATTTTATCCTTTTTTCCTGATAATTTTTTTACTTATTTTTCTTTTTTTTCTGTTTTCTTTAAAATTTTATTTATGCTAACCTAATTTGTTATTAAAAAATAAGCTTTAATATAAAAAAGTTTCCAGATGTGTTAAATAACAACCGTCCTAATTATGTAAAGGGTTAATCTTATTTTTATTTGTGTTGATTTATCTGGAAACTTTATGAAGAAAGTATTTTGAAATTTTAAACCACATACCATGCTATTTTAATATTGCTTCATTATATTAAAAAATATTTTTCAAGTTTTAAATACACATTAAAAAAAATTGAACATAACTGATTTGTGTTTAATTTCGTTATGGATTTTCATCAAGTAAAGGCCACATCAATTAATTAAATATTAATTGGGAAATACTATATGTGCTAATAAGAAAACTTACGAGGAAATTAGAAACAAAATCTACCTACCCATGATGAAAAAACTGATAGTGTGTTGCCTAGTAACGTTCAATAATGGCATTTTTCAGTTTATATATCAAATTTGACTTCAATTTATTCACTATTTTGTGCTTTACAAAGAGATTTGCAACATTAGCCGCCAAAGTCCAACCCATTCTTCTCGATTTTCGGCTTCTTTTTCATTTAAAAATTCATCTTTCCGACCATAATTAATAGAAAGAAAAGATTGATATCTATTTTGAAGATCAACAAAGACTCAAGGCGAAATTACATTGGAAAATAAAATTATCAAAAATGTTTGCGTCATTGTTAGGTAGAAATAGTTTCTCATTTTCTCATATATTCTATACACTAAATACACGTTTGATACAATATAAATCAACTAAGGTTGAGCTTTGAAATTTGTGTCGATCTTTTAATAAACATTGATAACATCGCCACTATAAAAAAGAGTTTATAATCTAATTAATTTAAAAATTCTTGTTGCTTCTGAATAGATGGTATTATTGAAAATATTATGAAATATTCTTACGGTTTGTGTTTAATGAATATTTGCATTAAAAAAAATACAAATACTATCACTGTCAGAGCTTAAATTTTACAGTTTTGCAATTTCACTTATTAAGTGAAATTAACATATAAAGAGTGTTTTGAATTTAACCAAGTCTATAACAATTAAATTCCAATTTCGATGCGATTTAAAAAATTGTAGTGGGATCATGGGATAGTATTCTAAACTTAATTATTAATTTTTCATTATTACTGCATATTCGATGTTTGGTTTAGTGTTTAAACTGTTGTTTTGCTTATCAGAGTTCTTAGGCATCGTTTCTATTCAAATCTTTGTCAGGTATTACACGTCAGATTAACGTTCAAATCTCATAAACAAATAAAGATTTATTCCGTTACATGAAAATGCAAGACCCTCAAACATCGAAATAATTTAGTCTCTGAAAATTTTTCATTATCCACCTTTTTCTTGCCTTCAACAGATTGTTTCAAACATCTAGAATTTCTTTATACGTGGGCATGGTGAAAAGTTCTCGGCCTGACACAGAGATGGCGTTATAATTAACAGAAATTTATGTTTCCTGCGTGGCTGCATGTGTCTTTAGTTCATATGAAAACTTTCAACTTGTTCTCTCAAGTAGTTTGTTTGCATGAATTTTTGTAGTAGACGTCGTGCGTGTAATTTTTTTAAATGGATAAACTTGAATATCGTGCCGTTATAAAATTCTTTGTTTTGGTTGGTTTAACTCCTATGGAAATTCATCCGAAGTTGACAAAAATGTACGGGGACTCTGCTTCTTCGATGTCAACCGTTAAAAAGTGGGCAGCTGAATTTAAACGTGGTCGTACGTCCCTCGAAGATGACCCACGTGAAGGACGGCCAAAAACCGCAACCACACCAGAAATCATCGAAAAAGTACATGATATTGTGTTGGACGATAGGCGAGTGAAAATGAGTGAGATAGCCGAGGCTGTGGGGATATCGGAAGAAAGGGTGCGAAACATTTTGCACAAAGAATTAGACATGAAAAAGCTCCGCGCAAGATGGGTGCCGCATTTGCTGGATGTCGATCAAAAGCAAATGCGCAAACGATTTTTGGAGCGTCCTTTGGGCCGATTTAACAAGAATTCGACCGATTTTGTGCGGCGATTTGTCACCATGGATGAGACATGGGTCCACCACTACACGCCAGAAACGAAACAGCAGTCGAAGCAGTGGGTGGGAGCTGGTGGTTCAGCGCCAAAGAAAGCGAAGTCGATCGCATCTGCCGGAGAAGTCATGACCAGCGTGTTTTGGGATGCAAAAGGAATCTTGTTAATTGATTATCTTGAAAAAGGCAGAACAATTACAGGCGCATATTACTCTAACCTTCTTGACCAGCTGGATGCCAAAATTCGCGAGAAGAGGCCTGGTTTGAAGAAGAATAAATCATTTTTCATCAGGACAACGCACCCGCACACAAGGGTGCGTTGGCGATGGGAAAATTGCGGGATTTGGGTTACGATTTGCTCGGCCATCCTCCCTATTCTCCTGATTTGGCACTCTCAGACTTCCATCTATTCCCGAATTTGAAAAAATTTGTTTCTGGAAAGCGATTCACATCCAACAAAGAAGTTGAAAGGACCGTAGAAGAATATTTTCACAGCTTTCCAGGCTCTCACTTCCGGGAAGGAATATTGATGTTAGAAAAACGCTGGACCAAGTGTGTTGAACTCAAGGGAGATTATGTAGAAAAATAAAATCAGTTTTTAAATTTAAATCGCAGTCTTTCATTGTCAGGCCGAGAACTTTTCACCTTGCCCACGTACACAAATTAGACGATTCCTTCTTATTTTATACCAAAACTCCCTCCTTCCACGTTCATTGAGAATACCAAAGAAAACACTTAATACAATCCCATTGTCAGTGAAATACCTACTGCCATGTGTACTGTAGTATGGTTTTGTAATGTCCACTACTCGATCGCCAATGCGGTATATGCAAGTGCAGTGTCTTATTTCTTAATGACGTAAAACAGTTGTGTTTAATTATGAATTTCAAAATACTTTCCTTACACTACAATATACTATTTTGAATTTTAAAATAATAATTTCCTGTGCTATTCAATAAGCATTTAATAATTTTAATATATTTTTTAGACCTTCAATGACTAGTCCAATGCACTTCCTGCAGACGCTCCTGCACATTTTGCAAGTAGTCCTGTCGTATTTCCTAATGTTAATCTTCATGACATACAACGTATGGCTGTGCATCGCCGTAGTTGCAGGTGCTGCAGTTGGCTACTTCCTTTTCGGATGGAAGAAATCCGTCATTGTGGACGTGACAGAACATTGCCACTAACAATGAGTGAAACTGCGCCACTAGAAACGTAGTTAGAGACTGTTATAAATCTTGATATTTTATACATATATACGATGCAAGAAAAGAAAAAAGAAGTTACGACTTATATATACATGTGTATATAAAAAAAATTCAAGAGACATATAATTTTACAATGACAATAGCAGTAAGTGAAAAAAATGGTGTGCTTTTGTGGGAATTATCATATATATTTTATGTAGTATCTACGTTCTTTGTAGGTACAATAATAGTTTAATATTTACCATATTAATTCGATATTTATATTTGCCTTGTTTTAAAATGTTTTTTAGTTTATCTTATAGGCAACAAATTTTTATATATAATATTTTTTAAGCTTAAACCCCGTTTTAAATCCAGTGTATTATAGAGATTCCATTAAATGTACATTTAAATATAATTCAACGTTTATTTTTTACTTAATACTTTAAATGCACTATTATTATTTCAAGATTACTTTATCAATTTTTTAAGACATTTATTGGGTTGATACATAAATGAGTTCCGTTGTACTTAACTAATTTAGCGCACAATATAATAACCATTACCTACTTCGCTGATATGGAATATTCTATTACAACTTTTCCTTCTGAACAATGGAACGATCTTCGAATAAAACTATCTACTTCATAATGATGGAAAGGTTTTCGTCGACCATATCGATTGTTAATGCATTTGATAAAGTCTTCTCTACGATGTACACCCCTATAGATATCTGCATCTGGGTTTCCGGGCTGGAACCGCGTCACTTGTATATCTGCCGACGTTTCGTACCCATTTGTATTGGACATCTTCAGGGCCGAATTACTGTACTGATATTGGTGTAAGTCGATGAGGGACGGGTTTATATATGGGTAATGGGTCAATGGAGCGTTACGGTTGCGGTTGGGTAGTTTGGAGATGCAGGATTGCCAAGCGTTATGTAGGGGGTAGCCATCATCGCGGTTAAGGTTATTGGGGTGCTTAGAGATCTATTTCTATAGATAATTCAATTTGATTAAATCAGTTCATAACTCCTCACCTCATTTCCTGTTTCTTCCTACTCAAATCGAATTAAATCAATTAATGGATAACAAACACATCTAAAGACGATTTTTTACCTAGCTTTTTAATTTGAGAATGCTGATATTCCTTTGCTATCCCTCTTAGAATCTATTTCCTTCAAGGTTTTTCCCACCCATTGGAAAAATATTAAAGTTTAGTAAGTGTATAAATATTGTGATTATACTTTACTATGTATTCAATTACAGACTCATTTTGATTATATCCATTTCGCCAAAGTATATTAAAGGGTTTTTAAATTCTCGCATATCATTACTTATATACCAACTCTCGCAGATTTATCTCAATATGTCTGCAAGATTTTGATAAAGTATGGACAGATCTATTTTTTTGACACTTATAAGGTTTTGTGTGAGTAACCTTAACTCATGTAGTTTTACTCAAACTTCAGTTAATCTTCCACGATCTTACTTCAGTCAGTAAAAATCTTACATGCTTTCTTGTAAATACTCTCACAATATCTTTGATCCTATTTCTGGTGTTCCCTAAGGGTTCAATTTAAATTCTTCATTATTCGTTTTATTTATTAATAATTTGCCTTATTCAAGTAAATTGCTTTATTCTTGAATACGCAGATTGTATTAAGATTCTCTCTTTCATATGTAAATTATATATATAAATTAAATTACTACCACATGCTTGATCCAAAAAAATTAAATTTAAACCCAATATTGAGAAACATTGATGGCTAACTACACCCATTCTGCTTTAGCTTTTACGTTATGGTACAGTATTGATGGTAATCAAATTAGAGATAAAAATAAATTTAAAAATTCGAGAGTTTATTTGACTTTATACTTTCCTATACGTGGCATATCACCAAAGTATTTTCCAAAGCCTTTAAATCCATCGGTTTTATTAAGAAGCTTTGCAAGGCCCTTTAAAGTATTATTATACTTACGTCTTTAGTGAATTGGAATATGCTGTTTTGATATATTCTTTGTATGGGCCGCGTTAACGGTAGAAAATTATCCAGAAAGTGACATTACTATTACATGATGTCTATCACTGCACAAAGAGATACTCTTTTTTTACTACTGTCTTTATAATTCCAATTTTAAGATCTAATGCGGGGCTCCAGTATGCACTTTCATAATGAAAAACGAGCTACCGGAAAATATATTCCATTGATGGTGATCTCAAGTTATAACTTTAATGTGAAGCTATCTTTTTCATCACCTATTTTCTTTGTTGTTTATTGCTATTTTTCGTTTTTATTCTATTTCTATTTTAATTGAAAGACGCCTTTATTTTAATAATGATTAGTTCTTTTACTTTCTTTATGCTGTCCGTATAGATATTATACTTTACCTTGAAAATAGGCTTCATTAGTTGAGTAATAAAGAATACTGTTACTATATGTAACTTGTTCTCATTTGGGTATTAAATTTATCTATTGCTTTCTTAATAAGTTTTGTAAGCTCTTTAAGCAGGTAAAAATCGTATGCAATGATCGTTGTAGTCTGGTGGATTGGCTTCAAAAACCCTAGTCCGAATCCCAGATTATATTTAAACATCAAAGGCTTTTTTTAGCATGGAAGTAACTCTGAGATAATTGTTATCATCCTAGTGTACTGAGATGTACTTTGGTTACTATAACATATTCTATTACAATTCTAGAGGCCTTCAGGATCTGCTATGGGAACATATTATTATCATGTAACGAAGCTCATATACTATTAATCGAATCCAACCTCTAATAAATAATGTTTCATCAATTACATTTAATGAATTTTTTTATGACTCAACCCAATAGACACACTCTTTTGTAGATGTTAGACAACGTTATTATACTTCAAGTCGTTTTTTATTTAAGCATTTAAAGTCAGTATACTGTGCTGAAAGCAACAATCCTATACAAAACAACTGCCAATATATGTATTTTACTTATCAATTGCCGGTGCAGTAAATATTATGAAAAGAACGCATAATGATATAAACATAAACATTTCTTCTTATCTTAATATTCTCATTTGTAATTGAAAAAACTGCCTTGACATATATTTGTGTGAAGAAACATGTTTCTCAGTATGTATGCCACATCAAAGTAGTTAATGAGTTTTTGTCCTACTTTCTACAAAGTACAATTGCAAAGTTTATTTCAGTAAATAATCGTTTTATGAATCATTCTGAAGTACATGCTTGACCTCTTGTCCGTTTGTAATTGTCCATAGCTTTCATTTATAAAAACCTTAATCTCTTATTCAAAAATTTTCAAAAGTTCCTACAAGTCACCATAGATGGAGTGGTAGATATTTCCTAACTAGAGTCTCTAAATTATTAAAGCACAGCAATACATTAAGCCAATGAATTGTTACGATTTGGACCAAAAATAGTGATTGACAAGTGTTGTCATATGATGAAAATTGTTAAGATTGCTATTAAAGTCGTTGCCTTTTACATATTTATCAAGAAATGTCTGCGTGAATTGTAAAAACCATACTTTAAAACGCTGTTCTGTATTTTCATAGAAAAGAAAAGAAGTGATATAAAAACTTATAAACTAGTCGTACATACGAGTTAATAATATATTCTTTATTTTGAATATGTAAATAACTTTTTTATTTAGAAAATTCACATTTGTATTAGAGATGAGTTTGAGCAAAATCAGCAATCCATCACTTAGTTCAAAATTAAATAAAATAAATTTGTAGTAAAATCTTGACTTCGTTGAATTAATTAAAGGTCTGTTTTTCTATTCATCGAATTATTTTATCATAAATTTCACATTCACTTTTGAGCTTTTTTCTCAAATTCCGAGCCCAAACCCTTCTCTACGGCAAGTGATAGAAAATATCAAATTACGCGCTCAAATTTGGATCCAAAATGACAATACTTCAGTAATCTAGGGACTTTATTCTTAAATGTATCCTAAATATTATATTTTCCAGTCCAAATATAAGGTGTTCATTAGAAAGCAAAGCCAAAGTAGTCCTTTGGTTTCGCTTCATGTTTGTGCTAGATTCACACATTCTTTTATCTCAACTGACACTTAAAATTTTAAACTAATTATATGTTAAGTTGAGAGGATATACATTTTTTTGTGCAAAAACTTACTTGACTTGACTTTTTTAAAGAAGCATTTAATATATTTTTTTAAACAGTAATAGAATTTGTTTAAGATACAGGCTCAAAAAAGAAATGAAAAGGGTGCTATTAAATATAAAAAGTAGGAGTTTTTAACTAATATCTAAAGTCAACCTAACAAACCAAGAGAAATTGGAAACTAAAATTTTAAATATCGAGTCATAATTTGTTAAAAAAGGAATGGCGATCAGTGAACAATTTGTACTCATCATTATTTTTCTTGGAAAAACAAACTTTTGTGAATTATAATTCTTTATCCATAGAAAATCAGTATGGAATATGCTTTACCTTGTTGAACAAATTGCTCTAATCGAGTTTTCAGAATTCCATGTTCTTAGTAATTTAATAGGTGGAATACCATACCACTTATAAATGTTCTAACTTTGATCTAACAAGGCCATAATATACAATAATCGAACATGATGTTGGCAATTTCTGAAAACAAATCCATATAGTTTGTATAAACTAGCTATCATTTGCTTAACATGTTCAAGGAAATATAATTTATATTAAAAGTTATGCCCAAGTCTTTTACAAATAAGCATCATTGAATTATCATGTCTTCATGTTTCTAGTTTCACTCATTTACTTTTATTTACTGGGATTGGGGCAGAGATGATTAATTTAGTGGTAAAATTTAAAAAATTTTAAAAAGTGCAGTCACCAGATTGGACACTCGTAGCACCTGACAACAGATTAAATCTGTGATATTCGACAAACTGTTTCATATCAATTCAATAGTATCTAGTAAACGCTGGTAACAGACCAATTGCAATTACATAGTTTGTTAGAAAGAATATAATGATCAGTCTGATGAAAAGCTTATATGAATCGCATCGACTAGACCTTATTTGTCTAGATTATATTAATCAAACAATCAATGTAATTTATAAACAAGAAACATATTGACATTTAACATTGATAGGTGAAAATATTGTAACGTCACATGCAATATGATATTTCTTGTTGATTCTTTGTCAGTGGTTCCCCAATTAATTAATTTCTTAAGCAAATAAGTATAAAGTAAAGTTTTCTGGTACTTTAATTTTACACTTTAATTCGAATTCATAATTAAAAAACTTTGCACTTAAAAATACATTATTGTTCATATGTCTTAGGCAGCACCAGAATTTGTTAATAAAAAAAATGAAACTACATAAATAATTTTTTTATAATTTATTTATATTCATTATTTCTTATTCTCATTAATATTTTATCATTCCTTCGTTTGAATTTTAATAAAGATTAAACTCATGCTGGCATCAATATTACCTACGTTGAACATACTCATGGTGTTATTTTCTAATATTCTTTATTGTAGCTGTTCATGCGATCTACACTTACGTGTTTTAGAAAATTTTTCTTTTTAACAAGGGCCATAAATATTCTATTGGTAATATGTCTGGGGTTTGTGGCGACTTGTCTAATAACTTTATGTTAATATTCTAAAACAATTTGTGGTTTAATTTTGAAGTGTGTCAGCGTGTGTTATCCTGCCGAAAATACAAATCGTCTACATTGTCATTTGAGAGTTTCGCAGGCATACGACCTAAAATGCATTCTAAAATGGCCATATATACACTGTTCATTCGCCTGCTGCGAATAAATTCCCGAGACCGTCAAACACAATCGTACATAACCCCCTTCTCTCTTTTGATCTGTTTCGATAAAATCACATTCCCGTATAAAACTTAATAAGGGGATCACAAACCAAGTAAAGGTATGATCAGACGCAATTTCAGGTAGACATTTCTTAAATAGCGAACCGCATTTTAAAAATACTGAGTTGAGCTCAGAGATTGCAGTTCACCTCCGATAACGCATATCGAGAGGGAACATCTGCGAACGCGGTGGCATACGTTTCATCATTTATCGGCAACCAGTATTATAACGGGTTTCATACAGTGCATGTCGATACGGGAATGCATATAAATATGACGGATAAACTATCATGTAGGAACAATCGTTTGTTTGTTTATAGAATTCGAAAAGTTATAGATAAATTTCCAGATTAAAAATATACTGCCATGGCATGTGTAGTATGTTGTAGTAGGTAATATAAATCTGCTGTAAAAATTAAATTTTTTTGTGTGAAACATATCAATACTGTAACACACGAATATAACAAAACTGGCAAAAGGCAATCAATTTTATTATAGAATTAATGATTACGATCACCCAAATTAATCAACAACGTAAAAAAGAAAATTGTGGCTTTTGTGGAAAATTTATTGATTCAAGGAAATTGCCAAATGAAAGAATACGTAATTATTTACCAAATGTGCAATAAATGGTAGAAAAGAGCACTGCCGTTGAAACAGTGGATATGAAACTATGGTTAACCAGATGAATCTACGGAATCTAAGAAACATTCTATTTGCCACATTGCAATACGAAACATTTTTTCGTATCTAACAGCTAGTCAAAAATTGGAATACAGTACTGGCGAAGCTGTAAAATTGTAAATGCTAAAACTTCACATTTCTACTACCCAAGTTTTTATGTTCGTTGCGGATAGCGGGTTTTCTTATGACTTGTGCAGGAAGTCTGCTAAAAGCAGTTTGTCCCAATTTACTGCACGTGCATGCATTCTTTACACCTGGTAGCAGAAAGTATTCGTAAATGTTATCTAAATGTGGATGCACAAATCACCAATCACCCAAGTGAATTTGTAAATTTCACGAAGACTGCCCTAAGTCAGTTTTCACGCGATGCAAAACATTTTTAGAAGCAGCTTTTTATTATAGCCAATATTTTGCAAAAATAAAATCTACTACAATTTGACGCTAAAGAAGCAATTTTAAGCAGATAAAATCAAAGAAAGGCGTTCAAGTTGAAGCCGATTTTAAAACTAATCATAATTATCAATCTGGAGCGGTTGCAATAAAAAAATTCCAGGGCATTTCGTTGGCTATCGCAGTCAGTGAAAATAATATTTTTCCTACAGTTAGACTATACGGTTCAAATGACGAGAATGATGAATGTGTTAAACAAAAATTGAATAGTGCACTAAGCAAAAATATTTGCTGAACGAAGCTAAGATAACTTTATAGTAAAAATGTTCTTGCAGGTCCACTAAATACACAGTTTGCAAAATCATTTTCACGTCTTTAGTCGTCGCGCAATCGTTGTCTTTGTATAAAAGTATTTTTTCACCACGTCGGACATGTCTTAAAAAACGGCCGTAGAAATATTAGCAATATTGCAGATATTCTACGTCTTCCATGCAAATTTTTCATATTCATTGAATCGGTGTTTCAAACTAGTACGTAATTTATAAATTACAATTTTAACACATTTAACGTTCAATAATATCTCGGCGAGACGCCAGTGCAATGTAACCAAACTTGAAAGCTTTAATGCTAGGTTTTACAGGATGCCTAACGCATATGATCAGGACTGTATTTTTAAGGAAAGCACTACATGTTTTTGCTCAAATAAGAAACGACTTCGTTTTGTACCTTTTCAAATTACATATAAATTAAATTTAATACATTTTTATTTACAAAATCCTTGTCTATATTATATATACAAATTGTTTTAGTAAATTAAATATATATTTAGATTATTTTATTTTTTTAAATTGTACCCTTACCATTAAAAAATATTGTAGTAGGTGTAAAATTGATTATGAATATTTTTAATCGAAAAATGTGATAAGTATGCAAAATTGAATATTCCCATAATTTAATATTGTATGCAAGAAAACTGCAGTACTGTAAATAAACAAATCAATGACAAATAAAATATCATTTTTCGAAAGTATCCGAAACAGCCATGGATATTTTGGTAAGGTAATTAATAGTTAAATAACCACATATTTCTAGTTAGGTTACAAACAAAAATATAATGTTAGTTCTAGAAGCGTGAAACAGTTACTCCATGAGATTATTATTATATAAAGTTTATTGTGCATCTGTCTCAATCATATCTTAAAATAGCTTCTGTAGACTAGACCTAAAACTATCAAACTATTATGTTAATTTTTTTTTTCTTTTCATACATGTAATGTCCAGCGTCCTATTTAATATTATTCTTTGTTACGTATAATGTTCTTTATGCAAATATATATATTTTGTTGAAATATTTAATTTTGTTTGTATCTAAATAAGAACTCCCTTTTTTAAAACCTGTAGAATGGGGATGTATTGTACAATTACATTTAGAAGCTACATGTAGAGACATCTTTGTAAGATCAAGAGTTGGAAAAAAAGAAATAATATTTTTTAATCGTTACTTTATATTTTGCACCTTTCAACGTCAACTATCATAGTTCATGAAATCTTGCTTCTGGAGCTCCTCGGTCATGGAAACGCACTATAATTGATGATGATTAATGCCGAACAAACCTCTGGGTTCACAGTAGGGTACAACCTTGCTTGGAAAGCTGAACAGTTGCGATTGTAAATACTGATCTGTGTATTCCAATCTACGAAAACGATTTAGAAATTTACACCCATCATAATTAACAATCCACATTTACGAGGCATCTTCGCGTTACTGACATGATGTAATGCCTACACGCATTCGCTCCCGATCGATTCCTGTTGCCGGTTACCTGGAGGATTATTCAACTTGAATCATGATGAGATAAAGGTATTGATCAAGCCAAATCCACGTAAACATACGTCATTCACACGTTTAGGACCATATGAAAACTCTATGAACTCAGAGATTCAATTGATGAGGCATTTAAAAATTTGCCATATACACTTTAAACGTGTGGAAATCAATACTGCCTTTGAAGTGACTGATGAGAATTTCAAGAGGTTTTTTGCAACAAGTAATATAAAAAGCAACGAAGGTAGACATCCATCAAAGAAAGGTAAGTTAGCTTCTTGTGTGGGGAATTTTAAAGATTTCGTGTTTTGCAGGTTGCCGCCTGCCAAGGAACAATTAATTCAAATGTGTAGTGTTGGTAATTGGACAGTTTGACCGAATCCTCGTTAATCGTAAAGGTGTTTCATCATGACAACGCGATACCACACCCAAATTTAATCCCTCCTCAAATATTAATGGATCTTGGATGGGATATGCTGGTACACTCACCAAATTTGTCGGTCTTTGCGCCTTCAGACTTCCACTTTGTAGTTTTTCGCTGATGAACCGAAATTATGAAGCACGCAGAGTGGAGACAAATTATCGAAGAAAAAAAATATGTCATGACTTTTCCGATAATCCAATAAATTATATATTGCATAGTTACAATTGTTCATACTTTTTATATTGAAAATTCTTGTATCATATTGCCACGCGATTTCAATAAGTAGCGGGAATAAAACAACAAATTTAAAACAATCATACCCAAAAACAAAATTTTCACGTCATTACAAATCAATTTTTAAAACAATTAATACAACCCTGTTTCTATATTATATAAATGGCCTGCTTCTATGTTTCGATAGTATTTTTCGAGTTTGATTAAATCCTAATACCGGGGCAGTCGTAACTAGTAACATATTTTTTGTAATTTCCAATTAACTTATGATGAGATTTTTTAGCATTTTTGTAAATACTGTTTAATATAAGAAAATTAGCTTTTAAATTATGCAAAATCTTATTTTTAAACTAGATTTATACTTCTTTAGTAACTTATCTATTTTCACATTTGTTTTACAAGTTTTCGTCAAGCGAAAATTCATATCAAAATGATCTAGAAATGCAAAAACAATTACTCATTTTTTTCAACAACAGACAAATATTAACGGGTGAAGGCTATAAACACTGTGTAAGTTTAATAATTAATGTTGAACACTTGGTTATACATATTTAAAATGAAAATTTGTATAAATCGAGGAATTTTAAGAACACAATAATAAAGATGGCACAACATGTTTTTAGCATTTATTTATTTTTTAGCATTTATAAAACACCACATTAAATTGAAATTTACATATGTCCCCAAAGCGCAAATATTGAATCACAAAATCTTTTATATTATTCATTTATTATCATTTTTGTCTACAGTTAGATTTATAATATTATATTTTTAAAACATGTTACAAAACATAATTATTTCTGTTTTAAACCACAATCTTCTACAAAAATTATAAGCACTAATACTAATTTTTGTATATTTATGAGCTAATTCACATTTATCTGTGGCGCCATCTAATAACTAACATACAAACTTTTGCAGATATCAATTCTAGTATCAAACATAGAGTATCATTGGCGTGTATTTGGTAGTTATCGGGAAAAGTAGTTGTGAAATTCTTTTGTGTGAGTTTTACAGCGGATCCAAGTGTTACACTGATTAATTATCTGCTGACGGTGACAACTTAGTTGTTGATATCGAATGCAGAATACTAACGTTGATGTGGTAAGACATTTTATTTACCTTTCTTGATTAATTCAATTAACTACACTCTCCATTAAAATTTACCTCCAGAATATCTTGGTACCGGAAGACAATAAAAAAAATTTAATCACTATTAAAGATAGCTCCACAATTTATTACGTATTATTTTATATTTAAGGTAAGATTTATAGTAGTAGGTTTTATGAATATGTTACATAAACGTAATTGTTTTGATATTTATACTATACTTGCATAGCACTGTAGAATTATTCATATAGAAAGACAATTGCACATATTTTCTAAATTATTTACTTATTTATTAATATTTTTCACTATACTACTATTTATTATACTATATTTTTAAAAAACCTTATAGAAAATAATTATTTTAGTTTTCATCCGTTACGTATTACTCAAATTATAAGTATAAATGCTAATTCTTGCATATTATAAATTTATTCTCACTTTGCATATGGCGCCATCTAATAACCATTATACAAACTTTAAAAGGTTTCAATACCGATCTCAAACCCAGGGTCCTAATACCGATAGACACAAAAAAAATTGTCAGATAGTGCCATAATTTGTTTTTCAATAATTTATACTTTCTTCATTTATGTTACGATTTATTGAATTAGTTTTCAAGAATATGTTACGTACATTAACTGATTTTAATTTTTCTACGATACCTATAAATGTTATGAATTATGAGAACAAATTGCAAGTTTCTCTTGTATTTTAAACTGTGAGATATAATATGGCAATCTATGTGTGGTAGCACTGTTATAGTATTATTGTAATTTTTTCCCAATATTGTTTAAATAATGTAATTACTTCTTTGACATTTACTGAAAAAGGTTTAGGTTGGAAAGATTAATAAATTATATAGTCATTTTACTACTTTATTCATATATTTTAATAATACTATACGCAGAAGGTAAAACCACTAATAATATACAAGAGGTTATTACCCCAGCGAACATATTACTAAATAAGGTTGTATGAGTGAGTGGTACATATAAAGAAAAAGGGTGAATAATAATGGTGGATGCAAATAAAGTATCAATTGGAAAATTTAATAATAATAATTATTTCACACGGAAATATAAAATGTAGTTATTACTCATAAAAGAAAATTTATATATTTATATCAAATGGTTCAAATAACTCTTCTGTGACAGAATGGAAAAAGAAAAGATCAAGAAATAACTTGGATTGGTTTGTCAGTTGAAGATAGAAAAAATACACTTAGTAATAAAGTTAGCTTAATGAGGCGTATTTGCAGCTTGTGAGCCGGTGAGAAAACTATCTGAAAGTTGCATCATTGCTATGGGTTTAATCAGTTTGCCAGGCAGTCTTACTTTAATTATTGCTTTACAAACAAGACCTAAAGTAAACCTAACCATATCTTTGGTGTAATCAAAATTAATTGAATATCAACGTTGCAAAGAAGTAAATGGGACAGTTGTGACAATAAAGATTCTACATCAAAGGTTTCAAATAAAAGATTAACATGCTCTTTCTGTGAAAAAGCAAATAACTTGAAGAAAGATTATAAAAAGGAGCATGGAAAGAATATAGAATAAATATCTGTGTCTTGTTATTTTTAATTAAATAAAGAACAAACTGACAATTACTTATTTATGGTACCACCAGACAATTCTAGGTGGTAGATTATTGGTTCAGATGCAACATGTCATATTGTTAATGATAAAAGGTTGTTCGATACATTTCAAGATTTAGATAATAATAATTTAAATGTAGCAAATGGTGAAAAAATACATATTGAAGGAAAGGGTACATGCAAAATTGAACTTTTAAATGCAAATGGTGAAATTTCTACAGGAAGACTGTACAGTACCATAAAATGAAGGACACTTACTTTCAATAGAGAAATTAGTTAGTAAATGAATTAAAGTAAATTTTAAGGATAGTCTATATGAAATTATGCAAAATGAACCACATAAAGCATATACATTAAAGGAATAAATTGATTTCACCATTGGCATCATATTTATGGTAACTGTGATTCAGAAGCAATTAAAGCAATGTATAGAAACAATTACTTGTGAAATTAAACTTGAATGTGAAATATGCTTTCAAGCAAAAGCAATATGATTTGCATTCCCAAAACAGTCATTTACTAAATCAAAATCAATAGCACCTTGATCATATTGATGTGTGCGGACCAATGCAGATGAAGTCATCAAGTGGTAAGAGGTACATGCTAGCTTTAATTGATGATTTTTCTAGATATACAGCCATTTATCTGCTAAATAAAAAATCTGAAGTTGAAGACAAGGTAAAGGAATATATACAAATCATGAAAAATAAATTTTCAAAATGCATCGAAGTTATAGGACCAGATTGAAGAGAACATATTGGAAATTATGTTGTAAAATATTTAAAAGATGAAGAAATATGATATGACACCACAGCAGAATGGTGTAGCAGAGAGAGAAAATTATACATTAGTTAAAATGGTACAGTGCATACTTTTAGAAGCAAATCTACCATACAGTTTTTTCTATGCAGAAGTAAATGGATTCACCAAAATGAAACGAAACAGGGATTATGTAAGTTACCAAAAATTGCACTATTGGTTGCAGATGGATGTATAAAATAAACACAGACTCTGAAAATAAAATTAATTAAACAACTAATACAACATAAACACATATATAGTTCCACATATTTTTAAATTACAAGTCTAGTTAAGGCTGTTAACCTTGAGGAATGCAGAAGACAGTAACTGCTTAATTGCATGTGTGCTGTCTATAAGTATTTAGAGATCTGCAAATACACCACTGGACATAATTCGATTAATGTCAAAATTGACAGATGGTTGTGTTTTAAGTATTCGTAAAGTTTTTTAGTAATTTTAGTTATATTTCGGTTATTTTTTAAGTGTTTTCGTTGATTCGTTTTTGAATTGTTATTGGTATTGTGGAGCAGAACGCGAGCTCTACAACCGCGGCAGGCGTGCCGAGATTTCTTCGGCCGCCTGTTTTAAATATACCGCCGGAATTCCTCAGGCACTGCGTGCCTGTGTCTGAAGGTGAAATGGACGACGTCGAGTCGCATGACTATCGTCAGTGCTAATACAACTACAACTACAGAAGAGGAGGACGGCTTCATTGAAGCCGGTTGCAGGAAGCGGCAGAGGAGATCGTCCACTGAGGATTCTCCTGAACCAACTAGTGCAGGCTCAAAAGGCGAAATGGTAAAAGGCCGTGTCCCACCCGTCACGGTAAGAAACAAGGAAAAGTGGTGCGCAATAAGCGCAAAGTTCAGACAGCTAAGAATAAATGTGAGCAAGGCCCGGAACGTACGTGACGGGATCAGATGCGAGCCGTTCTCAGTGGACAATTATAGAAAAATGATTCAGTTCCTTGCCAAAGAAAATCTTGAATATTACACGTTCCAGCTGTCCGAGGAGAGACAGCTGAAGATCGTCATCCGCGGCATCCCCTCAGCCATACCAATCGAGGAGATATACGAAGATTTGAAGGTAGTCCAGGGTTTCCCCGTTACGAAAGTAACGAGGATAAAAAAGACCCAGGAACTAATACCAATGCCAATGGTGTTAGTTCACCTAACCAAAACAGAAAAGAGCAAGGCGATCTATAATATTACCGAAGTCATTAACCTGAAAATAAAAATAGAATCGCCGTTGAAGAGGAATCAGATGATGCAGTGTTTTAGATGTCAACGATACGGCCATAGCTAGCGACTATGCACGATGACACCTCGCTGTGGCAAGTGAGCTGGCGTACATCAGTCATTCGAGTGTAAACAGACACGTGACTCGCAGCCGAAGTGCTGTAACTGCGGCGGGGCGCACACGGCGGGTTACGGCCTGTGCTCCCGCAACCCTTCGTTTGCGGCGAGGAAGGAGGCGCTGGGAGGTGGACCCTGTCTAGCGGTGGTGGCGATGGCGCCGTCAGCACAGCCGGCGGCGACAAAAGCAGTTATGAAGAAACCAGCAGCAGCAGCGGTTAATGTTGCAAGATCGCACATGAAAATTACTAAGGTCGTGCCCAGGAAGTCAGCGGTGGTAGTACCGTCGTCGATGAAGAAGAGAAGTAACGAGAAAACGGCAACAACAGCATCAACAAAGAAGAATGTGGGAGGAGGGAAATTAAAGAAATCGGAAGAGGGAAATTCAAATTCAAGTGGAAGTTATCAACAACAGCTACAGCGGCAACAAACTGGGACGAGCAAGTATTTGCCTGTGGGTGGTCATCGAGAACGGTAGGAGTTTCCTCCTCTGCGGAAGAGTAGGTCGGCTGGTGAGCCGGCGCCCGCTTCCTGGCCCGCTCGTGCGGCGGCCGCCGCAACGAGACGCATCTGCGCGCCAGCCTCGCGATATACATTCCCGGCTATCACCTGTATAGGAACGACCTCTCCCTCGGCGGGGGGGGGGGAATCTGTATCTTCGTGAAATCTAGCATATCACATCACCAGTGTGCCGTGCCTGTTTTGTCGAGCTTGGAAGCGACGGGCGTCGAGATGGAGACGTGTTGGGGTCCCTTGCGAATCTTCTCGATTTACAAGAGACCTTCGGCAGCGTTATCTGCTAACGACACAGACCATCTCCTATCCGGGGGCGTGCAGACATTGTTGGCTGACGACTTCAATTCCAAACATCCAGTTTGGAATTCTCGTTCGACGAATAGATATGGCAGGACGCTCTATCAATATATGGTGAGTAGAAATGTCGTGGTCAACGGTCCAATTGAGCCCACTATTTATAGTGGCGTCGACAGGCCGGATATCATAGACGTAATGGTTGCAAAAAACCTCCGTTTTACGCATTCGGCCGCCGCCCTGTCTGAGCTGGACTCCGATCACGACCCGATATTGATACAACTGATGGATGCACGTCCGACTCGCGCCGAGGAGTTCGTGACGATCATGTCGTGGCCGGCTTTCTCTAAACATCTGGATGCGCACTTGGGAGCGATCCCCTTTCTGAACTCGACCGCCGAGGTCGACGAAGAAGTGGATCGCCTCACAAGGCGCATACAAGACTCCAAGTCTTTTGCGTCCAATCGTGTGCCGAAAGGGAGATCTCGAAGGGGATCTCTCCCGGCGCATCTGTTGGACATGATTAGAGAAAAGAACCACGCTAGGCGTGAATATGCACGTAGCTGGGATCCCGCGCATCGGAGAAGGTTCAACAGGTTGTATGTTGAGGTAAAGCATGCCTTATTCAAGAAAGATCTTTTTCTGTCTTTCACGAAGGTTGCACATCTTCCAGTCGTCGTACGGCCGCCGGCGTGCCGCAACAGGCCTGTTCGTGTTCGGTGGCGAGAGGGCCAGGTGAAATACCTGGGCCTGACGTTGGACTCGCGACTGATGTGGAAGCCGCACATTGACAGAATGTTGAATCACGTCTCCGGTGTCAGCATCAGCTACTGTGCATGCTGAACCCTTTTGAATCTGCGTCTGAAGCTGTTACTCTATTCGTCGGTTGTATGGCCGATAATGTTGTATGCAATCCCGGTGTGGGGCCATGCAGCCCCCTCGAGCATGCGTCGTCTGCAGACTTGTCAAAACAAGTTGCTGTGATACATCACTGGTGCCCCGTGGTATGTTAGAAATTCGACCATTTACAGGGATCTCAAGATGAAGACAGTAGGAGGCCTGTGCCAGACAGTGACTTTGAGAAGTTGAAGGATCATATCAATCCTTTAATTAGTGGGATCGACATTCATATCACTGGGGGCGATCATAAACGTCTCCAGGATATGATTGTTGAATTCGAACCGCCGTAATTTCCCCTTTTAATTATCTATTTTCATACTTTTAGTACTACTATCTACACTTATGCACGTGTATGTTTTCTTCATGAATGCTTGCGCGTACATACTTGTATTAGGAACGTTTATATGTTTTGTTCTATTTATTGTTCATGTAATTTATGTTTGTCATCAGTTTTGTATATTTAATTTATTGCTGTTATATATTTTATAGTAATTAATTAATTGTTAATTTATACATTATCAGTTGTATTAGCATCTAATTTTGTAATATTTTTTTATACTCTTAATGTTTTGTAATATTTGAAACTTGAGGTTATGTTTTTTATACCGAAATAACTAAATGATACAATTCGTCATTTATACTTTTACAAGTTTATATTTTTACAAATCTAAACTTACCATTTATTTAAATCTATCAACTTGGTCTGTATTTGTGGGTACAAAGACATGAAACAGTTTCTCTTTGCTTATTTTGGAAATAAAAGTCAAACCACAGGACATAGTAATCTGTTACCTCAACAATTGATTTTTGAAGGATTTGATACCTGGCTTGACATTAGTTTTTTATAAACCTGCGAGATAACTTCCCTCTTACAGAAAAAACTAATTCTGAAATAAGAATATCTGCGGTGATTTGGTTAGATGCATTTAAAAAGTGGCAATATCGACTTCAAAGGTGTATTAATGTCTAAGGGAATTACTTCCAACACATTTAGTACAATTATTATCATACGTTTTTTAATAGTCATATCTCAAAATCTATTTAGTCTTCTTCTTAAATTTACTGTTTTCTTTTCATTTAATGTAATTTGTTTTCAAATTTATTAAAAATAAAGTAGATTGCGTCAAATATGTAGATGTACTGTTTAATACATTTTCTTCGATTCCTAGAATTCGCATAAAATTATATAAATCAAGAGAAACTAGCTGTTTCTTCTTATAATTCCATATTTTGTAGGTACAGTATCAAAATTAATTTATCTAAAATATTCTTAAAACTTAGTAAAATAAAGCATGACAAAGTAATAAATTGTAGCGCCATCTCTGATGCAGTGTCTAAACTTTCTTCGGTACTAACATAAGTTTGGTTTGAAATTAGATCCGAAATTTGTACAATGACTATTAGATGACGCCACAAGCATATTAAGAATTAATTTGAAATATTCAAGACTATATAATTTGAGTAGTACGTAGTGGTCGAAAAGTGAAATAATTATTTTTCATAATATGTTGTAAAAATATAATATAATAATATGATTATAGTTTAAAATATTTATAAGTAAGTAAATAATTTAAATACTAAAGGAAAAAGACGGAGTTTATAAATGAACATTTATTCTTATAATTTTAATAGGTAGTGGTTGAAAACTTAAATAATATTCTGTAATATGTTTTAAAAATAAAATATTATAAATCGCATTGTAGAGGAAAATATTAATAAATAAATAATACAAAAGATTTTCACTTCTAGCATTGTCTACAAACATCTGAGATTGAAACTCCAAGCTTGTATGAAAATTGTTTTATAAATGTTAAAATTTATTGTATTATATTATAAAAAAAAAGATACAAGAGAATAATCTAAATACATGTATTTCTACTGATGTGCTTCTTGATCTGTACAAATTTTCATTTTATATATATACAAGTTTTTCATATTAATTAATTAAATATGTACAGGGTTTACAATTCTTCCTCCATTAATATTTATGTAGTGTTGTTTAAAAGAAAAGTGTAATCTTTTGCGTTTCTGTCTTATTTTGATAGGTGTTTCCGCTTACTAAAGAAATAAAAAATCTTGTTTAAAACTAAAAGATTTTGCATAATTTAAAAACGAATTTTCTTGTATTAAATAATACCTTCTAAAATGCTAAAAAATCTTATCAAAAATTAATTGGAAATTATAAAAAAATATATTACGTCACGATTACTCCAGTGTCAGTGACGTGCTATGTGACTTCAACTTTTAACCACAATTTCCTTTTTTAATCATTAAAGTTCACTATGTACTTTCTTGATTTTATGAGAAATTCACTTCATTTGAATGCCTATTTATTTGCCTACAGAAATTTATTGACTATATAAAATTTATTTAATTCATCTATTAAATTTATTGAATTTTTGTTCTATAATTGGATCCTTCTTGGAAAATAAGAATTATATTATTATTATCTTGAGACATGGGCGTCTTCATTCAGCGCTTTCATCGTTTTCTAAAAAAAAATTGCAAAATCGTACTTAAAATTATGAGTAAATATTTGGGCACACTATTTCAAGAAAAAACTTTAATATGAATCTATATTTAAAGATTAAATATAAGATGTCCAGTCACTTATATTTACTGTAATAATCGCACTTAATTTTATAACTGACGCTTAATTTATAGTTTAAAAGAAACAATTCATAAACATAAGTTGGACTGAGATGAAATGATCGATACAGATTTAAAAATTCAAAATTTACTGGAAACCGTCTTCCTTACAAATGAAATCTTCATTTTGCATTTTGCCTTCTAGTGACTGGCTGATTGATAACGATAAACACTCTTAATAGACTTTAGAAAACATTGTCTTTAGTAACTGAAAGTGTCAACATCTGATAAACGATCAAACCTCTTCAGGTTAGATTGAAAGAATACAAGGAACTGCTTTATTTTGGAGATATGTAGGAATTATTTCCTGCTCAACATAGTTAAAAAAGGAGTCAACCAAATAGAGAGAATTATGACAGAAAGAAGTAACTAGCAAGCAACTTACATGATTATGACCATGAAAACCATAAATACAAACCTAAAAATTAAATGTCCAATTATTAGTAACAAACAGTTGGTGATAGCGATATCAGAAATACAGTAAAAAATAGTTTTGTTTGCTCTCATTAAGCACTGTTGAAAAAGAAAGTAGATCATCAATTCAAATTTAATTTTTATTCTCACTAGCATAGAGTATTGTTGTTTCTAAATGCACAAGTTATTTCAATAATGATTTACCAAGACTGGGGAAGAGATTACAACAAAGTAGTTATACCTCTGCGTCCATGATTTCAACAATTTCATGCACTAATGCTCCTAATTCAGTTCTGCCTATATGCAAGAGGAGGATACCTCTTCTTGTCTTTACTTTACACATCACTTTAAATTGTTCCAATTCGTTTTTGCACTGTTTCTTTTCATAATTTTTTTGCCCACCTACTTACACGATTTTGATTGTTAAGTTCTTGAGATTATGTTCTATTCACTTCTATTTATGTGTATTTATTGTTTTCTCGTTTAATTTATAGAAGTCTTTGCTGGTAATTTTTATTTGGCAAAAACATTTTGCATATTATTCTCCAGCATTTACTGTGCAAGATTTAGTTTTTTAGAATTCTCTTAATTGTTACTAGATTTCTCATACAAAATAGTACATTCTTCACACTAATTTCGAATACATTTGTAAACTAATATCTGTCGACGATCATAAGCCCCTTAAAAAATGGGTTAAGCAATTTTCTTTTGTAGACATATTTTATTGTACCAACTTCATGCCTACAATACTTACTACATTACAAAATATCAGTATCTCCTTAATACAGTTCTCATTTATTCCTTTCAGCTTGTATCATAGATAGTTCCACGTTTCTGACCATTTTCGACTTTTTTTCTGTATATATCGTCTGTCTATTACAGATATGTATCATCCCTGAATTTAAGGTTTTCGATTCATTAAACACTTCCTAATATTCGTCTTATCGTTTCATTACATTATATTCCTGTTTACTCTCTTTTCAATTGGAGGGAAAGTCAGTTACGAATTTTTATTAAGTGCTCTTAATAGTTTTAAATTTACTTAAAGTGTTTAACACAATAAGCAGATCATACTCTACCTAAGACAGTTTTTACAATCTTTTAATTAATAAGTACTTTATGATTATTTTTTACTTTTATTTGATTAATACAGAAAAATAGTTTCAATTAAAGTGTTTGTTGTTTTCCCAACATGAATAAAATCAAGCCAACATATCAACTTGAAATAATCTTTATTTATAGAAGAACAAATACAAAAGGAAGTAACATTGTATTTTTTTCGTATTTTTCATTTATACGCACCTAGTGCTTACAAAATATCAAATGAATTGTTAATGACATGAGCTCTACTGTATATAACATATGGCCAATGATTTTATTTATCTGTATTTTCAAGAAGCAAAAAGAGAAAAAAAATTACAAAATCCTGTTGTTTTTTATGAAGTGCTGATCGCCTTCGGATACAAAACGTTTACGTCCTCTGGATGGCAGTTTTTTGGTAATATTTTCAGTTAGGAAGCCCTCTTTATAACATCGATCCACGAAGCGGTCTAATATTATGTAAGCTAATGGAACATCCATGGAAATATCTGGGAGATCATCAAATACTCTTAAAAAACCACGTTCCATTTGATCAGGGGTTACTAAGACAGCTGCATCAAAAGCTTTCAATAATTTGCAGAGAGCTTCTTCCTTATGAGCGTTATTTGCTTCTAGAGCCATAACAATGGCTTCATAGACAAGTTCGTGATGAAAGTGGGGTACTTCAAGGGATCTCAAACAACGACTAGCTTCTTCGATATCCCCAGAAGAGATGAATTCTTGCAAAAGAAGTGACATTTGGCGGGTTAAATACTTTACAGGTCTCAAAGCTCCACCAACACCCCAAACATTGTGCAAACGCACAAGACCATGTTTGATACTAAGAAGAGTTTCTGCACGATGTAATGATTCCACAAAGATTTCATTACTACTCTTCTCTTTAGTAGTGATAAGAAATTTAGGAGGAATACAATCATCAGCAATTGCTCTTGCAATAAAATTCCCTAGAACTGTTGGAGCATCTGGAATATCCAAAATCAAATCATGTACATTTGAAAGCAAGTTCTCTAGAGCTTTGGTGATGTCAGACTCAATTAGAATATGCCCAAATAAATCAGATATCAATACAGAAGTCATTTCTCGATGGGATGGTTTGTGATCCATTGCAATTTCAATAGCTAATTGTACAAATGTGTCTCGGCGGTTGTATGGAATACAATCTTCAACAGAAACAGCAGCTTCATGAGTATCTCCATTTTCAAAATATTCCAATACTATGGGTTCTACTTTTTTACGTATTTCTTCATCAGAAATCTCAGGCACTACAACTTTCAGTTCAATATCTCCATTATTCATATTTTCACAATCATAATTGGGGTCATTTACATCTTCATAAGCCTCCAATAATTCAGATCCGGGGGCACCCCAGACTCCTTTACCTCCTGCTCCACCTTTTTTCGGTAGGCCTCTTCCGTAGCCGTTTCTTGAACGGCGACTGTTTTTCCAACTTCGTGGCCCATTGAAAAGGGTATTGGCAACAACGTTTTCGCGACTACTTTGACGGCTTACCTTTTTTTGTTTCTTTTTGGAAGTTGTTTCAAGATTAGCAGAGGCTGCCGTATCTTCAATGACTTTGTCGTTCACACCAAGTTCCTTTTCTATTTCTACATCTAACGAATCAGAAGCCATGTTATTCGAACTCAAAATGAATTACTTTCCCTGAAAATTAAATTTTTCTGGAATTCGGAAATATAATAACTACTAATAGTTAAGGTAACAAAAATAGTTGAATAGTTTAATTTTGTATACTTAAACTAAACAAATATAAAGCGTTCTTTTTAAAAGTGTAAATGAGGAAAACAAAGGTATTCAACTTACATGAAATATGTATGTTTTAATAAAAGTTTGAAACTTAAAAGTTATTAAAAATAAAGATTCTGTATAGCTACTCAAAAAGACATTGCAAAATTGCTAGATTATGTTCAAAAATGTTGACATTATAGAATTTCATTTGTTTTAAATAATTAACTAAAAATCCGTGCCATATGATTCAAGCCATTTTTTTTTAAGTTTGAAATAGACGTTCACTTTTAGATAAAATGGAATAACTAATAATTTGACTACGATAATGCCCCAGAAATAAATTATAAAACATGAAACGAAAACAAAAGAAATTAAAATATTTATGCCTATAAACTATGCGTATTGTGTGAAACGTAAACATAAACACAATAACATACCATCTGGGTTAATAATATAAAACGTGGTAATCGTTTTGACAACACAAAAATCATTCAATATTATAAGGTTAAGTGTTATTACCTCTAAGATGCGGTGAAATCCAAACAAAGTTCACCGAAAATCCACCTATTTTGAAGAAAATCGCTTTTTGCGTAATACACAACACAGCAGACTGCCATAAACAATGCCAAACGTCCAGAACGTTCTTCACGTATGGCAGACGGTAAATATGAATCTATCCTTTACATATTTCCGTATCTTTTGAAATGTGAAAAAGAGAGAACATGTGTCTACGGTTGGTATTTGACAGGTTGAAATCACACCCGGCAAATCTTGTTGCTATTCCGTTTGATGAAAACAAAACTGGGTGCCAATAAATAGAATGTATTTAGCGTAAATGTACTACGTCTACGTGAAACGATAGTTTCAAGATATCTATTCTAAAGTTTTTAACTTTTATTTTTACAAAATATATTTATTTTTGCTCTTCATACAAATATATATGCTAATCACAAATTTTTTAGTTTAAATTATACCTTATTTTTTAATTTCCAGAACTCGGTGTGTTCAGAATATTTTTAAACGAAATATAAAATATTTCTAAACGAAATATTTAATTTTTAAAATCTACTCTTAAAAGTATACTATTTTGTATCAAGGAAGAAATAAGTAGAACACCTTCGTAGTAAAAATAGAATGCAGTTATTCTTATTTTACTAATAATACTGTTTATAAATACTACTAATATATATTTAGTATGCTTGTCTCTTGTATAATTTATTATAGTATCAGTAAATACATATGTATATCTATACTTATCTTCAATTCTGAAATGTAAATATTAACCTTTGATAATTTCTTAAAATAGTGATAAATGTTACATTAGTTTTTAATATTTTATAATCCCTTTAAATAGAAAAATAAAAAGCTAATACCAATAATGCGTTTGTAATCTTAAGCCACGTATGTACATATAGAAAAATTTTGTACTTTTTTGCTCCCTTAAAATATTTTTAATGCAATTTAAAATTTAGGATTCTCAATGGAGTAAATTAAAATGATTATTTATCTTCTCCAATTTATAGAAAACATTATATAATATGCTTGAAGTACTTTATTTAAAGTTTCTTTTGTATGCTTTAGAACGTATTGAATGTAATGTATAGTACATGTATTGAGTATTATTTTTTCCTAGTCATATAAAGTTGTGTTAGATAAATGCAGGAACATAAACATTTACAAAGATTGATTTTAGATTTGGCTACGTTTAACCAGATGAATTACTTGAGATGTAAATTCTGACCTGAGATTAGTTATCTGAGTAAACTGTTTCTTGGTACTTCTAGTATGGGCTAGTTATTAATATATTCATATTAGGTGGAAGACGATCGAAGTAGTATACCGAATTTTCTAATAATTTAAATTGTTCTTAATGTTAAAAAAATAATTTGAATTTTTTTTTGTAGATTTAAATAGACGAAATGTTAAAATTTCGGCCCTTCACTTACAAAACTCTTGATTTCATTAAGTATTTCTCTGCTATTAGTATTTCTTCTTTATCTTCCATCATTTATTTCTGGATCCAATATAACGCCGACCTTTAAATTCCTCAATGGAGATCATCCAGAGATTAATACCAATTAGCAATAGTGTATATATAAAGAAAGGCTAAACATTGAATTCTACTTTAAGTTCAGAAATCATGTAACTGAGGCTATACAATTAATGAGATAGAGAATAATTAAGCATACGTGTTGTTTTAGCAGAGTCTAATCAGTAGGTAGATTTATTAATATGAGTCGTCGTGATTTTTCAATTTTTTGCGAGTTAAGATAAAGAAAAAAATTAAGATTTAGAGTTATAGTTATTTGAATTGCACCAGTTACATATAATTATTTATTATAACTAAAATGAAGCAAATCTTAGTCGAATAGAGCACTTGTGACTTTCTTGGAGTTCTCTGTTACTTTTCTTTAACAAAATATTGTGCTATGAAATCGGTTCATCCTTTTAGAATAACTCTATATAATTGCGTGTATTCCATTTGTAAGAAAAAAAAAACAAAAAAATTCTGTTGAATCATGTATATTTTATAAATAAGTAGAAATAGTAAATGTGCTACCATATACATATACATATATTATTTTTATTGTAGAGATGAAATATAAATATAGAAGTACACTTGAGGCATGAAGAAATTTTTAGTGCATTACTTAATATATTTATAGATAACAGGATATAATTGTAGGTGTAAAAAAGTGTAGAAATAGAATAAATCAGTAATAATAGTTATTAAAAATATAATTTCAAAGGTGAATGCGTGAATACACGACAGCATAGTTTGAGGAGTTGTAAATAGTGAAATATTGTCTACATTTTGAATCAACTAAACATGTACATACATATACGATACGATTATTAAATACGGGACATTTCATATGAAAGCAGTAACACATTGCCTCATTAAATGCGCGCATAATAATAACCCATGCACATTGGGAAATGTGAATGCATGAATTATTATTATATTGCAATATAGTCAAAAAAATACCATCGTAGTATACCGAGAGGCAAAATGAATCAAAAACTTTACGTCGTTCGTTGGCCGATTGGCAGGTATAGTTTGTGGAAAAAGAAATGTTTCTCACTGATCACGACTAAATATTAATATCACTAAAGTATATTCGCACATTGCCGCTCTTTCGCTTCACATCAGAAGACATTACTTTTTCCACATACTGTACATGGCGACCACTGTCTCAATATATTATTGACATATTGGTGTTAAAACTTGTACTTTTTTTCCAAAATTTGCCGTACTTGCAATATATATTAAATTATCTAGAGAGTTTTCAGATATTGTATTATATTCAGCAATTCTCATAAAGATGATTTTATCTGAATTTTGAAATAGCTCCTTCATCAACAGTTAGTCGTACTTTATTATTTTTCCCCTCAATTTTCAATTGGTTCTTTCACTCATTCGGAGTTAGTCTGCAATTGTCTTTATTATTGATCCGTATTTTTTCCAAAACTGAGACTTTTGGCATCATATATAGCGCAAAGCTTACAGATAAATGAAATCATAGAAATTTTCAGTAGGATATCCGTTGTACTACATTTTCAGTTAGATGTTTAACTTTGATTTTTGACTGAGACGAATTACATGGCAAAAATTTTCAGTTGATTTATTGTATGCAATGACGCCGCTGGGATCACTTACTGAATTTTAATTTTGAAATTGCTCTTTCGTGGTTACTTACTTCATCTTGGCTTCCGGATTTTTGTACTTCTGCTACCGATGTTTTGTCTTCACCTGCATGAAGCATACTCAGGCCTTAACTGTTGATACTGCTTTCGTTATTGCACTGAAAACTCTGTTTTATGCAAGTGAAGACGAAGCGTCGGCAGCAGAAGTAAGTAACTATGGATACGACCGTGGAAGTTTACAAACCGGATTACTTCTATCTTGATAGTTTGCGACATTTCATTATTTTAAAATCTCAGATTCTGTAATAACCCTAACCTTGGTTCGCTGTGAACTAGTTTGCATTTTCTCTGTATAAATGATAATTACCAAGAACGAAAATATTTTTCTTCAGTAAGGACAACGATTTTTGTTGTAGACCACATATTGACAAATGCTGTACATGAAGTCGTGTAGATATTTCCAGTCTAGTATTTGCTGTTAGATTTGCAACTACATTTTTACATTTAATATGGTTTTCCACGAAAAGGAAGCATATGCATAACGTGACCATATAACGTTATAATTTAGTGACCATCGCTATGATTACCAAATACTGTTCATGAAGCATCTTTTCAAAATTTAATAAGCAGTACATTGTTATTCACATATTTATCCGTTTCTTTCCGAAAGAACGCCACTTCTTTGCATACGAATTGTCCGGCTGCATAATTACAAATTTAGTTACAATATTTATATTATGTATTTAATTAACATTTGAATCTTAATAAAATAATATTTACAAAACAACAATATTAACAATAAATAAATACTAAAAATTTAAATAATTAGATCGCCAATAATTTTAGTGATTATTCATGCTAGTTTATCTAATCTAGTGAATATTTTTTCTTTAGCTTTAGATAAACTAAGTTCATGACACCTATTGTTTCACATACATAAATATATTCCAAACAATTATGCCACTAAAACACAATTATTCAAAAAATATAACGCAAATTATTCTTTGGTAAAAGTAAAACTTTTTTTGTTTTATAAGGATCGAATTTTATAATACAGTAATCACCTTTGGATATACATACATATATATAAATACTACCATCGTAAAGTTTGGAAGCAGGTGTAAATTGCACAGGTTATTTAAGAATGAAATCTTTGGAATTTTTAATGTGTATTTCTAAAGACTTTAGTGATATTGGAGTATTGAAATTCCTTATTAGATGGTCATTATCAGTAATTTGAAATATGCTATCATTGTATGGTATCTTACTTTCGCTTTTCATTACCTACTGCTTCTGATACCTCAAATTTTTATCTTAGAAGATGGACTCGGAGCGTTTCCACCCATTGGAGCCCTCCAAACTGAAATACTCCCCAAATCACTTATGAAGAGAAGAAATCTACATTGCGCTGTCTTATTGCAGGTAAGGAACGATTGTGAGTTTCTTGTTACGAATAGCTTTTCATGTACTGAGGATCTTTCGACATGGACTAATGTTTTGTGATGGGCGTTTATATCACTGATAAACTTGGATATTTTTTTAATTTTAAATATTATTCATTGGTTTCTTAGTTAGAATCCGAAGTTTATTCATATTTTTCTGCGTTATATAATACTCTATTTTACTTATTGTCTATTTTACATTGTAGATCTATATTTAGGATTATTCGGTAGGATATTAAAGACTTATTATTATTATAACGGGGGCATTATTAAAAACTACTAATGAACAACAGCTTATTTTTCGACATCTGTTGAGCATTATTTGAACCAGAATTTGGAGATTATTGTGATCTTTGCAAGATGTCAAGATAAATAAAAAGCATAGAGAAATGAGACGAAACTTGTGCCCTTACATTGACACCTTAAAATTACAGGAAAAGTTGGAGTTTCTCCTAAAGGAGCGTGCGTTGCAATTGAACAAGAAATTTTAAGAAAAGTCGTAGGCAGCTGAGAGCACCAAACATCACCGACAATCGTTTTATTGTGACAAATGCAAAACATAATAAGTGGTTAACAGAACCTTAAATCTCGCGACAATTAAGTGAAAGCCGAAACAAAAAGCGAATAACAGTTAGCTACCGAATTAAGAGATGTGTAGTTGGAAAACACTATCGCTTCGAGCTAAAAAAAAATATTGATCAATGGAAGAATGGAGAGAGATTTTCTTGTCGACTGATGAATTAAAGTTTACTCCTTTTTGAAACAAAATAGTAATATTTGGCGCGTCTTTCACCAAAGGCAAAGGTTTAAGTACGCACTGTATAACGTCTACGGCCAAAATGAAGAATGTTTTTCAGTAGAAAAAGCGGAAAATTTAATTCAAATTGAAAATATAATGTGAAAAGAATATATGAAAATTTTCTAAAGAAGTATAATTTGAAAAATGAAATTAAAGTATCAGCAATATATTAAATAAACGTATGTAAGTTAAAAGTAATAGTTTGGCCACCTCATTAACTTAAACTTTCCCAATTGAGCGTTTGTAGGATTATGCGGTTCAAAATATAAACGACAGGCAATTATAAACTATTAAATAATTATGAAGATTAAACGCCCATTATTTGACTAAATTACTGCAACTATCATAGCTTTACAGAGCTATGATAATAGCTACTGGACGACATACAGTTGAAAGTCAATTATAAATTTGTAAGTTCGTTCTTTGCATTTTCAAAATTCAAATATTCTGCATTAGATACATTTTACTTAAAATACATTACATTTTGATAGTTCCAAATTTTGCGATGGTAGTACATATTATTTCCTGCCTATATTCAGATTATGGCTTTTACAGCCAATATATACGATATTTCATGACTAAATATAGGACAATGATTTTTTTTTGATCCATTTATTTTTTCTAAGTTTACAATATTTTGAAATAGATTTTCCCTTCATATTTGAAATCAAAAAATTCTGAATATGAAGTAAATTACTTTATGAAATTCAAAAAATTAGTAGTTGAAATATTGTACTTAGCTTGTAGAATGTAGTAATAATAACATATGCATTAATTTTAAGTTCAAATTTTTCCTTTTTACAATATATCAAGAAAGAAAAAAAGAAGCATTAACAACATATAACTCGTGTATTTGTGGAAAAGTGAAATTTTTCAAAAGTTGATTCAAATTATATGGATTCATTCCCATTGCGAGTGTGGAAGGTTAGATAGATCATCTTAGTGTTTATTTATGCCCTTCTGAGAAGAAGGAAGATATAGTTTTACACATTTTTGTGGTGATTTACCAAGAATTGACTAGAAACTTACACATCGAACACCGTAAATACTCTTATTATTATTATAATTAATGTTACATGGGTAGTACAACAGTTGACTTCAACACTGATTGTCTTGTAAACTTCTCTCTGTTTTTCCGATTAGTTATTAGAATAGTATTCATGCAACATTTAAAACACTGAAAGCAAACCATGACAACACTACTGTTCTATTGGTTTATGATAATTGACGCTATGCTCTACGATTTCCTCTTTATTAATTTGGACCGCTTACACATAATCAGCAATGGTACAATATTATTATTGTCAACATTCGAGCGGGGTGTCTAATTATTACAAGTGCATACGTTAGCGGTGCCGGGAGACCTTAAAAATATTAGTGGCGGATAGTGTTTTTTTTTTGACTAAAACACATAAAAATAAATAAAGAAAAAAAATTTTCATTAATACTGAAAGCAAAGTTAATTTTGTAGCTAGAAATAGAAATTTCAAATAAGTTCGTTATATATTTAAGTTATATATTATATTGGACGTCAAGAGATGTGAGTACATGCTCGTGTTTAACAAACCAGTTGTTAGTTAAGGCGAGCCGCCACTAATAAATATAATAATGACTACAAAGATAATCTAGAAAATATGCATTCTTTGTCCAAAGTTGATACCAATCAGGTTATTCTTTGCGGACGTTATCTGCCATTAAAATTGCACTAGACAAGAACCTATTCACTGTGAAAAATAAAACATCCAATCGATTAAAGCATTTGGTTGTTCAATAATAAATAAATGTGATGCGAGAAAAATTTGCCATTCAAGTTATATTTGACAGTTTCGGATGAGATCATCCACAATATAGTTCGACTTATTATTCAATCACGAAGGATTCTTAGGTACAAAACGGACTGTAACATTTTAAAGCTCATGAATTGATTTAATAAATGTTTAAATAATAAAGGTTATATTAAAAATAGAAGAAAAAAACGTGCCCAAAAATATGTAAAATTGAATAATGATTTTTACTTTTTTGAAGCTAGGTGTTTTCTATTTTCTAGATTATCCTCGTATTTACAATAAAGAGCTGCTACTTAATTAGTCTATCAAATTAATTTTTAATAATCGAAAATATTGAAATCATTTTTTCATATGAACTAACTCTCGTTAAAAATAAAAATTTAGAAATGAGTCTGGGTTAAGCTGTTGTAAAAAAGAACGTTAAAATAAGATTTGATATGACTAAAAGGCATATTAAAAAGATAAAAAGAATAATGATACGTTTTCTTCATACAAATTAGATGGTAAAATAGACATTTCGACAGATGTGTTACATCGTGAATGTACCTGCTCGAGTGTTAATTATAACTAGTGTTATTATATATTCAACACATCGGAAGAAATAGTACCATGTTACCTCATATGTTGTTTTGAGATTAGCAAACTGTAGAGTACGATCCTGACAGGTACAATAGAAAGTAACAAATAGAGGAAATTTGGAAGTTTAACCATTGTTGCAGATATTGGATTACAATAACATATAATATGAATAACTTTACTACAATATGATTTAAAATTCTGTGTGCGTATTTTTCAATAATTAAGTAGTCATCCTCTATAAAAAAAAATAAAAATGAATCACCAAAAACTTTTTAAAGCTACATAAGTATTTTCACAATTCTAAAGAGTTTATTGTTTGGATCTCTGTCCACGCAATTTAAATATGACCAACATGTCACAGTGCTTTACAAGTTTCCTGTCATGTCATTTGAGATTTTATTTTGTGCATTTTATTAAATTAACAGCAGCTGTATATCCCAAAATTGGTGCTGATTACGCTATCCTTGAATAAACAACCCAACATGGATAAATCTTGAGTTTCAAGCTTTCCAAAGATAATACCGGACATAATTTCCTAATTTTTCACCGCTATTGCTGTCATATTGAAAGCATGCCTTGTTCCATCTTTCATGCGTGGATGTGAGTGGTAAAATTTTTGAAATTTTCCGCCTTGCAGTTTTATTAAGATGTAGCGCGAGAATTTTCATGGGCTCAATTTTAACTAGCTCGGATTTTCCAAAAAATCGTTCTTCTAGAACCTTCTAGCTCTTAACAATATATTGGCGTGGTTACGTATAAAACTAGATTAATATTTTAAGTCTTAGATATGTAAAGTGAAGAGAGGATGAAGCCTTGGTCCTCGACTGGTTTTGAGCAAAACAGACATTGTTCGTGAATGAGACAAAAGAGGTGCAGTTTCAAAGAAATAGTGGTGATAAATTGGCATTAATGTTCAAACTTTTACAGTAACCTATAAAATATACTATCGCGCTAGAAGTAGACAGAGGGTTTTCCTATTTTCTATTGAAACCATTTGGATTATATAATAACCTTTTTATTGAAATCATCTCATTTGTATGGTAAGAGACTCAAATGCCATATTATTTAGACTAGATCTTGTCTATGGCTGGCAATAACCTGAATAATTCGGTCAGATACTTGATTTCTTCTAATGCAGTGATATTTTCCTGAATATGTTGAAGACTCTCTTGTTCATCTAATGATAAAAGTGATAGACTGCTTTGTTTATCTGAATATATATAGCAAGTAGTTCAGCTTGGGTATCCAATGAGCAATGGGCGCGGGTCTTTCTAAAGCTTTAACTTTTCACTGTAATCTTATGATATGAACATGATAATTTGAATTATAGACATAAAATTTATGTGATTCTATTAAAATATATTACTATTATTACTGTATGAGTAACGAGGATGACAATTTAATTGTTAATATCTACTAAATATGTATATATTGAATATCTGAACAAACTGGTTATATATTTCTTTCTGCTGTATCTGTTCCTAAAATCTCGAACGAACGTATGAGGAACCTTATATTTTGAAAGATTTTTAAATGAACTTGGAAGTCTGCAATGTAATTTTTATTTATTTATACTTACTGATAGCATGATGAAATACAATATTAATAACTTTTGAATCCTTTTTATGTGAAAGCTTAGTAAATAAATAATTTGGAATTTCTTTACTTTGATATTATATTAAAAAGGCACCGGTTAGATGCAGTTAAAAATCCATATAGTGTTTTTATCTTTCCTAAGCCAACAGTCGAAAACTAATACAGAGACAATGACAAAATTGGAATTCAGTTCTTAGAAAAATATTTCCGATACTTTGTCGACTCAGCATAGTGTTCAAAAGAAGTTTTGTATCTAGTTACCACCTTAAAATAGTTGAATAATATCCGACAAAGAAAAGAAAAACCCTATAAACCCATGAAACTTGTACACGAGTATTTATAGTAATAAAGAAGCTTAATAAGTTCCTTAAAGGTTGCGTATGCTTGTTTTTTATGCATACAGTGAAGGCATATACATTCAAGCCTGTTATAATGCAGTCTTCTAAACATGACATTGAAGTTACGCGTGTGTTTTGATACCAAGTTTTCAGTGACGCGCAGCGATATTTTATAGATATGCGTTTGTTTCTATGCATGTAGTTGGATTTTACTGTGGATATATCGAGTAGTAGATCAGTTTACTTAAATTACGTATTAAAATGGATGCGACTTTATTATATATATATATAATAACTACATATGATTGTTTTTAGCAAGCTACACTTTCTGGTAATTTTATTGAAAAACTTTAGTTTTGATCTGAAACACTGTTACATTATTAAACATAATTTTGTTATCTTAGCTTAATTACTGGTGGCTCTCTTTAGAGGGCGGAAAAAATAATAAAATTTAAAAAAATACATTTAATTCTCAGATTAATTTTAATAAACTTCTATTGCAACCAACATTAATAATGCAAAATAAGTTCATTGCTTATTTAGAGAGGAGTGGACATATGTCTATTAAAGCAAACATCGTGCAGTACATAACAAAATAAAACGGACAAATAGTGATTTTCCGGAGTCGGTTGCCTAAGACTTGCGACAGGTAGTGGTGTTGTAATTGAGAATATTAAAAATTAGCACCTTTTAAGAAGTTAGTATTTGTACATTATGCAAGCAGTGATACGGATACATAGCTAATATCATGTGGCGGTGTAATTGGGTAGAAGATTGTGGGAGAAGTATTTGTGAACTTGTCAGAAATTTAGTTTTAATTAAAAGTGTACTGCATGATATTGGAAGTATTTTTATTAAAGATGATAGGATTATGGTAAACAACAGACCAAGAAAGACAAATATTAATCAATTACGGTTAATATAACCACTTTCCACAATAATTTTCATATTCTGTGTACGCTTTTCGAAAACTAAACTGTCATCATCAGCAGATAATTAATCATAGTCTCGCACCTGGAGCCACGGCAAAATCCGCACTAAGACAAAGTCCGTATTAGATTTATACCGTCGAAAGCCAAATACACACGCTTTCGGCTTTGTAAGTGTGGTACGGACTTTGTCTTTGTGCAGATTTTTCCCTTGTTCCACGTGTGACACTGCGATTAATTGTTAATGACGACAACTCAGTTGCCGAAATGCGTATACAGAATACAAAAATCATTGTGAAAGGGGGTTATATTAACCTTAATTGATTAATTTAATAAACCACAGTCTCCATTAAAATTTACCTTAAAAGGAAAATATCAAAAATTTCAAACGAAATGTGTCACTGCCAATTCAACCATTTTGTAAGTAGATGTCTATAGGTTTCGGCAGAAGCCACTTATAAAGCTGAATACTTGCATTTTATGGCAAAATTGAGTGGGTTTAATATGATGGTATGGAGAACAATTTAGTATGACAATTGGAGTGCACTCATGCTGGTAATAGAATATTTAAATATCCAAGACGATATAAAATTATCGTAGTTAACTCTGTTTGAAAAAGAAACAATTCAATAAATATTCTACAACGAGATAAACACACTCTGTTATTATTTTAATTCAGGAGAATAAAGTGTCAAAATCTGCCTGCTCAAAGACTGGATATGAAGCTAATTGGGCATATGTAGGAACATATTCAACAAGACAAAAATATGGTCTTTTTTCAAGCATAAAGGCAACTTTGGAGCGATATTCAAGAAACATTTGGGAAAATATGAATCAAACAATAATGAATGATCCAATAAAAACTATGCTAAAGCATGTGGGACAATTATGTAATACATGAACAACACACTAAATACAAAAGTAGCAATTAGTGCAATAATTAAGTTTGCGAATATTTTAATAAAATAAAATATTTTTTTAAAGAACTGTGTATTTTATTCCGCCCGTCTACATATTATATTTGAATATGAAACTTGCACTTAGATCAATTTGAATTTAATACTTATAAATGGTTGTAACTAATTGGCTTTATATCTTCGTTTTTATTTAAGAAAAACTAGTTGAAAATAATAAATTTTATTGTCTTTTTTTTTAAATTATTTCCAATTTTAAACTAAATATTTCATCGAGCTTTGACTTATTTGATTTTTCATTTATGCTAATAAATTTCTATCATATAATTCAATGAACATTTATTTGAAGAAGATATAGCGCTTATTGCTTGCAATCATTCATATCAGTAAGTATATAATAAATATATGAATAAGCACCTGAATAAGTATAAAAATTCAACTTAGGAACATAATACTGTAATTTGTAAACACTTAAAAGAAATTATTAACTACCAAAACACTTCAAAAATATATATAATTTCCCTACTTTACACAATATATATATATTAATTGCTTTCTCAATCACATTTTGTTAAAGCTAATTAAAAAAATATTAGCATATTTCTATGTAATAAAAATATAAAACAAATGTGTATAGAATTGTGACTTCTTTTTTTAGTTACACTTGGAGGTGGATATGCAATATAATGATTATATATTATGTATAAGTATTTATACAAAATATTTTGACACATTTGACGTTTTCAATATAAAAATCTACTATATGTACCTTTCACATACAATAATAATATTAAATATTTCCTCACGCATATTATGAAAGATATACTGAGCTTGAGCATAGGTATTTAGCTATGTATGCTGCCTTAGTTAATATTCAAAATAGTTTTTTTTTGACAGCTGTGTACCTTTCCATATAGGCATCATAACCATTGACATCAGTTAATTGCTTCATTTCAAAAAGATTGCCTTCCAATGCCAAATTTGATATTTTTGTGTCAGTCAAAATCCTGAAACGAAACACAATTTTAGATCATCTTTCCAGTTTAGCTGTGCTTGAATTGCGTTTTTTTGTTTCACCGACTATGCTGCCAACTTCAGAAGCTTTATAAACACATGTCTTCTAGTTCTCATTGTATACCTGTGTTGCTTTAGTTTATTTTATTATATATTACATTAGTCATTAGAAAAATTTTGAAGATAGTTGGTAGTTGAGGTTTTTACTTTGTGAAATTCCATTAAACTAAGGAATAAATAAAACACTTTCTTTAAATTTTATTTTTATGTAAAACATTTCCGGTTGAAAATCTTTATGTATATTATGGTTTGTTTCTGTTAGATATTTGTTTAAATTAGAAGCAGATCTTTGGTATTTTACCAAAGATCTGTTGCTCAAATTTGGAATATTCTCCCTGATTAGCCAATATACACACATTACATTCTGGGCATTGAAGTCTATAAGCACCACATTTTTTATCTTTTACGTTAAATAATATTTTGCCTAAACTAATATTTGTTTTAAAAACTATATTATTACTCAGATTTTTATTAAGGAGCACTGTTATTTTTTCAGGTAGAGCTCTAAAATAAGATAATGTTTCGAAACATTTTTTGATTTTATTATTAATAAGTGGCTAAATTAAATTAAGATGGTATTTATGTTCTTTTTTATTGATTAAACTATTAATTAATTTTTCTGATATTTAATTCTTTTCGTCTGTCTGTTACAATCAGAGGTATTTCAAATGCTCTATGGATCATGGAGTTGTAAGCGACTAGTTTCTGAGATAGTGGACGATATGAATTTATGAATATAGTAGAGTCTGTGTATGTGGATTTCCTGTATATTTTAAAGATAAAATTACTACTGCTTCAAGTTATAGTAAGGTCTAGAAAGTTAATAGATTATTCTATTTCTAATTCCATAATAAACCTGACTGAAGGATGTATGGAATCCAAACAGTTGGAATATGATTTGAGTTGTTTATCAGTACTGGAGAACCTCACCATTATATTGTTTACATATTTAAACCAAAATAGAATGTGTTCACTTGATAAATGATAGCTTAAAATAGTATTTTCTAATGCATCATAAAGATATATGCTTATTGTATGTATCTCCTATCATTAGTTCTTAATGTCTTCCAAATATTTGTGTTTATAGATCTTTCTAAGAAATGTCTATTACTGATAAATAAGCTTGTATGTATATTTTACCTCTATGTCTTCTTTATAATTAGATTTAATTATTGCTTTTCTTTTTTTTTTATATAACGGAAATTGTAATTCGCATTGTTCTTGCTCCATAATATCTTAAGAGGTGAAAGCAGTCTTAGTAAATATATAACATAGTGTGCAATTTAGACAAAGTGTTTTATTTATTCCTTAAATTCTGAAAAAAGCCAACAGCATGATCAGCAAAATGATATGAAATATACTTAAATTTTAATTCAATTTGCGCTTGGTTAAATTTACCTGGAATGTATTGCAGTTATTTGTAAACAATTTTCTTCCAATCTTAAAGTCCTCAAACGAGGACAATTTACAATTTGTGACGATATATCAGAGATCTGATTTTGGTTCAAGTTTAGTTCTGATACATATAATCCACTAATTTCTGATGGTACAGTCCTTATTTCATTTCTAGACAAGTCCAATGCATCTAATTGTTTTAAACCACAAAATACAACAGGAAATTCCTTAAAATGGTTATCACTTAAATTGACATTTTTGAGGTGAATTAAGTTTGTTATGGTTCTTGGCAAGTATGTAAGATTATTGTGTGAAAGATTTAATGTTTCTAACTTGGTCAAAGCACCAATACAATCAGGTATCTTGTTCAGCTTGTTTTTATTCAAATTTAGATGTTTCAACTGTATGAATCTACTGATTTCATTAGGCAAAGTGACAAACTTATTGTCCGAGAGATCTAATGTGCGAAGATTGCCCTCTAATTGGAGGAAACCTGGTGGAAAATCATTTAAATTGCTAGATATTTTAAGGACACCGGTCTTTTTCGCAGTTTCGAGATGCTGTTTTAATCCAGAATTCCCCATTTTCCCAATATCATCTCATGTTTAGTCTTAAATTGATATTACTGACCTATAAAATACTAATTACAAAAATGGCGTGAATAATACTTACAAATTTTACTCCAAAAAACTATGGCATTATGATATAAAATATCAATAAAATGTCTATTATGTGTCTTATGATTTTGACAATATGCAATAGCTTATGCCAACGTTGCCAAAATTTTAGTCTAGTGAATTTCACTTTTAATGTTGCCAAACTGCGTTACCGCTAAATATGAATGAAATATTTTTTTTATTTAAATGAATGAAATAATTTTATAGTAATTATGTTTAATGTTGTACTAGTTATTAAAATATAAAATAAATGAAGTAATATAAACATACTTTTCGATTTGAAAATGCAAATTAATTATCATGTTTCTTTTATATTATAAAATGTTTAAATAGATACATTAAAACAACCATGCTCTTACATTTTCTAAATTTACCTTTTTTTAATTTTTTTGATATATTGTAATATCTTCTTTGTTTACTTACTGAAATTTGACTCTTCACAAATAATTATCCAAAGTAGATCATAACCTTCTTTATCTTATCACATTATCACGGATGTGAAACCGATTTTACCGACAGATACGGCCTTTCGGGAATATCGATTGATTGTTTTTGTGTCAAATGTCGTAGATGACAGCACTCTACAACTTACTTAAAGTCTTGGTTTCGGTTCGGTGCTTGTTATTTTCCGGATTTCTATGCGCGAGATGTTATCGCTACATGTGTTCTACGAATCTCCAGTAATTAAATAAATATGTAGTTCTTCTATCCTTCCATAAATATTTCGTGAGTGTAAGAGTAAAGGATGCCGGGGCGATAATCACTGAACTATGACATCAACACCGAAAACGGGGAAATATGCCCAATCAGGTGAGTTTATGAAATAATTCGACAAGAAAATGTAATAAATAAACAAGAACATTTATTAACAGTTAAAGGATATTATGTAAATAAACTTTCACTTTTAACCCTGCCTCTAATAATGAGTAATAAAAGCTGTTAAAGTTGTTTATTTTTGAATTTTATTGCTTTATTGTTAACATTTATTCTTATCTCAACACCCATGCAGTACGTATGTAATAAATCAAGAATTATTTATCTGCATTTTGCATTTTTCATATTCCTTATCACATTCAAGACTATTGTTTGAAGGATTTATTTTTTATCCGTAGTAATGATAAGAAGGATTTAATTGATAAAATGTGATAGGTGCTTTACAAAGTGGAATTTTTTCGTTATGAGTGTGACCTGAAATGGACCACGACCTACCACAACACTAAGAAATGCAAACCATTAGATATATGTGTATATATATATATATATATATATATATATATATATATATATATATACACACATATATACATATATATACACATATATATACATATATATATATATATAGTTCTAAATGGTATACAATGCATAAAAATCAATATCATGCTGAGCAATGAAATCAAGAAGTTTTTAATTAGGTTGTTTTGTTTGCGTTATTGTTTTATCCTGAGTATTTTTCATGCTTGACAGCCAAAAAGAAATAAGTCACGATATTAAGGACTCATAATATTGAAGAGCAAATGGTTTAAAATTTCTGGAAATTATAAATGCATATTATTTGAGTCTATTTTTATTCACATCCACACCTAAGCGATAACTACTTTATTAAATAAGCCACTTTATATTCAAATATACCAAGAATATTAAAGAAAAAATAAGTTTATATAAATTTTCTATTCAAAAAGTATTGACACGCTTTTATCCCTATAGTACACTGATGTATACTATATACATATATCTAATCGTCAGGACTTTTCTTTGAATCACTTTTTCCGCCTCCGTCATGGAATGTATGCATAATATCGGGGCCAATTTTATGTCATTCTTCTAAAAGAATTTGCTTTAATTGTATTTTGCTAGTTATATGGTATTGTCAAACCCCTTTTTAAATGTATTAGGGTTTAATCAGGCTAAGGTTTAAAAATTGTGATGGACTAAGCGGTGAGTATGAAATAAACGATTCGTAGAGGATGGATATAGACGGTATATTAGAGTCTTGATTCTATTAGAAATTAAAATTTTTGCCAAGTTGTACTTTTCGTATATCTTTCGAAACTTTTCTTTAAATTATTGAAATATACGATTTTATCCATTATTCGATCTACAAACATAAGCTCTCGAACGCTAGAGGATGCCATGCCTCAATCACGCCACTATTTCTGTTTTGTTGTCCAAAAAATATTTATTCATATACATACTAATTGCGAATTCGAAACTTTTCTTTTTGTTTGCTTCACTGGTAAGTATTTTCTTCTTGCAATTTTCCACTATAATCTTGTTAAAGTATGCTAAGAACTGCTAATGAGTGCACTATTATACCTTCTTTTAATGTTGTAATTAATGTAGCAGTAGTTTATGAATTATTTGCCATTATATTTATTATTGTTTTCTCTTTTGGAAAGTTTGAGTAGACGTCCACTTCGTCTATGATTTCCAGGAGTTAACACAAAGCATAGCTCCTATAAGCCCCATTTACCTGTTTTTTTTCGTTTGTGGTTTGTACGTAATAAAAATGTGTGTAAAATAAGTACTCAATGCAGCGGATAGAAGCGGTATTCCTTTGTAATCACCGAAAAGGTGTCAAAATGTACAAATCGGCCGCAAAGTATCTACGTATATCGATCTGAGGCTTTAAGAAAATGGATTACAAAATATAAGACTCATAATAACGTTGACGATTTTCTGGAACGTGATACAAAGCCTACAATTTTGAGCCGCCTTAATTAAGTGATTATCAGTAAAACGCGCAAATTTAAGACAGTTTCCATCGGTATCGAGAGAACTGGGCGAATGAATCCACATCAATCTTTGTTGTATCATAACTTTTTCAGGAGTCGTACGGCTTTTGTTGCGCTGATAACGATCAGTACTTGATAGTGTATTGTAGTTATCAGTTTATTCAAGAAGACACCAGCATTAGCATTTAAACAAGCGCAACAATTGATAATTAAGAGAAATGTAAATATAATGGTCAGTATCATGAGTATTTGTCGTTGGTTGTACGAGAATAATTTACTCTGAATATAATAAATTTCACAGTGTTAATGGGATAACGCGATCTTCACAGACAGAACATCTGTTTGTTCTTTTCTTCAGCAACGAAAAACATGGACAGTGCCTGATGAAAGAATGATCCAAAGATCGATTAAGTGTTGTCTTATGAAAGAGCGAGGATACTTTAGCACGGCTTTCGAAAGCTGTACGTTAGCAGCAAATTTAAATGCACAGGAAATGGACGAAATTGATCTATTATCAGCGATATAGAGCTTTGGGGACAACAAATCCCCATGTTATAAGAGGACAACTATCCATTAGCATGGCGAGTTACGTTGGTCGTCCTGGAAAAACGAAAATAATGTTCGTTTCTTAGATTGGAACTCGCAATCCTCTAACTTGAAATACAGAAAATGAATCTTGCTCAATGAAGAACAAATTTTTCTTAAGGCTCATTTATACTTGAAGCATTATCTAATGAAATCCGGAAAAAAATAGCGATCATTACGCACCAACTATGTGTAAAAATTCATTTTTAGCATCCCTAAATGCTGTCAAGCTATAATGGCCAACGGTGGGAATTGGACCTCTAACTAAATCATAATACTTTTTTACATATTGTATTTGGTAATAAAAATTGTTATTTCCTAACTATTGTTTTCTTTTTATAATGAGAGATTTACTATTATGTTAATCAATATTTGTTCGATATCCTGCTTTACTATGTTGGTCGTTCGATGACACAAAGACGATATCTAAAGTCGAACCCTCTAAACTGGACCATACATACACTGCAGGCCATAAGTTTGGAATCAGTTCCAGTAAATTCATAAAAATTAAAATTTATCTATGTTACATTCGTATTACTTTGATATAAGTACAAAGGATTATTCTTAAGTACATTATAAAGCTTTACATAAAAGATGTAGTTTTAAATGCATTAATAGTTGGAAAATAACCAGAGATTAAGGAAACTCTGAGTGCGGTATTATTTATTCGAGCAGGTAATATTTCTGCATAATGAACGATTACCTGGAATGGACAAATTTTATTCCAGACCCTTCCGCATAAACCTTTTGTAATTACATTTAGTTTTTATATTTATAAGTATTTATACATTTTGAAGTAATGAGAATATTTTAGTTGCTTCGTATCATTTAAAGTGTGTAGACACATAAAAGTCTGTAGAATTAGTAAAAATCGTTTGATTATGGCGAAGAGAAAGCAGATATCGCTAGAAAAACGTGTAGAAATTATTAGTCATCATAATCGGGGAGATTCTATACGGGATATCGCGAAAAGAATGAAGATATCGTACAAAGGTGTACAAAATACAATTAAAAGATACCAGTCTACTGGAGGGTATACGGACAGAAAACGATCAGGAAGACCAAAAATTACAACTCCTGCAGAAGATCAGACAATTATATTGACGTCGAAAAGAGATAGAAGATTAACGGCCTCGCAAATCCGCGGTGAGTTTAACAGGGAGCGTGAAACTCGGATCTCTTTAACCACAGTAAAAAGGCGGCTCAGAGCGGCTGGACTGATGGGACGTGTAGCAGTTCGCAAACCGCTTCTACGTCCGCAAAATAAAATAAAAAGGCTACAATGGGCTAAGTTACACAAAGATTGGACAATAGAACAGTGGGAAAAAGTACTATGGACCGACGAATCAAAGTACGAGGTCTTCGGTTCCAGACGTCGGATATTTGTAAGAAGAACTGCTACGGAAAAAATGTTACCGCAATGTGTGGTGCCCACGGTAAAACATGGTGGCGGTTCTGTAATGGTTTGGGGATGTTTTTCTTCGGCTGGTGTAGGAGATCTGGTGAAAATCGACGGAGTTTTGAAAAAGGAGGGTTACAGACAGATTCTCGAACACAACGCTGTGCCCTCCGGTCTGAGATTACTTGGAGAAAACTTTATATTCATGCAAGACAACGACCCAAAACATTCTTCTCATTTATGTAGAGGATATTTCCAATAACAGGAAGCTGACGGTGTTTTACAAAACATGGTTTGACCGGCACAATCGCCAGACCTCAATCCAATAGAGCTGTTGTGGGAAGAATTGGATAGAAAAGTGCGTGAAAAGTGTCCGACGTCCCAGACTCACATGTGGCAAGTTATACAAGATTCTTGGGCAAATATACCCAATGAAACCCTTACAAAATTAGTGTCTCGTTTACCGCGATTGTGTGCTGCCGTCATTAAAGCAAAAGGAGGGTATTTCGATGAAAAGTCCGTTTAGTTGATAATAAAAATAAGTGGATGTAAATAAATAAAATTTGCTTTTTTTCCTGCTTATTTTACAATAAAACGTTTTGGTATATTAATATTGTTTTATTTTTACAATGTTTGTTAAAGCCACTACAATATTTTCATTATATTCAGAAGTGATTCCTAACTTATGCAAGTGATTCCAAACTTATGGCCTGCAGTGTATATAGAAATAGTAAAAGTATAATATGCGAAACGATGAAAATGGACAGACCGTCGTACGAGATTAACTAATGAGATGATTCGACAAGGATAAGTTTCAGGGCAAAGATAATTTTACACGGGAAAAATACGACATCTACATCATTATAGGCGGACGAATAATTCGTTCGAAAGTTCGTACCAAGCCAAATAAAAGCCAAGGAAGAAGGAAGCGAAATATTATACATCATTTGAAGAATTTAAGTATTTCAAAAGTCCAAAAATGATATAAATAGCTTAAATATTAACCCAAATTACAACCTCATCATCAATGACATCTTATACTACTTTGAATCAAATAAAAAAAATACTATGTTAAAGTATCACATTAAAAATGCCAATCAGTCAACTGATTTTCCATTAAAAAAGAATTAAGCGAAAGTGAAAAAACCTTGGCGTTTGATAACAGAAATATTTACAAAAATTTCTACTTAAAATCTTAAAATTTACCACAAATATTCAATGTAATTCTCAAAGTTGAAAGTTTTCATTTCGTTCGGTCACATACAACCGACGGAATAACAAGAAACATTGAAAATCATTCATATTTTGTTTCTAGTATTTCTTGCTTTAGTTGATCCTATAGTTATGCTAAGGTATTTATCTATTTCGTTTCCTCCCATATACTGCTTACACTTTTATTTTTAAGGAAGTGCATAGCAAAAATCTTATTTTTTTAGATCAAATTTCATTCGAATCGTTTCTGCTTGTATTAAGGTATTT